>WIQG01000153.1:0-374245 GCA_014925785.1 Mycena galopus ATCC 62051
TGTACATTGGCCACATACGTCTACACGCCTATACGGGAATCTGTTAAGGTATCCTTCTATTTCGTATTCCTGTCTAACTGTTTCAGTATTCTTCTATTTCGTATTCCTGTCTGTCTAGTGTACCGCGTCGTGTCTGTCTCGGCAATTGCCCTGTTAATCCTGCCCTCCGGTATTGTTTTACTGGGGGCCTGCCTTCGCCACGAGCGGAGGCCTTTTTGGTGCTCCTTCAACTCTCCTTTTTAGGCCTACTCGCTCTTTCAAATTGCCTTATTCGATCCTCATCGCCGCGTTTCTCCTCCGGTGCAGCTTCTACAAATCTTCCTTTCCATCCGTGTCTCCGCTCGTACCTTGGATCTGCTCGCTAAATTCATTTGCTGGACTGCATAAAGCTGGCTCTCCCGACTGCTGTCTCCTAGGATTCCCGTTTCCCCTCTTTCCTCTCGCCCTCCGTCTCTTCTAAAGCTTGCTCTGCACCCGTAATGGCTCCTTCCTTGTCTGCTCCCTCTGAAGTGTTGTTGACGCCTGCGGAGGCGTCGGCTATGTTGCTCCCTTTGTCCCCCGCCAAGATCGAAAGCCTCGCACGGAAGCAAACTACACTTGGGACGTCCGAAGGGCCCATAACGGACGAATCATTTGCGAGCATCCTCTCCAGGGCCACCATCTCTTTTTCCTCGAACAAAACCTGGAATATGAATGTCGAGTAGGTCTCGTGTTACTCCTACCCAGCACGTTCTGACTCTGTACTCGTCTTGTTCCGCTCAGGATCAGACCCTCTGTGTGAGCGACTGTCTTATGTCCAGCTCGCATCATCTTACTGACCGACGACCTTCTAGTGTCAAGGCTCTCGAATATGTTACGTTGGTATTTCCTCGCTCCTCATGGGCTTTCAACGTCGGCCCCGGAGGAAATTTCGGCCAAATATCATGGAAGACTGGCAACAAGTGCCCCAAGGGTATCGAGGTCGACATCCAACCGGGTCGCGGGACCGATTCCGAAGCAGCTTGGACCAAGACGACTCGAAGCCCCACCGATCTCGAGCTTGTCTGGAGAGTACAGGTGTAAGTCTGTGGTAGCCTTTTTCGGACCGTCGCATTCGTCTTTCCGTCTTTCCACTTCGCTCTTTCTATCCTTCTCCCAATGTCTACGTCGTCGTTCTAATCTATCCTTAGGTGGAATAATCAGTTTGTAAACCCACGCACTGCAGAGTACACGGTGTCGGGCCGCCCCGTTGCTTGGGAAGGTGCTGTGGAGATCCACGACCTTATTGATGCTAAATGGACTGTAAGCTTGTCTCTCTGCTCTCATTCGACGCCTCTCATTCCATGTCTGTATCCTCAATGCTGATTCTTCACAGGCATTCGCTCGAGGCCGCGATGACCTTGTCAAGAAGATGGGAAACAATGGGCCTACCACCTCCATGTTTTTGGCGGGCCGTCGCGCGGTGTTCCTTCCTAACGTTGCTACTCAGGACGTTAGTCTTACTTTCTCTCCTCTTTGTCTCTTGCTTGTTTCCATTCTTATGTCGCGATCTACAGGAAGGGAGGGCGTCGGAATACGATGACACCTACAAGCTGTTGTCTTTCTTGTCCGACACCGACTTGCGCTTCAATCGGGTGCCCGAGGTCCTCATCTACAATGCCCAGGCTAAGACCTACCATCCTATGTCGTTTCACCAACTCCACCGTCTCGGCTCCGGAATCGTCATGCTGATGACCATGTCGCCCGTGGTGGGTCGTATTCTGTAGCTGCTTCTGATATTGCTCCTGACCTTCTTCTGCCTTGCCTCCTGAAGGCTTTTTCTTGGGGGGCGAAGCAGCACACTGGAAAGAAGGCTGATATGAGCTGGGAGTACCGATTAATCAGCATAACCGTCATCGGCAAGGTAAGCTAAGATCTGTCGACCTGCCTTTTTTTTTTTTTTTTTTCTTCCCTCAGATGCTTTGTTCATCCTTTTTTTCTTTCTTTCTGTTTCAGCGCGAGGAAGAAGCCTTGTGCAGCCCGAGCAAGATGGTTATCAAACGCAAAGTCGTCGACCTTGACCTCGATGACTCCGGCGATGAACGTGCGAGGAAGTCCAGCGGAAAGTCCAAGTCTGGCGCTGGATCGGGTGCCTCCGGGTCCGGGGTCGATGGCTCATCCGGGTCCGGGTCCGCTGGCTCGAGCTCAGCCGGTCGCCGTCGTGGCGCTGGCGGTGCACCTTCGGCCGCTGCGTCTGGTGGGGGCTCCTGATGTTCTGATGTGTGCTGTGTGCTGTCCACCGTGTGTGCAATATGTTATGTGACTTGCCGTATGTTTCTTGCAAAATACCATTTCTTGTGATTACTCGACAATAACAAGTGCGTTCTGTGTATGTCCAGTGTTGCATGTCCCATCTGTGTCTAGAATTATGTGACCTGCGACTGTGATTTCTTGCCTTACTCCATCACCAAAAGTGTCCAAAACAGGGAAGTCCTCGTGACTTTGACAATCAAACTGCTTTCGACGCGTCCTAAACCATTTCAAGTCCTTGACTGCGTCTTGCCAGCTTCTTATGAGCGTAGCTCAAAGCTTGAGCTTCCTTTCGAGTTACACCCAGCCCCTTTATCATTTTCGCCCGTGACGCGGCCTGGGACTTAAAGCTTCGACAACCTTTGTTCTCGCTTTTCTGTCTCGATCACCGCCATCGCCCGTGGACTCCTTATACTCACCGGTATTCCTTGTTCCGCGCTCCCTCTAAGCTGCCTCTCTTAATCTTCCACCCGTGCACCATGCTCCGGACGCTGCGATGACGTGGCAGGCAGCGAAAGGAAAGGCAAAGGCAAGTCTGTCTTCTTATTGCCTCTTCCTACACATGCATCCACTCATCTTTCCTCGTTTGCATTGCCTACCTCCCGCATCGCACGCTGGCTCGCTTCTTCCTGGATTTCGCTTTTGTCGCCAGACCCGCCGGCAGCATTTTGTGGCCTTCATAAGCGTCTATGGTTTTCTCCAATGGCTTCTTCCTTCCGATTCTCTCAGCACTCCCCTTCAGACACATCTCCTTCGGAAACATCTCTTTCCCATCCTCTGGCCAGACGGCGCGTCGCCAATCTCATCGGCGTTTCCCCGATCCATTCACCATCCTCTCTGGCGTCTCCGCATTTAGTCCACGTGTCACCGACGCACGGGACATCCTCGAAACACGCGTGGACACTCGCCCCGCCTTCTGTTGTCGCACCTGATATTTTAGGTCTTCTGCCGCATCATTTTGCTTGTCCGCTTTGGCTCACTTTCTATAGGCGACGAAAACGGCGCCGATGTCCGACGACGTAGCTCCTGACACAGTGTTGGCGCAATCCACGTTCACATTGGATTGGTGCGTCAGCAACTTCCATTGTTTTGCTCGCCTAACTCAACAAGATGACTGCAGAACACGTTTATCCGATCTTCTTGGTTCCAATGTCAGTGTGACATTCATTTTCAGCCCCACATTTCCTGGCTTTGTGTTCATTGACATATTTTCAGGCTTCAAAAGAAAATTGCCCTTCGCTCGTCCCAGCTGGCTTGGTATGCTCTCTCCTCCTTCACTAACTATTGTTTAACTTCTTTTCCTGCAGATTTTTGTCCTCATCCTATGATTGTAAGCAGTTCTTCAAGTCTTTTGCAATATCTGACGAGTGTGAATCTAGACGACGTCAACAATTCTTTCAGTCAACAGATGGATGTACGTATGCTTAATTTTATACTCACTCTCCTGTTTCTGACCTGTCCATCCATCAGTAATACTTCCCGCTTCCCTCTCATGCTTCATCGCATCGCTACAAGTCTTCAAGCTTTTTTCTCCCTCGTGCAGACTTACTATTTGGTAAATTGACGGTACGCGTCCGAGTCTTCACTTTCTGGTGTCTGACGATGTTCAACAACATTCCTTTATTCGTAGATCACGGAACAAGCGAGTTAAGGCATGTTTCATTCCAATGTCTTTCTGTCGTGTCGCTGACCTCTCCCCCAGATTATTCGTCTCCTTTTCAAATTATGGGTGGGTATTTCTGCCTCGCGACTTTGCTGAAACGGCGTCCAGTTTCTCGCAGCCCTACACCAGTTATGATGATCCTGATCTGTCTACCTTTACTCCTTACGACCTTCCCTCGGTCCTGGTCCCCCCAGAAGTAATCGAACTGGATGGTCTCTCCACCGATTCGGGAGAGGACGCCGCAGTCAAAAAAGAGGAATGGCCGGAATATTTCCTCCGTCTCTTCGATAATGAGGCAAGTTTGCATGTCTACCTGCTCTGTGCAGCGTCTTAACGTGCTCTAGATCACCCCGGATCCTAAAACCCCAGCAGGCTACGCTGTCCGAACAGGCATTCTTGACATTCTCGACATATTTGAAGTGAATCGCAAAGAGCGTGCCCGTCTGCTCATTGAATATCCCAAATGGACGATACCTGGCACTTTCAAGCCCAAGCCTGGCGGCTCAATCGTTCCGGAACCTGTCCCTGGAAAAGATTGGCAGCTTGAAAGCACGATTATCGAAGTACGTCTTTTCTTTCTCTTTGACTAGATCATTGAATGAGCATCGTGCAGAATATTCTAGGGGCCTTTTTCGTTTTGCCCGAATCTTCCCATAAATCTATCTACTACATCGGCGTGATCACGGAGCTGTGCAAGCTTTCGCCGTCTACCGTTGGACCTGCGGTGGGAAAGTCTATCCGTAAGCTTTATAGCACACTCGGAGAAGGGCTCGATGTTGAAGTCGCCCGGCGGTTTGCGGAGTGGTTTGCGGTTCATATGAGCAACTTCGGCTTTCAGTGGGTGTGGAAAGAATGGTATGTTCCCTCTCTCCATAAAGTACTTTTCTGAACAAGATGCAGGATACCAGACCTGATGTTGAATATTCAACACCCTAAACGTGCTTTCATGCGGCGAGCTCTCGAATTTGAAATCCGGCTCTCGTACCATGACCGCATCCTCAAAACGCTCCCGGCCGAGATGCAGGCTCCAGAGGGCCACACCATTGGCGAGCAAGCACCAGGACCCGACTTCGAGTATGACGATCCGGGTATGTTTTTTTTCTTTGACGTCCAACCATTCTGTAGACTCACCGATGTCCAGGAAAACCATATCACGACGCCGCGCAATCCGTCCTGAATCTCTTCCGTGGGCGAGCGGAGGCCAAAGATGTCATCTCCCATCTCGAAACTCTCAAGGTGACGCTGGAGACGTCGGACGATGGCGAAGTCGTCAATGCCGACGTGCTCATTCGTTCTATTGCGATGCAGTCTCTTCTCCACATCGGGTCCCGATCTTTCTCCCATCTCCTGAACACGATCGAACGGTATCTTCCGCTCTTGCGGAGCATCGCCAGCGGGGGCGCATCGAGCGCGGGCGGTACTGGGAACGCTGAGGCCAAGGCCGACATCCTAACTGCCTCTGCTGCGTTCTGGAAGCGCAACCGCCATATGGTGGCGATTGTGTTCGACAAGCTGATGCAATACCAAATCGTCGACCCGACGGACGTCGTGGGATGGACGTTTATCAACAGGGCAGAGATCAGAGAGCTGAGCGAGTCGACGGGACCGCTAAGCCTGAGTGCGTTTGAGTGGGATCTGTTGAAGGGTGCGCTGGATAAAGCCAATGGGCGAGTGATGATTGCCCGGAGGAAAATTACTACGCTAAGAAAAGAGGATGACAATACTCGCGCGAGGGTCAAGGCCAGCGACGGCTCAGACGGTAATGCAATGGATGTTGATGCCGATGTGAAACCTGGTTCGAATTTCCCCTCCTTCCACCTTCGGCGATTGCTTACTTAGTTTTGTGCAGATGAGGACGAGGCGGCTGCGGTCGATAGCCCGGCCCTCACCACTGCACTCAAGGTGTTTGCAAGTTTGACATGCGAGCAGAAAGGTGCCCTCTCCCGGACTCTCGACGGATTTGTGTCGTGCCTTGCCCCCGGGGCCACTGATTTGAACCCCAATCCGAACGTTTCCGTTGCTGACCTATGCATGCAGTGTGGTGGAACTACCCTCTCCGTGCTCAACATTTAATAGCGGACCCGCTTTCTTGATTGTAAGTCTGCATCTTTTTCATGGCAGTTTCTTCGTTAATGATTTCGCTCGATAGTTCGTTGTATCTTTGCTACGGCCTCGTCTCGACAATTCCCAATTAGATTATTATTTTCTTACTCCGGTCGTGTTGTAATTTATCCAATTCAATTATTTTTTTACAACAACTTGGCCGCGCGCGAAGCTGCATGGAATGGGGACAAAGGCCCAAAAAGGACTTGCAAGGGGCATCAAGACCTCGAAAGGCCCGCAAGTCGTGGATGCCCTTGAAAGACCTTGAGAGTTTCAAAAGGTTCCTATAATGTGCTGGGAAAGTGGGTCCAGCGCTTGAGCGTGTTGAGAGACCTTTGATGCCCTTGACAAGGGCTTGAGAGGGGCTTGAGAGGTTCTGCCGCTTTTGGTGCAGTGATTTACGCGCCAGCCGTCTACCATCAAACGCGCTTTTGTTGTCACGTGATTAGCCACCTGTATCTATGAAACATGCATCAACAACGCGTACCTTCTTTGTTGCTTCCTCCCCGAATGCTCTTCGCGTTTCTCGCCACTCTGCCTCTTCTACTGCTTGTTTCAATTGTTTCCTTGCATACTGTTCGATTTCCTTCAATTCGTAGGGTCACAGGTCACAAGCCCAAAAATCTACGAAAAATTTCGTAGGTCACAGGGCCACAAAGGCTCAATACGAAAGGTTCCCACCAGTTTAAGACAAAAATTTCGCTCCAGGCAGCCCTGCGGGGCAATTTTATACGAAAAAATTCGTAGGTCACACGGGGCGTAGGTCCGCATACGAAAGGATCAATTCGTATGCGGTGTCACACGCCAAATGGTCCTACGAATTGAAGGAAATCGAACAGTATGGACCCGACTGTTGCTCTCCCTTCGTCTCCTACACCTTGTGCCACTCCGTTCGACCCCATTAGCGCCGCGTGCGGTGAGCCGACGGGCTGCTCCTACGAGCGCTCCAACGTTCCCTCCGCGTCGCTTGTGGACACCTCGACCCGAGACGAAAATACGGACACGCCGCCATATGCCTCTTCCCAGGATGCTGCCTACCATGCCTTCATGCTGAAGATGCGAGCCGATGCTGAAGGCGAGCAGCGCGTCGACCCGGAGCCGACGTGTGCTTTGGAAGAGCTACTGCAGATCTGTCCTGTATGCCACCTTTGTTTCTCCTTTGCATCTTCTCTTCTGGCCTTGTTTTAACACCCACTTCTTACAGGGCAACGTCCTGCGATGCCATTGCAATGCAACTGAACTGTTATCGCCGTACTTAGAGGGGTGCAACCCGCTAGCGGGCGACTACCCGCCGATGGATCTGGACGCCCTGCATTACCGCCATATTCTTAGACGCTCTCCGCGAATACAAAAATTGACAGAAGAGAAGGCCGAAACTGCTGCCTTGTCGGCGCCTGCACCCGCACCTCAGGTTAGAAAACGAAAGCGCAAGACACGCAAGGCAGACAGGCAAGGGTTTTTCCTCTAGGCAAGTGCGCGTGTAGCTCACTTCTGCCTCAGTCCCTCCCTTCCATCTCAGTCGCAGGATACGTCGCCCGAGAAGCGACGTCTAGGAAAAGACGCTACTTCACCGGTTGCAAGGTCGCGCAAACGGCAGCGGAAGGGCGGTGCAGTAGACCCGAGCGGGTACACGGACAGCAGAGGGGATCTGGTCACGAAAAATATGGACTGGAGGTGAGCCACGCCCCTATACTTGTGCAGCCCATGTCCGCTAACAATGGAATAAACGAAATTCGCAGTGAGCAGCAGCTCCTGGGACTGAAGGCGCCTGAGTCCAAAACGGCGTCCGTCTCTACCTTTCGTCCTCGGAAACGCGGCGCCCCTCGCGGTCACCGCCAGGAGGGCTATCAACTGGACCGAATCCTATCGCACTCTACGGTCGTCGCTTCTTCCCAATTCACGTTCCAGTCCGACGTCAGACCGAGCAAGTCGGGGTTCCAGGGCGGTCTCCTCCCCGACATCCCTCGCCGGCGCATAGATGAGCTGTATCGACAGGAAGAAGGTGGCAGGGCCTTGCATCCTTATCTATCTAAGTTCCACCCTGCGGAGTTCAAGTTGGTCGATCCCCGTTGCGTTTGAGTATTGTTGGTTCTCACCGCTTCTTTGCAGCCCTCACCAAAAACTAGCCACCTTCTTTGTTGACAGAACAGATCAAGTCTTCATGTTTCGGAGCTGGCGCGCGTCTTGGCTGGAGGCCCGAGCTGAAGAAGTCAAAGAAGCGATCGACGGGCTTGTGGAGGACGAGGTAGCCAACGAGCGCGTTAGACTGCATAATAGCGATGGGTCCCGTGGGCCGCACCTCCCCCTAATCATAGGCCACCATCGTCAGTCTGCTAAGGTCCGGGTATCTTTATCTGTATTGGTGCCACCAACGCTAACATTTTGCCCACAGACTCCTATCCTTAGCCACTGGCATGCAGCTAACCAGACACGTGTGGACAAGTTCCTGGCGCTTAGTATTGTGCAGAATATAATGTGCACCTTGTTTTCCTACTGCCTCCCGTCCTGTAACTTATCAAGGTCGCAGCGGGTGGGTCACCAGCGTTGTCACGGACGTCTTTCCGGGCGTGGCAGAGCGCTTCTTGAAGGACGCTGCGTGGCACAAGGAGCGGTACGGGATCGAGCCGTTATTCGGTCTGTTCTGGAATTTCTGCGTGAACGCCTGGTTTGTGAATGGTGGACAAAAACGCATTCACTGCTACCCTCATGCGGATCGAAAAAACCAAATCGGCGTGTGTGTCTTGGTAATATATCTCTTGCCTGGATTCGGTGTGTCTGAACCTGCTCTATATACGCTGATCGCTGACCGCTCCTTTGTGTTCGCAGCTAACTTCAACCACACTCAGAGGACTTGGCTAGTGCTGTGGGAAGCTTTCATAATAGTGGAGCTCCCACCTTGGACTATGGCAGCCTACCCTTCTGCCCTTTTTTACCACTTCAATATTGACGTACAAGGCCAGTCTTCAGACGGTATGCACAACATAGCCATTAACTTCTTTACAGACATTGAATTTGTCTCCACCAACGGCGAGCGCCCTACCCGCGAGAATTCAAGACCCATAGCTGAGGGCGACGAGCAAGGCCGCGGCAGTATGGTGTTTTTTAATCAGTCCACCATGCGACACGGACCGGCGACCGGGTACGACACCATGAAAATAGCCACGTCCAATGGCCACAGTGGGAAAACCGATTTCGGAACGGACGCGAACGCTGCCTTCAACCGCCACGTAGTGTTCAAACCGCTGCCTCGTCCTTAAATGGTCTTTACGCTTCATCTACGGATACATCGAGCTAGCTCCGCCGCGGAGATGGTATAATCCCCAGTTCATAGCACCCGCGCCTTTGTGGCCTTAAACTTGTCGACGGACCTGTCTGTATCGCGTGTCGAAGGTTTCAGTGTTTCTAAGTACAACGTTTACAATTTAACATAGTGTTGACCACAAATCGAAGGAATTGTCCATATCTTGTCGGAGGATTCAAAGCATCGCATTTACAAGTGTAGCCTTTACAAT
Source organism: Mycena galopus ATCC 62051 (assembly GCA_014925785.1). Taxonomy (NCBI): domain Eukaryota; kingdom Fungi; phylum Basidiomycota; class Agaricomycetes; order Agaricales; family Mycenaceae; genus Mycena; species Mycena galopus. The sequence continues at coordinate 9,547 of WIQG01000153.1, forward strand.
GTGAATCCGCCGCCTTGTTCCTGCTCGTCTAACCTCTCTTCCTCGAGTCGGCGCTTCCTCGCGATTTGTTTTTTCCGATTCTTCTGTTGCTTGTTCTTGCGTTTTTTCGCCTCCTTTTTCCCTTCTGGATCAGCTATGACCCCTAGCCGTCCGCTCGTGCCCTTGCCCCTCCCGCTCTCGCTCTCGACGGCTCTCATATCGTGCTGGCAGCGATCGCATTGACATCGGGATCCTTCGAAGTAATCGTCCCCATAGTCAACTGTTACCTCCTCGCCCTCTTCGATGGACGCAATGGATACGAGTATGATGACATCTGGCCTCCCTGGGGAATACTGCTCCTACTGTATGTCGCTCAGCTTCAGATTCCGAGGTCGGTAGCTAAATACACCTCTCACCGCTGAATTGGCCTTGCAGCTGTGGTTGACGAACCTAATCGGTCCGAACAGTACTCTGGATGTTCCGTCTTCCGCGAACATCTCACTCAGGGACGTCGTGTTGCTCTTGGCTTGGCCGTCCACATTGTCTGTGGACAGCCTGCCGAGGAGTTCGTAAATCCGGGTATTGGGAGGGATGTGTCCGCGGGCACTAACACCGTATTGCAGGTTCTCCATCTGGACGATAGACAATTTCACGAGTGACCATGGCACTAGCAACGCTACGTGTGCCCGAAGGCACCTGCAAATAGTCAGCATCATGAATAAGCGCGGCGGGAACCTTTTTATGAAATAAATACTGGATCCAGCTGTGGGAGCAGATTTTTGGCCGTTTCATACCATTCTAATACGGGTCGCAGGTCCCCACCTCCAGTTTGCCTGCTCCATTCGGGCGTCTCCAGTAGCGATCTTGTGCCGACCCATAGTCCCTGGACTGTCTGCGCAGGACGTAGAATATCCTGTTTCACTGCCTCGAAAGCCGCATACATTTCGCTGGAGTCTTCTTGTCTGAGTCGGTCGCCTTCTCTAGCGCTCAATCTGGCAACTTGTCTAGGACGTCGGCGCCGCGTCGTTTTGGGTCCAAACAATGCATCTGTTGTCGTGTCGTCGCATAATATCGCACCGCAGGCTAGCGTATTCGGCCCTCGAGCTAAAAGTCTTGCCCATTCCGCCCGCATCACCGTATCTCCTGTTCGTGAAAATAAAAGAAGAAACAAAAAGCAAAGAACATAACGACATTTGGGTTGTGACGTGACATCACGCACATCGCTTCTTGCCATCTGACGCTACCTGTACACTTCGGATCGCGGCCTGCATCTCAGAGCTCAGGGAGCCAGCTCTCGTGGTGAACACCATCTGGCTATACCTGAGCTCGGAGAACAGGGAGGGCATAAAAGGCTTCGTCCGCAGTGTACCATAATAAGAAATTTCCCTTAGAAAAAAAAAATCTTACGGGACTAGAAAGTGATGAGCGGTGCCGTGGAATGCGCTGCCCCTACGTTCTTTGCTTTGTAGCCCGCCCCGTGGACCTGATCTTCCGCGGCACTCTTATCTTATCCCAGAGAACTGACTGCATTCGGTAATTGGATTTTAAAGGTGTATCCTCCGCGTTGGAATCAGATGAACCTAAAGCAAGGTTCGGCACCTGCCGCTCGCGGCCTTACCCCCCCTCATATTTTGGAGTGTACCTGCATGGTACCTGTGGAATCAATTGGATGGCAAGAGAGAGGTGAAGGGTTCGTGAGAATGATGATGGAGGCAGGGATCAATGATCTGTGTCCCAAACAGGATATTCAAAGATAAGAAAGTCTAGAAGAGGGGGTCCTACCCCTCGTCTAGATTCACAATATTTCAAGTGATGGAGAATAAATGACAACTGTTTCAAGGTGATGCAGTTGATGGGGTCCCAGTGATTGACAAAGGCTAGGCTCGAAAATATTCCAGATGAATTTTTTAATCTTATAGGAAGTCACCCAGTGACCCCAAGAATTTGTGCCAGGATTTAATCAACTCACAAGGAATTGGGGCCACAATTGATCTGCTGAGCTGATATCACTGCCTCAACAATTATTGACGACCCTTCTCTGGCATTGAACAGCGAATTTCAGGGTCATCTGAGCGAGGGTTTCTGCTGTAGTAAATGATTATACATAGTTTCACCAATCTTACTGGCTACAAAGGCACAAATAAATAATCTCCATGTCCGATGGTACAGTCTGATTTTCTGAACCTCAAGTTTGAACGGCATCAAGTGCCACAGACCTAGTGTTCATGTCAGCCTTACCACCAGCTCCTTCCGAGTTATCCCTCCCATGGTCTGACGCCTCTAGAGCAAGCGGGAGATTCACATTCAGCTTCGAAAGAGGATACAGGTTTTTTTGATGCTGCTGCTCTAGCTCCGCCAGCCTGCGATCAATATCTGCTACCAATCTGGCCTGCAACGACTTCTCGAACAGGAATTTGGCATCCATCCAAAATTCAGCAGCTTTATGAATTTCACTATGCCGCATATGTAGGTCCCCAATCGATCGCATGCATTCAGCCCGACTCTGATGCACATCCATCCATGTGGGCCCCTCGAGTGCCACTGTCAAAATGTTTAATGCTTCAGCATCCATCCCATGTCTAGCTAGTGCATCACCAAAGCAGCGGAGCGCTTGATGAACAGCCAGCATGTCTCGCGCCGATGATCGGATTGTGAATGCCACAAAGACCACGGCCCATCGTGCAACCTCTGCGGGAGTGTGGACTGGATCGGCATAGTCTGACAGTCTCACTAGGCAGTCAGATGCGATGCGATGGTTGTCAACCTGCGCGGCAGCAAAAAGGCGGACATACTCAGCCCGTGCAGCGACTTTATTGCCCTCACGGAGCTGAAGGTGAGAACGGACTAGTTCACATCCAGTCAACCCTGGGAAGAACCCAACCCTCTGGAAGATGCATGTTGCAGCATTCAAGTTGCGCGCCACCACCTCTGCGCTTGCACCAGTGACAACATCAAGATCCGCAATATTGAGAAGCGCGCACGCATGGCTTGAAGGAGACTGCACGGGAGAGGTCTGCTGGAGGAGAATTTCGTGGATTGCTCGTGCCTTAACGTATTCTGTCTTCAGACAGTATGTCATTCCTTCAGTATTCATCAACAAAGCCTCCATGTCACTACCCTGCATACCGGTACCAGCGATAAGGGTTGTTCCTTTCTGTATCAATTCCAAAGTTTGCTTAAAGTCCGCAAGCTGGGCGCAAAAGAAGGCTTCCCATCGGATACTATGGATCTCCCCAAAGATGTTCCCCGTGGTAACTGCAACCCTGTGTGCCTCAATTGCCAGGCTCAGACCTTCAGATGGATTGCCACAACAGGATGCTATGCGGGCCAGGCCAAGAAGTCCTTGTATTCGAACATAATCCAAACTGCATTGGAATGCCAGGGAGAGTGCATGACGAAAGAGATTCTGCGCTTTCTCGTAGTCCTGCACACACTCAGAATAATATACTGCCACTATATTGTGAAGGCGAGCTGGATAGAAATATGTACATAAGCTCAATTCACAAGCAACCACCGTGCTTACCTTCACCTTCCAGGTCGTCATTCACCCGGAAATGTACTAGAGCTTGATGCATAGACTTTTCGGGATGGATGACATGGGCATACCGCCATGTCGAAAATACGCGGATGATATACTCGCCCGAAAGCTTTGGGTCATTGATTTCATCTAGCCTCTCGGGAAGACAGAGGAGGAGTGGGGTAAAACCATGATTCATCAACAGATTTAAACGGCCAAGGAACATTATGCACTGTATAGTGTCCCGCAAGTCTGCAGGATCCCAGTTCAGTCCATGCTCCAATAGGTTGTGCAAATTGCCAAGGTTTGAGAGAAGATGGGGAGTCAAATTCCTAGTAATTCCCCCAGAGAGATCAATGTGAGATCCCCAGACATTGAGGAAGCTGCTGAGATACCTTCGCACGGGGCGCACCAATAGCAGGGACGGAGGTCGAACAGTTTGAATGTACTCGCGGATGGGAGCCAGTACTTTCAATTCCCCTGCACCACCAACATATGCAAGAGAAGTGCGAATTAGTGTTGTCTTACACTTCGCTAAATCCGTGATTGGAGGTTTGCTGTGTGCCAAATCAATGCCAGATATTCCATCTGGCAGGAGCGACATCAAGCTGAGCAGATCTGCTGCCTGAGGTACTGATAACATGCGAGGGCCAGAAAGAGATAGCGAAATTGAAGTCTGCAAGTTGGATCGTTTATCATAGCCCTCAGAGAGCATGGAAGTCCTCTCCTTTTTCCACCGCTGAAGAGTGGCCTGGCAGCCTTCAGATGCCACCATGGTTGCAACGAGCTGAACTGCAAGTGGAATATTGTCAGTGATTTCCAAAAGCTGATCAAGTTCTGAATCATCATGGATTTCATCCGCAATTTCAATGAATGTTTGACGAGCAGCAATGTGGTTGAGAGAAATTAAGGGCCGTAGGAATGGATGAGTCCATTGAACTGTGCTTGGCCTTTCTGCACCACGCATCGTGATCTGAGGAAGTTCAGTAAGCAGGGATTCCAGAACATGAGAGGAGGTCGTACCAGAAGTCCTATACAGGCGACATTAGTTAGCAGCCCAAGGAGCTGCTCAACCTTTGCTCGACTGTCCATGGGTTCCCAAGTTGTCTCAAAATTATCAAAGATCAATAGGCAAGGTGGTCCTGTGGACAAATGGTGAATGATGTGTCTTGCTGACCCTGCGGAAGATTCCAGTCCAAGAGTGATGGCAATGGTCGCAATCAAGGAATCATTTGTTTGGGCCGAGTCACCGGAGATGAAGTGTCGCTCCGGATATTTCTCGGCCACCTTGGTGTGATGAAGGGCAGCCACCGCTAAGGCGGTCTTACCCATCCCCCTGGACCCAATATTGCAACTCGGGCGGATCCATTGATAAGGCTGTTGACCACATGTTCCAGCTCGGAATTACGTCCATGGAATATTTTCGGTAAGGCAGGTAGTAACGAGAATGATCCTGAGCTACAGAGGAAAGTAAGAGGACATCTTGTATAGAGGAAAAGAATTTTTGCCTGGTATTCAAAGAACTTGGTCCAATCTAGCAAGACAGCTGAGCAAGAGGAAAATTAGTGGAATCTGCTAGCTCACCGAGGAGACACTGTCAAATGAGCCGCTCTGGGACGATATCAGTTCCAGGAATTCTTGATGGCGCTTCTCCGCATCGATATTGAACTCCACGAGAGCTGAGGCGATTCCGATTGCTTGGCTCATCTTTCAAAGATGATGAGTTTCACCAGTCGACACCCTGCACTGTGACTAACTGTGAAATTACTCAACACATCCTTGAGCTCCCTCTCACAACTTTTCAATTGTGCAGTGATTTCACTTTGCTTGAACAGTCGCTTGATTGTCCCCAGCTCTTGCTGCGCTCTCAAACATGAATCAATCTTTTGGAGAGTCCTAGAAGCAGACAAAGATCGGTACAGTGCGAAAAAGGTCTGCAAACCTACACAGTGCATTGAGCAATTCGTTCAAGCATCCCAGGGGACTGGATTTCTTCTAAGTCAATGGAAAGAGCCATGAGGGCACAAATTAGATGATGAACATCATCCAAAATCTGGAGGCATCTTTCTTTTTGAAACTTGGTGGTCTGAGTTGCTAGGTCAGATGGGAGCAGAAAATGAGTCTCGTCGTAACGTACCTGCACTACAGGCACAATTTCCAAGGTGAGAGCGCAGACTCTCCCCACAAAGGGTATCCTTGCCGCTTTTGCAACATCCTGGAGGGCAGTCGCCGCTGTCACGGTGTATGCGACAATCCTGTCTGTAACAGTTGACATGGGAAGTGGCATTAAAAATATAGAAACAATGGTCTCCACATACCGGCTTATATCCAGCAAGCTATTTCGGAGCCATCGCTGTTAGCAGAGGTTGGGCGGACACCTGAAGGTTCCCGGGGACTTCGCCCATCACTCCATCGTATGTGCAATGTAACTGCGTTGCATTTAGTTCGAATCCGCGCCACCTTCGTCACTTCAGCTAATTTTGAGAAAGTTTGTCACCCTGTGTAAATTAAGCACATTTGAGGTATTCTTTGTCACTTGAGATTCCAGGCCGTGAACCCCCGTTACTTGAGAGTCCTGGCTCTGAATCTTCGTCAGTTCATTTCCTTGCTGTGAATCTTCCTCAGTTCAACCTTTCCGTCACATCATGACACCGTGAAGCATGGCTGTTCACTCCTTTCTTAGCTCCATCGCTTTGCTCAGTCAGTCGGCAATGTGCGTGTTGAAACCCAGACCAATATATTCACCAACCTGTGGGCCATCCCTCCGCCAATTTGATTGAAAATTGAAATAACACCTGGGGTTTTGGCCCACTAAGTTGATTCGCTGGACGCAAAAACTGGATCGTATTATTACGGGTAGGTGGTAACTGATAGGTTAGCTACAGGAAATCTACCGAAGTATATGCGAATGTGAGGTACATAGCTATGCGTGCAGTAAGTAAGTCTGAAACGTTCCAAGAAATTCAAGTGTAATCTATTCATCCGAGTCGGCGTGCAGGACTGCTTTAACATACTCTGGATATTATTCTTTGAATTCATCCCAGTGATTTTGAGCATAGTCAACAGCGCTCAGTGATACTCCATCATGCTGTACACCCCACCCTTTGAGCGGGCCAAGATTGAGTCGTTTCCGAGATGGCTGAACTGATATTGGTGTCTGAGACCCAATTACTGTTGAAGGTCCAGCGGCGGCGACGATTTCTGGACTTGTGAGCGCAGAGAAAGAGCGGAAAGCAAGATTTATACCTGATTTGTCGTCTGCGACGAAGGTCGCGGTTTCGGATGAATCGGTGGGCTCTGCGAAACGATATTAAGTCATAAGTGAGCAGATAATTTTGGGAACCGACCTTTAGCTTGTTCTGAGTCGAAAGACTTCCTGTGCTTCCAAGCCGCGAAACGCACATACGCCCAGAAGACTTTAACTGGAACCTCGAGCACCTGCTTCTCGACCCAGATATTGTTGGAGAGCATCAGCGTCGCGGATGCAGTGTAGCGGTTAATCGAAGGAACGTGGTGGTTAGTCGGGGAAGTGTGGTGGTTCGTTGAGAGTTGAACGTGGTGGTTAGAGAACAAAGCAAATGTGTGACAGTACCAGGTGCTTCGAAAAAAAAAATGTTGAACTGACCAACTTTCACAGTGGGGAATGTGAATTGACGCACATTCGCGACCAGGAATCCCAAGTGACAAACAATCCCAAAATCTGCTAAATTTATATGAGGTGACGAACTTGCTCAGGTTTAGCCGAACTAACAAAGTGACAAAGGTGGTATAAACTCGACTAAGTAGTAAGTACTTGGCACTCCACTTCCAGCAAGTTGAAGATCAAAACCAATTAATCTGGCGCCGATTGGACAGGCGAAAATTGAGACCTGGATTGCGAGGGAATATGGACCGCAATAAAAGCGTGTTGATCATGTTTCCCTCGCGTTCGGAATATGCTTCATTCAAAGCGTGAATTTCTCCGGTCTCACACTGGCTCATCAGAATAAATTAGCAAGAGAATTCTCGCAGAATTCAAATACTAAATCACTAGTCACGTTAATTCCAACGCGCACGAAACGATTCCAACCGAAGCTCCGGGATTACTCCGAAGGCCACGTGTGCCGGAAATTTATCAACGAGCCCTCCGCCTCTTTGTTCTGACCATTGGGCCGCTCGCAATGGCCCCCCTGAGGCCTGCTTCGACTCCCCACGACCGTCATGCACCCAACTCTGCCCCCGGGGTCGCCTTCATCTCCGCCTTTTCGCTCTTGTCCTGCCTTCACGGGTGCGCAGGCAACATCGCCACCCTCTCCATCGTGTGGATGCGCTTATATGTGGGACAGCGATGCGATTTTTGCTGTCGTGTTATGTGATATCAGTGCGTTCGCTTTAATTTTCTCGGTGTCAAGAACTGATAAAGCTAAAGCAACCAAGATAATTATGCTCCAGCTTTGCGCTACCCGCAGCCTGCCTGTGAGTCTGCATCCACCTTGAGTAGGTCTTGTTCGTTAGCCCTGCACGCACGACCGCTTAGGGCAAGAAACGCACACAGCTGTTCGAGGCGCTGATGGTTCATGCTGCTTCGTATGTCTCCGTTTTTTTGTTTCATTTTCCTCTCTGGTTTCTAATGGGGGCATAGACTTTGTTGTTCAAGGCCACCGCTTCGATGGTATTGAGCAGCACCAGCACGGTTGCTGCCCCACGATGTATCCATCTGTCCTCGCAGTTGTGCTTATTTGGATTCCTTTTCTTATTCTCGGTATCGTGGCGCTCATCTTTGCCGGTACGTTCTCCTCCACTTCCCCTCTCGCATACCCAACCGAATATTTCCGCACCAGCCTTCGCCCTCCGTCACTTCATCCTCCGCTGCCTCTCCTTCGCCGCCCCCCTCTCCGTCTACCACTCCGCCTTCATCCTCTCCCGCTACCTCTGCCTCATCCTCATGTCTGCCCTCCAAATGGTCTCGGCCCTCGCCTTCACCGACTTCTGGTTCACTCTCGCTATCTCCACCCTCCGCCTGTATGTCTCCTGGGCATACGTCCACGCGGGCTTCTCGCGCGTCACGTATTATCAGAGACTGCCTTCCCGGCCACCTTAGCATTCTTCGCCACGGCCCCATACGTATGGTCGGACTGATATATGTATATAGGGTCTAAATCAAAGGCATACATCCCGCGAGTGTGTTGAGATATTTTTCGCGAATTTACATCAGCATTTCATGGCATGCCGAATTCTTTTAACGGCATGATGCCCAAAACGGGAAAAACGGCCTAACCGGCCACCCGGCTAAATCCTTCACTGGCACTCATACTATTCCCCCCAGTGAAGCCTAAATCATTCATTGGATAGAAATACATTATTCCATAACCTCAAAGTGTAAATCTAACATGCATAGGGACCACGACGTTTTCCGTTTCTGCCAAGGAGAACGACCGGGATCGAGTGCGAAGCAAATAGTGTGCCCTGCAAAGGACAGAGGGCATTGAGGGGCGAAATCGAGGTCCACATGCAGCAATGAGGTGTAGTAGGACGTACCTGTTAGCAAATGATGTCCCTCATGTCCCAACAACCCCTCCAAAAAAGTCCATCTGTACGCATCGATGAAATTGGGTGGTTTTCAGTGCTAGCCCGCCGTGAACGGGATGTCAGACAGTTAAAACCAAAATCAACATGGTAGGATATATTATGAGGTATTTTGAATGACAAGGTCAAATCCCAGGTCCCCAGAAAACATAGCTGGTTCGTTACAGAGGTGGCCGCCTCATGACACTCGAAATAGAGTTAATGTCTGCTTGGAGAATCAAGTCGGCGAGTGGGAGCTCTTTTCACGCATATTCCAGCCATTGGTTATGGCCCCGAACCATGGGATGAGAACGGACCTCCGCACTTGTGAATTGGCCAGGAATTGGGAGAGCAATAGAGCGTTTGCGGTGGAGCCACCCGGCGCCACCGGGTGGCTCATCCGGCATGCGGTACCGGGTGGCTAATGTGATCTGGTGGCTGTTTGGAACCCGCCCACATGGTATGTATGAGCATGTATTAAGTGCATAATATCTTAGTGAATACTACCACCCCTCTACCTATGCAAAATGCATTTCTCAAGTCCAGACTTCATCATGCTTGCTCTCGGAGTTAGGAGAAGGGCTCGGGGAGGTAGTTTCTGGCACTCTGCCGGTGCTCGCGTGTGTACGGGAACTCGTTTGTATAGGCATAGTGGATGTACAATGTCAACAATGAATTCTTTCCATCCCACTCAAACAGCCACCAAGTGACGTAGCCACCTGGTACCACATGCCGGATGAGCCACCTGGTGGCGCCGGGTGGCTCCATCGCAAACGCTCTAATAAGGAAAAGACAAGCGAGAAGGCCGGTTGGGTATAAGAAATGATGTCCCCATGCCGGCATCTAAGCATGTTGTTTGAAACCTTCCCACAATGTTTGATTGCCGCCCCCCCTCCCCTTCAAATTTGACATACGAGGTCCTTGTAGGTTGTGGTTCAACCCACAACCACCAAATTCGAGAATTATGCATTGCACCGGCTTATTACGAGTACTTATGTAATCGTTCTATTAATATCTTTGCAATGAGGTTTTCCGCACCTCAATTTTTACTTGTCCACGTTTTTCAATACAATGAAAATAGTGGGTGTGAAGGGTGAATAGTGGTAGTGTCCTAAGGTTCATTAGATTTGAATCTGATGGCTTCTGGCATTTCTTACCCATCTACGGTTCGATTCTCAGAGGGCGCATTTTATTTTTGCCTTGCTTTTCTTACCTTTTTTCGTACTCAGCTTGTCTTTCCTTCACTCTGATTTGAATAACCGTTCACTCTCCCTCCATCCTCTTTTCTTATTGATTCCCTCCATACTACTCCAAGCCTCCAATTAATCTTTTGGTGCAGGCATAACAAGATTGAAGTCCATTTGGATGCTCTGAAAATAAATTCACCTGTACCAAACCAGTTAGAGTTTCAATGATTTTTTGGTGGATCTATGTGAAGTCTATTTGGATGGTCCCAGAGAGAAATGATTGCTGGATTTTGGCCCAGGAAAAGCTTTAAATTCCTCATTCTTCATTGGGTTGATGCTTGTTTCACTTGTTTCACTTGTTGAACATTTCAAGTTTTTCAGGGAAAATATGGGGGAAATTTTATATGAGTTTTTCACCTGTATTTTCAATCAAAAGTTTGATGGAAAATTTTGTAACTTTTTCATCAGTTTTCCACCATGTTTGTGAGTTTTCCACCAGTTTTTGCGTCCAAAAACTTCAACCAGTGTTTGTGACTCCAAAAAGAAATTCGCCATTGCTCAAGCTGTTAGAGTTTGAATGATTTTTCAGTGAATCCATCTAGAGTCTATTAAGATGGTTCCAAAAACGAGCGATGGCTAAATTCTCGCCCCGGAAAAACATGAAATTACCTGTTCTTCAATGGACCCATTTGATGCTTGTTTGTGACTGTGAAAAGGAATTGTGACTGTCCAATGGCCTAGCTCTGCATTTCTTTCCGCACTTGGCCATGGGTCCTCCCATTAAACAACCCTGGGGGTCGGAGCCCACCCACTTTACTTGTTTCCAAAGCCGTCGGAATGGACTGTAAATGGTTCAACCAAGAAATTTTAACAGCTTCAGGACAGTGGAGGATTTCTGCTTGGAGTCGCTGTCTAGACACACAATTGCTACTGACAAACCAGCGTGGATCCGTGCGGGAGCCAAATTCACCCAAGGTATTTATGGTCGATTCCTGTTTCTTGTTGTTGCACTAACAGTGGAACCGTTCATTCTCAGTATCATCACCAAATTACGACTTTATTCTGAACAAATCCAGTAGCTTTTCTTGTGGACCTAACACTTTACCCCCATTGATGTTCTTTTTCCTTGCGCAGCAATTTTTTTTCGAGTCTAAGGATCTCACAGCTTTCATCAATGTAACACTTCACCCATGCAATTTTGGTTTGCTTGAGCCACAAAAAAACTCAAGTGCGAGGTGTGCTGCGCCCCGCAACGGCTTTTACCCCCAAGCTTTTTTGATCTTCTCCCTTTGCTTTTCCTCAGCTCTGCTTTGAATGACAAGTCAAACTCTTCCAGCATCCTCTTTTTGCGATTCCTTCCATCTATACTGCCACAAGGCTACAATGGTTTTTTGATGGATCACCACCTTCAATGGATCGATTCTCCTGTGAAGCTACTCTGGGCTAGGTTCATCCCACCCACTCTCCCGCCATCCAGCTCTGTCGCCGCAATTGCAATCAACGAATGTCAGTCTTGTTTTTGAACTGACCTCGACATTCCACTATAGATATACATGTCCTGTACATTGCCTGCCAATGGACCTATATATGTTCGTTTGGCTCGTTTATACCCACGCCTTCCTGAGACATATCATAGATGGGGAATGCGAATCAAATAGAACTGCTGCCCTTAGGCCGGGAATGTAATCTTGAATTTTACCAGCTCCCCATGTCTTCTTTCACTTGGCTTTCGCTGCTGACCTTGAATCCAAGGCGCACGGTTCAACCCCCCTCCGCCGTCGTCGGTTGTGGCAGGGCGTCTAATACGAGGCTATTGCCACGTCCACAAGGACCGATGCCTTCTTCAAAAACTGTTTCAACACCCCTTCTCGGTTTGCCTTATCACAACCTGCCGTCATGTCAATGTTCAGACCTGGGTTTCGTTGGCAGGAGGTAACTTCCGGTGCGGCACTCCATTTTATATCCATGGTTCCGTGAGTCCAGTACAATCTCATCGACATTCTTCATCCCGAGTTATTTGTGTCACATACTGAGCGGTTATACTTAGACGACGAGGTAAGAGCACAGTAAATGTCCAGGTTGATAAAGGCTGGAGGATTCCGCAACGAACGGATGCCCCATCGTCAGAGGGGTTAACTTCGGCAGTGTTCGAGTGTAGTAACCATCGCGAAGGTTCTCTCGCTGGCGAGGTGGATCCCCCAGAGTGTCTTTGCTGTCTAGAGGGCAAGCTAGCATTGGAAAAATCCAACAACAGGTGCTACAATGCTCTACAATTCCTGCCGCTGCAACCACACCAATTGACAAGTTTTGTTTCGTTCGCGAAGGTCCCCTCTTGAAGGAAGAAGAGAAAAGGAATTTGCTCCACGTAGATCTCTCCTCAGTAACTCAGCGCGGCCGGTGAACATGCCCATGACTATCATGTTCCGGGATAGACACGCAGAAGACCCTGCGTCAAGTCGCAAGTCTAGTTTGTTGCCCCTGAATGGGACTCAACAGCTCCATCGTACTTATGTGCAGTCGCACTCGCCTAACCATTCCCGGTAGACGTCCGGACTTGAACGATATAAGAACGTCGCGGGAGGGAGAGACCGAATGAATTGAATTGCATTCAGGTATTTTAGGGCGACAGACGAAAGGGAGTCTGAGGAGGAAAGCAATGATACAATGAGGGAGTGTGCGGTACGGGAAAGGTAGTAAGCAGAAGACGTGGACAGTACAAATGCAAATGCGGGAGGCCGCGCGGATAGAGTACAATGAGATCAGTGTAAGGAGGGCAATATGACGGTCAAAGGGGAAAGACAGGGCGTAGGCATCAAGCCATATCATTTACATCGGGCGTGGATATCAACGCAAGTCGTTTACATCGGGGGGGGGAAGCGAATCGGAATGTGAATGCGTGTCGTCAGAATGTGAAGACGACGGGAAGGAGACCTTGTATGTCGAGAGCGTGTCGAAGTGAATATGCGGAACCGTCCGTCTCCGTTGCGGTGTTGATGCCAGTGTGCGGGGCGAGCGATGAAGGCGGGAGCGGGATGGGCGTCTGCTTCTTCTTAGGTATCCGCACAATCTGCTCACCCCCGCCCTACACGCGCGACACTCCCGCACCGTGTCCTGCACATACACAAAGAACACACAGAGCTGATGGGTACCGTTCAGAAATACATCCACGCCCACTGCGGCACGGGTATGAGAACATGCACGGGAATACGCCCACGGAGGCCCAAGAGACCCACGGCAGGTGCCCGGGGCTGACGATGAACGGTATGTTGGCGACGGTGATAAAGACGGCCCAGAGCATCTGCGTGAGCGCCATGCCCATGAAGCGCAGGTCGCGGGGGGGTGGTGAGCGCTTATTGGGACTGAGATGTGAGGTTGGCGCGAAGTTGTAGGCGGTGGCGAAAGATGTGCGCGAGCGTGGTGCAGGCACAGTCGAGCGTGAGCGCCACATCGACGAGCTGCCGGACCCAGAAGATGGTGGGGAGGGAGGTGTACGTGGTGGGGCGGGCGCCGAAGTACTGGATGAGGTCGAAGCGGTGGCCTTGTACGATGTAGTCTATCACAAATATATTAGGGTTGTAGGGGTGGAAGAACCAGAAGAAATAAACGCACAGAGCCCCAAACACAGGGCAAGGTTGAAGATGCGGCGGCGCGTCCTCTGCTCGACGGTCGTGAGCGCCATGGTGGCACCGATCTCCAATTCCGTGGCTGAGGAAAGTTAATATCACGCCAAATCATAGTATCCAATACGACGCACTGAAATCGACCCGTACGAGCGCGGTAGCCTCGATGGTATTATCGCATTTACACTGAGGATGACATTTGAAACAAAGAGCCAGGCAATAATAGAGAGGGTTCGGACGTTGCGTGCGCACCAATGCCACGGCAAGGGGACGAGAACGATTAAAGCTGCTAGAAAGGCGCTGATGACGAGTTCGTAGAGCATTGCATGAGGGGGCGGAGGTCAGAGGAGAAAGCTTGCAAGACAGGTACACATCTAAATCGTGTTCCGGCGTCATGACGTTCCATGCGTTGATAGGGCCCGACGATTGGCCGGATGTTGTTGGACCTTCCCAGCACAGAGAGGCGATAGACCTGCAATCAAGATGGGAGAGAGGACGAGGTAAAAGTAGTCACACCGGGTAACACGGCCCGCGTAATTTCGGCTCCGGGTCCGACGCTCTTCGCCTTCGCTTCCATCTTCACATGAAGAACGCATTCTGCCTGGTGTGTCAAACCGCGCCAATCCAATTCCTGCCCTCCGTCCTCTTGCAGAAGGCAGCGCAGGCCCGTCTCGCCCCTCGTTGTATGCTTATGACCATTCTCTCGCAGAGCACTTGAATGACTCTGAATCATCTGGGTTTTCTGCGCTCCTGGATATCGAGATGGTGTCTCTGTGGTTAGCGGACCGTTCTCACTTTTTCGCCTGACACGTTTCAAGGGAGGATGATGGGGTTATAAATGTAATCCACTCGCCCCACGTATCCCGCGCAGAACGGGGCGGAGCGACATATTCCCTCAGTGTACGCTCGGGTCCACTTGTCTAGAGTGTATTTCAGATTCCTGAAATCCTGACCAATACCTGCGTTGTTGGCGATGCCCTGAACGAGTCCCCTGCGCTCGCTTCTGTTTCTGTCTCCACATGTCCCTGACCTCATGTTCCTCCGGCTTTCACTCCTTGCGTTCTGCAGGCTTCGGACGCATACTGGAGGAAAAGAGATAATCTTGGATTTCCCACCTCGCCTCACCCGCTGGTCTTTGTCAGGACCTTTGGAGTCCTGAACCTCAACAGAACTCCTGGACCTGCTCAAAGCCGGCTCTTCCGATTCCCGCTCCATGTCTCTGCTCTCTCCAAATATATATATATCGTAGCACGTCTTCGGTCATGCAACCCCTTTTTGCACTCTCCTGCATCTTTCTAGTGTCTTCGAGTAACGTGCACGGTCAAGGAACATTCAATTATCCCTCGGAGGCGACTTTTCTATCGTTCTGGGTGAGTTTCTTCGGTGCATTCCTCCGTTCTCTCCTCCTTCGCTTGAAGCATGCCGTCCCGTGCCGTCCCATCCGATCTCCCTTACTGAACCGAATCGGACACAGCATCCATGCTGCACATACAATTTCATTTCCCACGCCTCGTTCATCCCATGGCTGTCTGGAGGTCAGAAAGGACGAGATGAAGTAAGATATTCCGATCCACGACTTGTCTTTGCGCCTGACACCAGCCGGCGTCCCGCCAGGATTCAACCTAGATTCAATTATCGATACCGATCCTCATGTCCCTGCACTTTTGTGCCACGGCTTTCGGCCCATCACATGGTCATCTCTATTATGAACCTCAAGGCCTCAACAGTGTAAACTTGTTCGTAGGTATCCAACTCCACGGTTTCGTCATCTCGTTCTTCTACTGTAGACCTTGCCCCACTGGTCGATCTGTGGCTAGCCTAAATGCTAAATGCTACCCCTCTTTCATCCTTGCCTCGTCCTCCTGCATGTGTTCGCTTTCGTCCAACCCCTTGGCCGTGGCGCAGGCGAATCGAGCATTCCTTCGATTTTCGGTCATAGATGTTCTTCTCTCGGTCGCCCGGCCCGCTTCATCGTAGCCTCTTATCCCGTCCTTTCTACTCCACTCCACCCGCTCCCAATGAAGATCAATCCGCGCAACGAGTGAAGACGATGTGTGTTGCAATTTCATTCCATCTTTCCAATTCCAGCCCAGAACACATCAAATCGCGGTGCAATTCGCAGCTCAGTTCAACTCCCAAGTCGGGATATCCGATTAATTCCTGCTCTTTGGAATTCGCATTTCGCATTTTTCGCCTCTGCGCACTAGTGATTGAGTACTCATCCTGTCCTGTCTTGTCCTTCCCACACTCACATTCCCGATTCAAGTCGATTCTCGCATACTCACGGCGGTTAGCACAAACCCAAAGCAACAAACCAGGTCCCTCACTCTTATCCTGAGATTGTATATTGGATAAATTGACTCTTAGATCAGGCCGCCCTTTCGAGCCATGTCGCTCATCTCTTCTTACGGCACCTCACGCCATTAGGTTCATCTCTGTTTGGGGCCCCCGCCAGTGATATCAGCTCGCTTAATTAATCCTGCCTTGGATAATCCAAGGGAGGTCGATTAATCCATCCTTGGATTATCCAAGGGCTTAGTCTTAGATTAATCTTACATACAAACAGGGTGCAAAAACTGGCTAGGATTAATCTAATGGCAGTAGCTAGGATCAATCTAATGCATTCTGGTGTCGAGTGTCTATTCCCAAAAGGCCCGATTAAAACTCGAACAATTTAATCCTGTGAACAATTTCACGATATAATCCTAGTTGATAAGAGTAATCCGGGTTGCCCGCACCGACCAGACCAGAATGCATCCACCATACAAGATTAATCTGTTCAATTTAATCCTGTGAAACTGTTGAGAAGATTAATCCGAGTTGCATGCACCTACCATACCGGAATGGACCGAGTCAGCCAAATGGGATTAATCTGCTCAAAACAAATCCCCGTGCCCACGATTAATCGCCACTGCTGTACATGTGGTAAAGTGTCACTGTGGCCACCGGGAGAGGCGCCCGAAGCACAAGACATGGAGATTGGAAAGAAAAAAGTACTAGAACAGGCGGGGAGTGGCACCAGGTGGCAAGAAGTTATCATCCATCAGCCTCGAGCGCGGGTAGGGACCCTTGTGGAAAATCAAGGGAGAGAAAGCCAAAGAAACAACTGAAATAGCTCACCTCTTCAACGCCAAGACTGATTTGGAAGAAAGCCTATGCCACCCATCTATTTTCCTTCAAAATCCGAGCGCAACCCAACGCAGCCACGCAGGCAGGTACAGGGTTTGTATTGGTAGTCCAGGTCAGGTTCAGAAGCTTATTGCCACTTGAGGATTGATGAGACCTTGACGGAAACCAGTGGCTGCGAACGTCCGGCGGTGCCTTTGCGAAACAGCAAAAGATTGGCAAAATTGAAAAGACCCAGAGTCGAATCAATTGATGTGAGCACCGGCCAGGGTAGTGTGGTGTTGACCTCGAGAGAGTGAATTGAATTTTGTTTTAGAGAGGGGCAAGGAAGGTCAATGATGGATAGAGACAAGATGAGGCGTCCGACGAAGTTTGAAGACAATTCAAACTCCGAATGGGACCATCACTGAGGCCATGACGTGAGTGACAGTCACGGTGGAATAGGGCTCTTCACCGCAGCCGTAGGCATACGGTTACGGACGTTACGGTACGGATTTTTCACGTACCGTAAGCCCTGTGGATAGTCCGTATTTTCCCGTACCGTATACGGAGTTACGGCCGTAATACGTTGTGAGGTTAAGCGAGGTTTCCCACGTCAATCATTTCCATAATAGGTAAGCCAAGCCGTGAATCGGCATGGGACACTAACTTTCTAGGTGCCGTGGGCAGCCCTGACCCTTAGGATGGCATTGCCGATGGCAAGGCAAGGCTTCCTGCAGTCAGCCGAAGTGATTTCTGTCATGTCACAGCCGGGAACTGGGCAAAATTGACAGCTGTCGCCTTGAGCCGTGCCGTACCGTATTACGGACGGAATTTCACGAAATTGCCGTGCCGTAGCCGTATCCGTACCGTACAAGGGTCCCACTCTCCGTACCGTATACGGTACGTACGGTGAAAAGCCCTACGGTGGAAGACTCTGAGTCTTGTCTTCTCCTTCGTCCATCCTGCCCACTTTCTTTCCTCCACTAACTCACGCAATTCCGCTTCAATTCCGCTTCAATTCCGCTTCAATTCCCCCAAATTGACTCGAATCTCTTTCCATGTCGGCGTCAAGACCTACGTGTTTTGCTCAGTCACGGTGGCCAACTTGAAGTCGGTGGCAACCAGGCCTTTTTTCAGGAGCCCTCATTTCTGGATTTTCCAAAGCTCCTTCGTTCTTCCCTCAAGGCTGGCTTTCTCAAGGCAGACTTCTCGCCTTCAAGACTGTGTCTCAATCTCAAGACAATTTCTTGCACTCTCATGACAACGTCTCTCAAGATGGCTTCTTTATCAGCAAGTCGACAGTGGAACAAAGACACACACCGATCAATTTTTTGCCCTGGATTTTTTCCTCGACCCTGGCACTGCATTCGACGCCGCACGGAGAGCGTTTAGATCGAGGGACGAGGGAGCAGGGGGAAAGGGGAGTGGTTGATCCAATGGAACAGGAATTGGTGAGTCTTTTTCCTTCATTTCCTTCTCTGCTCGATCCCGCCTCTCCTTCTCTACCTACGGTACGGTAATTGGAGGAGCTGCTGCTCTCATTCACCGTGCAACTGGGGGATACACCCACACCACCAAAACCGGTGAAACGGCGTCAAGTGGTGCCCGACACAAGCAGAGCCTCAAGCTTCGTCAAGATTAAACTGTCCGTTTGATTAGTTGGCAGATTAATCGGCGGATCAGGATTAGTAGGATTAGTTTCGTACAATTAATCGGCAGATTAGTCAGAGTTAGGATTATTTGGGTCATAGGATTAGTTGGCGGATTAATTGGGTCATACGATTAGTTGGCGGATTAGTTTAGGATTAGTTTGACTAGAAGGATTAAATCTTAGTTGTATGAGGATTAAATCTCAGGCATAGGAAGATTAAATCTTAGGCAGCTGGATTAATATGTGAAGGGAACGATTAAGTTCTGGGATTAAATCCTTACCATTAGATTAATCTCAAGGTACAAGATATACTACTAGGGTGACTGTATACCTGATGGTTGACTTCCCGTAAGGATAGATATTATTTCTCGAGTATTTGGGGGTGCCAGTGATGGTGCCACGTAAGGTTTGCTGGTAATATCTATTCCTTGGTGGTTCCCGCAAGAATATCGTTGTATAAAGATAATACTGCATTTTCTCTCAACTATAATAAGTACGTGCCCGCCAACCTAGTAGTACCCCCAGCGCGTGCCACCAGCCTCAGCAAAGCAAGCACAGTCATTGCAAATAGCGTGCATCTAAAGCTCGAGCACGGCGGTGAGAGCGTGCGCGTTGACTCATCAGGAGCTCAAGGTCATTGCGTTCGTGCGCACTAGCGCGGGGCTAGGGCGAGAATACTCGCTCGTGGTTCGTGTTCGTATCACGCGCGCATTCTGCCTCTCGGGTTTGCAAGCGCGTGAAGACCAGCCAAGCTATTTAGTATTGTGATAAGGGCCCACCAGAACGATGCACATACCTAATTAAACCCTTCCATTCCCGATACCGGCTCTGCCCACGCATATAAACTATCTTGATCTTTGCATTGAAGTAATCCGACTCGTAGGGTGTAGAGTAGACGGAGACGAGAACAGTTGGTGGAGAGGCACTGAGAAATGAGGCGCCGTCACCACGATTACACTGTGACACCCGACCAAATTGGGTGACGCCGACACGAACCGTGCAGTAGATGCTCCCCGAAGTTGCCGAGTATCGACAAAGGCAGGGCCGTGGCAGACGGGCTTGGAGTGAACGTGGCAGCGCGCTTGGTGGCAGCGTGGGTGGCAGCGACGCGTTTGGTGGCAGCATCGGCAGATGCGGCGGCGACGTGGCTGGGAATGCCAGAGGGAGCGGCGGCGACGCGCGCAGTGGAGGCGCGAGTGGTGGCGAGACGGGTGGAGGCGATGCGCACGGGGGGCGGCGCACGCGCGACGGTGCGCGGTTCCCTGGACGGAGCGGGCTTGCTGGGGCGCGCTGACCGACGGACTGGGTGGAGGGCGGTCGCAGTCTTGGGCGCGCGTTCGGCGGCGGCAGGCACGTACCCGGTGGCGGGCGGCGGAGCGGTGGGGTCTTGAGGGTCGGGGGCGGCGACGGGGGCACTACCGCCGAGAGAAGCCGAAGCGTGCGCGGCAACGCTACTGCTTGGCTCTCCCGGTGGCGGTTTCCCGGTGGCACGCGGCGATGGGGTACGGTCTTGGGGGCTGGTGGTGGCGACGGGCACGGCGAGCAGGGGTGGCCGAAGAAGAGAGGAAGAGTTACGTCCGTGACACCGTGACACGCAACCCAATTGGGCGACGCCGCAGGCGTAGGTGGACGAATGCGTCTGTTCAATCAAATGTATGTCTGAAAAATTCTGGCTGGGGGGTCAGGACCCCCCGGCCAGATTAAAACAGATTATGTTCTATTGGAGGGTCTGAACGACGCTAAGCGAGATCCAAGTCCGATGGGGTCCTGACAGGTGCCTCGGCATCTCAGCCGGAAATGCAAAAAATAATATCTATCCTTACGGGAAGTCATCCAATTCAAGGTAGGATTAATCCAGATTTAATCTACGACTAAGGCCTTGGATAATCCAAGGATGGATTAATCGAGCTCCCTTGGATTATTCAATGGAGGATTAATCTGCCCTGCTGCAAATGTTGCCCCCGCGCCCTTCGCAATCGCAAGATCTGGAACACCCTCTTGGATATATGTATAGGCATGAGGGCACTGACAACCCCCAGCCGGTTGGAGGCACTGCACTGTTGAACATGCGATCCTTGAACACGAAATTCAATTTCCAGTTTATTGCATATCCTCAATTTTTGTTTCCACAAGTGTTTTCTGATCTGCACGACCTACCCACTGTGTCGGTGCTCACGAGCGGAAGTCACAGTCCTAAGATTCATTGCGAATAAATCAACAAACAACATATAAATACAATGCGAGCCTGGGAAATCTGGCAGTACAGTAACAATGTGAATGAGTGATTGGAATAAATAAGAGTCGAACGGAGAAAGGTTATTTGATGCATGGCTTTCAAAAAGGCCAGAATTGCCTCATACTGTGATAGAGACGATAGGTCCCCGAGCACGCTCATCCACAGACTTGCTGTTTGCCATCTCGTAGTTTTGTTCTGTGACCAAGTGAACCGGTGCATTCAAAGTGCCCTGGGTCATGAGATTTCTCTGACATGCCTGTTCAATTGTTGCAAGCTTCAAGTCGATTTCGGTGACATCTTTGGACTGCGATGATCGCAAAAACAGTGGTCGAGCAGCTTTCCGAAAACTGATTGCCTCGGAGATATATCCTTGCTTATTGGCTAAATCTCCCAGCCGTAGCATGCACTGTGCTCGGCTATGATGCACATCCATCTGGGTGAAACCGGCAAGAGCCACTTGATAAAGATTTGTGGTGGTGTGTTCATCGTGGTGGATAACAAATATATCGCCAAGAAAGAGAAGTGCCTGGTGCAGTGCCAATTTGTCTTTGGATTTGCAAGCAAAGGCCAAGTATATTGTTGGCCAATTGTACTGCCATTCATTGGCTGGCCAGCCCGTTATGTTGGCTAATTGTGCCAAGCAGAATGATTCAATGTCATTGTAGGTTCCCCAAGACAAGCGGAGGCACTGCTCAAGCTTGACCCCTGCCGTACTAAATTTCCCCTCTCGGAGCTCTATGTGGGCCTGGACCGTGTCACATGCGGAAAGTCCGTATCTCGCCTGAGTGTCGTTCTTGAAGATTTCTCGCGCCCTGTGTAAATTGTGGTACACTTCCTGCGAGCCCCTCCTAATCATGATGTCAATGTGTGCAATATTGAGTAGGGCATTCGCATGGGCGAGTGAATTTTCTTGAGGAGAAGTTTCTTTAACTAGTTTACTGTTGATGCTTCTGCACTGAGCATATTCTGACTTGAACAAATGGATTTCTGCCTGAGAGACTGTGATGCCCTGATCAACCACCCCTCCAGACATCCCACAGATGAGAAGAAGCTCTCTAGCCCTCTGTAGTTGCGCTGCAGCCTCCTGGTATTCACCCAGAGCTCTGGAGCAGCAAGATTCGTCCAAATTCGCTTGGGCCTCCAGGTACAAATCTCCTGAGAGCATTGCTAGCTTTCGTGCTACGCTCGCAAGGTCGCGGGCAGCAGTATGAAGTCCACTCAAATTTTTGAGGCATCCAATTTCTAACAAGATAGAGCACTGCACCTTTATGTCTCCACACATCTCGGATAACTCAAGTGCCTGTGTGAGGAACTTGGTGGCTTCTGGCGGATTACCCTTGTTGCGGAACAAAAAAGATCCCACTGCTAAGTAGAATTTGGCTAGCACAGGAGTCAGAGGAGCAAGCAGTGATTCAAATCATACCTCAGACTCACCCTGCAGTAGTGGATCATTGATATCCTCTAGATGACCCTCAGCCAATGCCAATGCCTCAGGTGACACAAATATCAAGGTTGATTGGCTCCCTAGCGCTTCTCGCAAGAAAGATATTTCCAGTTGGGGGGCAGACAATTCAGGTAAAAGGCCCTGGATATCATTGATAAGGGGCGTATGATCACGTCCAGTGACCCTGTAAAATGAGTTGAGAGACAATACACAATGGATTGTCTCTGCCAGAGTTAGCGCACTTGGATACAAACCCCTCTTCAGGACTTCATATAAATTGGCCAGATTCACAGTCATTTGATTGACTACTGGTTGCAACTGTGCCCTCCCACGATGTTTATGGTAGAAGTTCAAAAGGGCAAAGAAATGGCTCTGAAGGAGTTGTATATGGGATTGGGACGGGGGCAGGAACCTTTGAATGTATTCCCTGATGGGCATCAACAGCAATAACCGTTTATTACTGTCCTGATATGCCAATGAAGTGGCCTGCAATACAGCTTTGCAACTAAGAATATTGTCAATTCCAAGATTGGCACCAAGAATTTCCCCTTCTGAGAGCCCATTGGGAAGAATGGACAGGAGACTCAACAATTCCCTGCTCCCAGCTGTGATCCGAGGACTTGAAAGAGAGAGATTGATAGATGTATCCAAACTTGATCGTCGGTCAAGGCCTACAGAGAGCATTGATGTTTTTTCTAATTCCCAACGGGATACAACATGGGACAAGCCCTCATAATCCGTCAGATGAGCAATGAGGTCAACAGCAAGAGGCATGTTCCCTGTGAATCGCAATAGTTGGTCCACCTCATCAAGGGTGTGGCTATTATCTGTGATTACTCATATCTTAAGCAGATGCACTGATTTTATGTGGACCTGTTTACTGTCTTCTTTTTCTCTCACACCTCGCCTATTCCCGCGATATAACTGTTTGCTTTCGACGGAGCGCTCACCAGCGCTCGATTTCTCCCCGCAGCATCACAGTCAAACTTTGGTAGTGATCTACATCTATCACGCAACCAACCTTCTCGCGCTTAAAGCCCACTTAAAAGGAAGCTCTCCGGATTGGATCAGCTTTCGCTTTCGCCTCCATCGTCTCTGCTACTTGAGTAAATGCACCGATTTCATGCGCGTCTGCTTCCTAATTTGTGGTCCCTTCCATTCATTTGGCTCCTAGCTTCAAAATCCGTTGTTTCGGTTGCATCAAGGTCTTCTTTCCCACATTTAATTTTGAACATCTCGAAAATAACTTCAGTTTTCCCTTTTCCGCGCTGCCGGCCGCTCCATTCAGACAAATCACGCGGCATGATTGACCGCTCCGCTCAAGGTCCACTCAAAAGGGTGCTCGAGCTAATCTTGCAAACATTTCTTCCCCCACCATCTTCCCGCTCTCTCCCGCAGCACTTCTCCCATCCGTCCCGGCCAGTCCTTCCATGAATCAAGCCCAGCAGGTCGATGTAAACATCATCAAGAGAACCTACGCATCAAAGCTCAAATATTGGCGACAATGACGACTCGGATGCTCCTCAAAACTCACCTCGATGCGCAAAGACTTCTCGTTCCTATCAAAATTACTCTCAAGTCATTCAAGCCCTTTACCTCAAGCCGCTTATTCCATTGCTTCGGGCTAGCAAAACAATTCAAGCTGTTCAGTTCATTCAAGGATCCAGGTCGTCCGGGTCACCTTGCTCGACGGATACTTCCTCTCTTCCAACCCTTCTCGCCATTGCTTTCCTACATATAATGGTTTATCAAGCCGTCTTCGCCTTTCAATTGCTTCAGTTATTCAGCCGCTGCCGTCACCGCCGTCGATCAGTCCGTTCTAATGATCCCCTCTTCGTCTAGAAATAAACTAACCTGGTTCTCTTACAGCTTATGGCGACGGCGGTCCGACTTCCTTGAGTCGTCGGGGTTCATTGAAATATTCCGGAACTGCCGGTGGGTATCGTGGTGTTTCGCTCGATTTTTTATTCATATCCTCACAAAACAGGCTTGAACCAGCCGAATATATTTCCTTTCTTACATTCTGGTAGTACGTGCCTCCAACCGTTGATTATATTTGATCTATCGACTGACCATCGTCCTGTCCCGATACACTCAACGCTTTGTAAGAGCTCATCCGTCCTGTCGATATCTCACACCCACGCACAACATCGGGAGCCAGTGTGCATCAAGTGAGATTCCTTCCCTGCTATCTCAAAATGATTTTAAGATTTTGATTGCAGGTAAACCCTTACAAAGTGGACTGGTTCTCTTGAGAGTTCGTGGCGTCTATTCTTTCTGTTTCATACGAAGTGCTGATGCTCATCCCGAGAGTCAATGTAGACCCGAGTTTCACTTAGTGTGCGCACCTCGAGTTCGAGCTGTGTAAGTGTCTGTCGTTGTGTTGATACGAGGCCCATTCTTAATCGTTTCCAGATACTTCGAATTCCTCTGTGGTACGTGCCCTTGGATAAAATAATACAGTTCACCGACACACAACATTCTCCCTCTCTTTAATAACGTCTGTATACATTATAAGACTGTCTCCTTAATCACTATGTTGCAGTTAGATTCTATTGAGTCTTATCGTCTTCCCATAAGCCCACGCGCCTGGCCTTTGCTTTGGAGTGACTTGCACGTATGATGAACCACCATTCCCCCCCCTTGAGTCCTTTTTTTTTGTACAACCACTCTTCAACGAGCTGCGCCACATCCTCATCTGGCACTTGACGGGCCGGAGACTTACTGAGACGGAGCCGAGTGGATGATGTGAACGTGAGCGAATATTTAATGCATGACCAGGAGAGGCCTCCATAACTTTCCGTCGGACTTGGTTAGAATGCAATTTAACATGTTGCTTTGTAGCTACAAATTGGTCTGGCGGGTGGCAACTCGGCATAATGCGGGTATTGCATCAGTGCGGGCTAAGCATCGAAGGCCGGGTTGCGATCTAAGCAGTAAGATGAATATGGTGGAATAGGGGGAAGGGATAGATTGAATCACAAAGATGCTCAACGGCCTTTATAAATGAAAAAGTCGTTGAATTTCACTTTGCGCCATTTGATATAAAGTTGCCACGCACCTGCCGGAGCGAAGCGACGGCGTGTCTTGTATCCATGAAAGTTTGCATAGTAGCATCATCTGATAGGGGCTGCAAAGGCAATAGAAATGGATGGGTCCATTTAGCTTGTGCTGGCCTCTCAGCTCCCCGCATTGTGATCTGGTCAATATGAATGAAAGCCTAACTGAATAGTTGTAGGACATACAATTAGTGCAAGGTGTTCAACCTCACTGAGCAGACACAGGAGCTTTTCAACTCCTCCACGGGTCTGTATAGGCTCCCATACCGTTTCCAGGTTGTCGAGAATCAAAAGAGAAGCTGGCGCCCGTGCAAAATACTGGACAACCGCCTTTGTAAGATCCCGGCCAGAATTCAATCCAAGGTGCAATCCAACAAGTGCTACAAGTTCAATACTTGTGGTTGCTGCTTCAGCACTGACAAAGAATCTGTGCTCAAATTTACAAGCGATATCTGGGTGGTGCAATGCTACTCTTGCAAGGCTGGTCTTGCCCATCCCACCACCTCCCAGGATGGCTATTCTGGGTGACTTTTCACTGAGCAAATTCAGGATATCTTCCAATTCTTGTTCACGTCCATGGAATATTTTGGGCTTTGCCGGCAACATTGAGAATGAATTTGAGCTTGGAGACAAAGCCTATGAGAAATTGGTGAACTCTCGAAAAGATCTTACCTGTTTTTCGACTCATTAAATACCCCCAGGATCTGTGTGCAAGTTACAACAACATCATAGTGCCAACAATGTACTTGCCGAGCTCGTCTCCGAAATTGTACCGGTATCAGAGAGTGTTTCAATCAGCTCAATTAGTTCCTTGTGCATGAGGTCAGCTTTGTTTTGAAACTCCCTGACATCATTGAAGATCTCGGCCCCTGTTTTAGTCTACATGCATTCCTTCAACCCACTGTGGATGAATAAAAACGACTCTTACATTGAAGACCTCAATCGCTTGATTCAATCCTGCATGACAGTCTTGGAGTAATTGCTTAATCTCACTACTTCGGAACAAGTTCTTGATTTTGTATCCCTCTTGCTGTGTTTCAATATATGCATATATCTTGTGAAGTGTTCTATATCAACAGTTTTGTTAAAAGGTGTCTCGGTAACAAACAGAGCTTGCCTCATGAATGTCCCAATGTTATCCAGCATTGAAGGAGAAAGAAAACCAAGAGTCTCGGATTTTATGTGGAGGTTGAGGATCCCATACACAATTTGGTGAATTGGCTCCATAAGCTGTGCACATTCAATTTTGTTTCTTTTGACATTCTACAATATATGAGCTGCTGCACTGAGGAGGAAAGCAACACATACCTGAACCATATTGATCAAGCTCTGAATTGTGTTGGCAATGGATTGCACGAATGGTGGCCCAAATGCATCATTGAGCTCTGTGAGAAGCAGGAGGGCTGGGGTCAAACAAGCGATGATGTTGTTGATGCGAATTTCGATGGCAGTAGGTAAACGGGGCATCGTAGGGGTGGATCACGGTAACTGAGTAGCTCACACCTTATACGTTCTCCCCCTCTGCGTCCCCGGGAGATAGTGCTTAGCATGTAGCAGTAGAAGATCATGATCGAAACCATGTAACTATATTTGCATGACCACGAGAGAAACCAGAATCCAGGGATACCTGGGCCCAGGAACCATATATATGGGGATATCCATTATCCACTGACGTTGGAAGCACTGGATTAAATGTCCCACAGTCCGGACAATGACGATAAATACTGTACTGCTACATTCAACATACACTGTTGCTACTGCTCTTCACCCGTTGCGCAGGCCCCAGAATTGTTAGGTTATCTATCCACGGGAGATTATTTGCACAGTCATTTGCTGTATTGTGAACCCCAACAATACACTTGTTGGCGTGTGCCTAACCCGACCTCAGCCAAGTGGCTCACTGCTCGGTTCTTGTCCTCAGGTTGGCATCTCTAAATCTCGGAATCCCACTATAGAGGGACACCAGTGTATGATGTTCCAAATTTACTTTATTATTCCCCACATTCATTTGTCCCTATTTGCCAAGGGACAACCGAATGTCGGGGACTCGGAGTGTCGGATTTAGGAGTGGTATCTGCACGCCTGCAGTGCATGTACGAACTGGCACTGTAACTGCGACGCACTTTTACTGAATCACCGGGAACTCACATAAATGAGGTGAACAGGAATAAATTCCGAGTACAACGGCATTAAGTGGAAGCTAAACTTAGCACAGACCGTCTATAGCAAGCGAAATTATGCCGTGTACGTTCCCTTCCGCAGTGGCTTCATCTCATTCTCCAGATCACTGGGAGAGTCCTTCTCGCTGGTTCAAAATTTAGTTCACCTGAATCTTGGTACGGTTCGCTACTCTGAGTCGGGAGGAAACCAACAGACCAGAACATCGAGGGTTTGTATTGCGCTGGCCGGTCAATATCATGTTGACCGAAGATCATGTACAGGGCACTGCACAATTCTGTCCACGGGAAGCAGCAGATAATAGATACTCGAACCACGGAAACTCAAGTAAGGTTGGCATGGTTTCATATCGACCAAGATTGCACCGTCCAAAGCAATGCAAGGTTCGAGAGACTACAGTGCGCTCACGACGACTGCACTGCCCCGTAGTTGTTTTTCGGGCCCCGAATCTCGTGCCTCCGGCCACGGCTCCGCGGGTTCCGATTGAACCACCGGAGTAATCATGCCATATAGACTTTCAGGCTGTTTGTTCTTCCATAATCTTTTGAGATATGGAATTGAATTGAAGAGATGTACTTTAGAGATCGCCACCGATTCGTAAATTACCGTGAATTAAATATAAATCCGGATACACCGAAATTGAAACAGTGTGCGCGTGGCTCTAGCGGGACAAGGGGCCAAGCAATGCATCCTTCAAACAGCGGAATGTGAATGGATGATGGGTGGTGAGTTGGATACAGGAGGCCGAAAATCTCATCGCAAGCGATTGTTGCCACTTGGTTGGAAGCTCATTTACTTTGGGAAAGATTTGAACCAGTGCCTGCACAATAATCTGATTCCTTGGCATCGGCAAAATAGCTACCCTATGAACCATCATGCCTCCGTCTCTGCAAATTCAGGGTCTCCGGAGAATATTTCCTGCTCTTGATATTATTCCCAGTCGCATTGCCTCGACGGTTGGGTACAGCTCAATCCCAATGCAGTCTTTTGTAAAATCATCCTGGGCATCTCAAGCTTCAGGCATCGTGTCGACCCACAATGTAGCGAACCAGAGCCGTGCCAGTCTACCATCATGATTATTCTTCATTTCGCCGAAGCACGGTGGTGCTTTCTTATCCACGAGTGATATTCTGCAAGTCAAGTGCCATAAAATGGCAGTTAAAGCCTGCTGGGTGTAGGCCGGTACTTCGGTTTTGGTTCTCGGTCATCCGCTTCGTGTCGATTTTGCACCTCTGGTGGGGTGGGCAATATTTTATTTTTTCTCTGTCTGCAGTTTGCTATTGTCGCTGAGTATCGGCGAGAGCCCGGCCATGATCTAGTGGTATCGGACATGAGCGTGCATGTTTTTCAGTGAATTGTAGGGTCAAATTTTGTAGAAAATCGGAGTATTTGATTACCGCAATTTGCGGTACTTAAGGCATGGGCCATTTTTTTTGTTTTCAACAGTTTTGACTAGAACACTTGCCACGGGCTCAGTTTTGCTCGGATTTCCTCTTCTATACCCATACCTGTGACCTTCATGATCCCCTAGAGATAGTACAGACACATCACATATTCCAGAATTAGGTCAATTGGACCATTATTCGCTGTGCTACAGCTGTCCTAGTGGAAAGCATGATTTTTCTGAAGAAATTCTCTTACATAATCACATCACCGGTACCTCATCCTCTGCAGATTTCCAATATGATTTGAACACGCCTATTCTCGAGGAAATCCGAGCAAAACTGAGCCCGTGGTGAGTGTTCTAGTCAAAACTGTTGAAAACAAAAAAAGAAACAGTTGACAGCATCAGCCGGGGTCTATGCAAGAGGAGGAACTTTCCCACGTTCCTTGATTGACATGTCGCACGACACGCGTACATTTATATTGTCTCTCTTTCCTTCTACCTACATCTCATAGCATGCTTGCAGGTATCTAGCTCGTCTCTCTTTCCTTCTACCTACATCTCATAGCACGCTTGCAGTTTCTGCAGCTGCTGTCTTTTCTTTTCCCCCTCCCACCATCCCCTGTTGTTTTCTTTCCATAGTTTTAGTTAGTCCTCTTATAGCGGTCTGCCTCTGCGGCCATCCGAGGTTGTGCAGTCCCTGCCACTTCGCTGGTTCCAGCAGATCTCGCTTTAGGCCACAAATTTCATTTGTTCACCAGACGACGGAAGGCATAGAATGGCCCGCACCTTAAGTACCGCAAATCGCTGTAATAAAATACTCTGATTTTCCACAAAAGTTGACCCTACAATTCATTGAAAAATAACCGTGCCAAGAGGAGAACAAGTAGCCACTAAATCCGCTCCACGGCCAATGTCAAATTCATCTTGGAGCAAGTAGAGAAATTGGTGGACTGAAGAGTGAGAAGGACAAAGGATTTCCAACAGAGCAAGGAAGC
Source organism: Mycena galopus ATCC 62051 (assembly GCA_014925785.1). Taxonomy (NCBI): domain Eukaryota; kingdom Fungi; phylum Basidiomycota; class Agaricomycetes; order Agaricales; family Mycenaceae; genus Mycena; species Mycena galopus. The sequence goes on from WIQG01000153.1 coordinate 39,452, forward strand.
AAGGAGCGAAGCGGCTGAGTTTAAAATATAGTTTTTACAGAGGCAGGAAGGGTTTGTTCTGCTGGCGGGAAGGGACAGAGGGAGGAGCAGGGGGGCAACGCAAATGAGCAGGACATCAACTGCCTGATGTCCATCGCACTCACCATCTCCGAGCCATTCTCACGCACTCATAGCAGCCAAACTCAAATTCAAGTCCACACCCAAAATATCAGGGCGGCTCGGCATCGTCCCCCATTTTGAGCTTGCGATCTGTTGTCCGTGGAGGAGAATCGGAGTAAGGGGTAAGTACTTGGGACCCCAGGTCGGCAAGTTGAAGGCCCGACCCAACCAATTTGGCACTGATTGGATCATTGGAATTTGACTCCCGAATGCTAAATTGCCAGCACAAGAAACGCATTTCCAGTCCGACCATCCACCATTGTCTTCTGCCTCTTTGTTCTGCACAATTGGGCCTTTGAAAGCGCGCGCGATGGCCTTCCTACGTCTTGCGACCAAGATAATTATTGGGTCTTCACGCTTTTCATCCCTCAGGCGGTCGAGACGACGTACTACGCCACGTGGTGGCTCACGCCCGCGAGCACGGCGATCTTCGTCGAGTTCTTCGCGTTCCGACGGGACGTGGTGGGGCATTATAAACGCGGGTTTGCTTGCGTTCGGGGTGGGTTTGTAGTTATGCGCTACACGGTTCTGCCGGCTACGGCGCGTCCGACCGTGACGGGAAGGGCGGCGCGTTCGGTGGCGGAATCAAGTTCCCCTCGTTGCCTGCCACGCCGACGAAGGAGGTGTCGCCCTCATCCACCCCGCCTAAACCCACGAAATTCCGCACTGCGTCATTGGAGGAGGTCTTGTTCGGGGACGTCTCGAAGGTGTTGCACCCCTACTCCTCCCACTCGCTCCGGTATCAGCCGCCGACGTTCATCGCCTACTCTCCCTCTTCCCCAAGTGCTGAGGAGGAAGAGCCACAGACAGCCTCGACGCTGGTGTTCGCGCCGCCGATTCCTTTCCCTCCCGCTCTCTCGGTCTCAAGCGCGGGCTGTCGCGGCGTCGCCGGTGACGTATTACGCCTAATCCAGCCTTCCTCGCGCCCCATCCGGGCTCTGGGGGCGCTCATACTGGTCTCGCTCACGTCCATCTCTTCTGATACGTCCTTCGTTCTTCGTTCTTCTTCCCCTTCTGCATCCTCCAATTTTTGACCAAATTGTTGACCAAACCTCGTCCGCCGCCCCTCGATGCTCTCCCCACCTCCCACCATCTCCGCCTTATGCTCATTTATGGCTCCTACCTCGTGCTTTCCGTTGCCGCCTGGTAGACCCTGACCCTCTCCGTCCGCCTTGCTTCAATCCCCCATGTCCGCCAAACGCGATATTAATACAATGCTCCAGTATACAATACGTATTCACGGACACTGACTCACCGACCTGTAAGGCTCACCTCCCCCACCTGGCTCCTATCGCTATTTTCCGTTCTCGAGCTCAAGCTGCCAAGATTCAACGTCGCACCCGCCAGGAAACCAACACTACACCACACCCAAGCGCGCGTCCTGACCCGCACTAGTGAATCCGAACATCGACGTGTCTGCCTTCCCCTTGCGTCTTCCGCCATCTTTGTCAGGTTGGTCTTGCCTCGGGATCTTTTGGCCATCGCGCGGCTCGGGTCTCGCACCAACTTCAATGGATTATTTCTTCTGTGCTCAGAATATGAAGCTACTCTGGGCTACTTTCGGCTCATCTCGTGTCTCGTCTCGCCCACTCTCCCACCGTCCAGCTCCGCCTCCGCTACCGCAATGAACAAATATCAGTCTTCGTTCTGACTTGACCTGACATTTCGCGTTATACATACCCTGTACATCCCTTGCCGATAGACCAATACACATTCGTTTGGCTCATTTACGCGCGCGCCTACGAACCCACCGCCCTTGGAATTAAAATTCTGTGGCTTGGGAATCAAATACCTCAAGCGCAACCTTAAGGTAACCTCGTCTAGACACATCCTTGAAGCCGTGTTTCGGCGATTGCATGATCGGCGACGCTTTATTCACCTTCCTCTCACTCGGGGTCGGGTGCGTGCCGGATATTACCGGCGGTAGACCCCCTCCCAAATGCAGATCACGTGCAACTGAATTTCTTCATGCAAAGTCGAACTAGTAGTGCGATGCTATTATCATGATTGTGCGACGGCGACGGTCTTGATTTTTCAAACAACGCGGGAAGGGGAAGAGAGCAAGGTGTTTTGGGATTATATTTATATTAATTCCAACTCCTTGCAGTTGTAAAGAGCTACGAGGGATATGTGCAAGAAAGAAGCTAGCATGGTACTACGGTGAGCTGAGATGACGGGCGGGGGCAGGCGGCAGGCGGCGGGGCGAGTTCCGTAGGAATATACACAATTATAACTCACCTTTCACCTTGACATCGCATACTGCGCAGTGCGTCCTCGGGATCCTTCTAGTGTCCTCGAGATCCATCCAGCGTCCTTAAAATCCCTCTTGGCGACCTTCTTATATGCAGGGGCTAGGACGTTGAGCGGTCCAGACGGGCGGTGGCACAGTCAATTTTAATTGCGTGGACGGTGGCACGAAGGCCGGATGGATCAAAATGGGCTGAGTAGCATGGTATTGTGGTTGTATGGTGTGGATGATGCCTTTAACAAGAAGAGAAAGCGGGCTTGCAGCTGGCCAACGATCATGGCGTTGTGGAAGAGTGAGGAAGACTTGAAAGAGCGTATGTACACGTGAGCGCAGTTTCCCCGTGATCTGCATTTGGGAGGGGGTCGATTGCCCGAGACGCGTGACCCCTCCTGCCTTCCAATTACTTATTCACATACTAGCCCCTCGTCCTGCGGCACTTCATCCTCCGCCGCTTCTCCTTCTCGCTACCTCCGCCTCATCCTCATGTCCGCACTGCAGGTGGGGGTAGTACCCATCTTCGTCACTTCGTTACTTCGCTTAAGTTTGCGAAGTTTCGTCACTTTGATGGAATGTTCTGAAAGTTCGTCACTTTGGTGAGTATGCGGGAAAGTTCGTGAGATGTACAAATTAAACGCATCAGTCCGGCCATCACTTCCTCCTCCATTTTTTCCGTGTAGATACCTTACCTTAACACTAACCACTAACCTGAACCACTAACCTCTAACCTCTAATCCCTAACCTCTAACCACTAGCCTCTAACCATGACCAGCTAACCCAAACCACTAACCTCTAACCTCTAACTACCCAACCCGAACCTAACCGGCCAAGCGCGGCGAGCTGTTGATCCCCATCACTTTGTGATGTGCCGAGGAGTTGCCGCTTGACAAGCCCAGGATACCAAATCACGAACTTTCACAGAAAGCGATGAAAATCACGAACTTTCACGAATTCCCATCAAAGTGACGAAGTTTCGCAACGCTAAGCGAAGTAACTAAGTGACGAAGATGGCGCGGACTCGCAGGTGGTCTGCCTCGCCTTCACTGCGTACAACATCTGGTCCACCCTCGCCGTCTCCACCCTCCGGCCGTACGTCTCCTTGACATACGTCCACGCAGGCTTCTCGCATATCGCGCAGTTCCCCATGCTCTTCATCCCGCAGGAGGTGGAGACGATGTATTACGCGGCGTGGTGGGTCTCGCCCAGAGCACGACGATCTTCGTGTCGTTCCACGCGTTTTGGAGGGAGTCGCTGCAGGATTATAAACGTGAGTTTGCGTGCGTGAGGCGCCGGTTTGGGGTCGTGCACCGCACGGTTTTGCGGGAAAAGGCATCGCAGAGAAGTAAGAAGGGCTCGTTCGGTGGCATTAAGGTCAACTCATTCCTGAAACACCGAAGAAAGAGGCTTCGTCTTCATTCTTTCCTTTCCTGCCCCGCCGACGCCGACTAAGTTCCGCACAGCCTCGTTCGACGAAATCTTGTTCGGGTATGTCTCTGACACGCCCTACCCGTACTCATCATATGCCACGCACGCTCCCGCCGCCCCTATTAGCCAACGTCCATCGCCACAGATCATCTCCCGACGTTCATCGGGCATGCGGTCGCGGACGACGCGAAGCCACCGATGGGCTCGATGCTGGCGTTCGTGCCGCACACTCAGCTCTCCCTCCCTTCGCTCCTGAGCGCGCGCTATTGCGGCGCCGCCGGTGCCGTATCCGTCGTGCAGCGACCCACTCTGCTGTTCCCTCTCGTCTCATGACATGCCCTCGATCTCGACGGGTCGCCCCGCTCCCTGCGTACTGTATTATTTCCGCTGCAACTCATGCTACGCCCGTGACCATCATTCTCCCGGCACTCATGCTCATGTCCGCTTGTACGTCCTTTATTGTGCTTCCCTTCAAAGGGAACGAGTGAAATACGACGTCGTGAATCCCGACGCACAGCATTGACTGCACAGTCAGAAGTTCCCGAAATATATGAATTTACATGCGAGTGCCTCGGAGCACCGTCCTGGGCTCCCGACCGTATGAATTTGTACTTGCCGCCGATCAATTCCTACTGAAAATGTAGTCAGCATATGAATGTGGATTAGAGCGTGCGTACATACCGACGGATTCCCGGGGGCCGAATAGGGCGGCGTGAGTACGGAGATGGATACCATTGGAATAGTGCTCGTAAGCTGTCTTGCGGTGGACCGAGCTCAGCGGGATGCGAGTGGGAGCATATGACAGTACGGCGGAGGGAGGAGATGCTGGGAGAGCGAGAAGACTGGGAATGTAGAGGCGGACGGACCGGGTTGCGTTGTATTCGCTGGGGCGACGGTGTATATGCCGAGGCAGAATGGAACACCCGCATGCGGAGTCGCTATCAAGATTGTGCAGCGTGTGGAGGTGCAAGAAAAGCAAGCGATTGTACGGCGCTTTCTGCGTGGCTTCGGCTCGGGTCATGCCGTAGAGAGTGACAATTAGTATACAGAGGGAGATGGAGATCGCGTTGCGGGACGCGAAGGGAAATGAAGACCGGTGGAGTGGGAGTAGGGGATAGTGAGGGTTAGAGCTCCTCAGCCGGCGAAGGAAAAACGGCGCAGAGCGGCCGATGTCAACGCGAGCACGCACGGTACTAGGAAGCGGGAAAGCAAAGCAGGACCAGACGAGACGAGGTCAAATGCTCTTGAAGGATAGAGAATGCTGTGGAGTCGACAGCTGACTGAAGCAGTATTCCCGATTGTATTGGCAAGTTATGCGGAACGTTGCGAAGTGGCGTTCCCAGATTCTGCGTGCGCATGCCAGATTTGTGTCAGAACTTGAATGCCTCGAGACAGGACTCGAACGAGGCGAGATCGGTTCAACTAAATGGGCGTGAGACGCTCGTTACGCGCAGAAATAGATTGACCATCCACTGGAAGTTATAACGTGTGATGACTCTGGATTGAACGAGCCCACAGGGAGATCGGTCCGACAAATCGCACCAACGAACCGTCCGAGGCCCAGAACCAGAAAATTGGATCACCGGCACAGAGAGCCCACAAAACTACAATCGAGGTGGGAGAAGAGCGATAACGTGTTTGATGGGAGCGTCACACCGGGTAACGCGGCCCGCTCCAGGTCGGCTCCGAAACCGACCCTTGTCCACATCCACACCGCACACTCGAGATTGACTCGAGGCCGGCCAGCCAATCCGGTCGTCGCTGACGGCCCACTCGCCTTACTCGATCTACCCGTCTATTCTGTTGTAGCGACTACTAACTAGCCACTCGGTCGTCTGGATTCTAGACTCCCTCGAGCCTCTATCTGCCATTTATCCCCCCGTTCTTGCTTTTTTTCTTCGTTCAGTCTTTTCTGTGTTCCCCTTCATGGATGATCCACGATCAAAGAATCCCGATTATTTCCCCAAATTCCGGCTCACTCTCGTTTTGGGTTCGTGGTCGCGCTCTCATTCAGTCGCTCAGCTGGCCTGAAGCTGGTTTTACTCACATCACATACCTTTTCTGTTCTGTGTCTTCGACTACTGCATCTCATCCATTCAATCCACCCTACCCGGGCTGTTAGACGCTATGAGCAGCGGCAAAACATAGCGACGCGTGATGTGGTCGGATAGCACGATTCCGTTATGGAGTCCAACCTTTCTCTTCTGTGTTTCCACGTGCATCGATCGTCTTTCGATCCCAGCCATGTATCCAGCATCGATTGTCTTTTTATATCAGCCAGCGCTCGTATCCAGCACTCCCTTAGTCCACAGCGTATCACCTCTGTGTGCGCTCGTGTCGATTTCTCCAGTCTCTGGACCTCCTGATGTCCTAGATCTCCATAACTTGCAGTATCGCGGTCAAATCGCAGCTCTGACTTTATATGCCGTTTCTCCTATTTCTTCTACGTGCGTTTGCCCGCCTTGCGTTTCCCGCGGGACAGAAATCACGCCCTCCCATTTCCTACCTCACTTCACTCGATGTACGCCCCTTCCCTCGAGTGTATGCTCTTTCTTCGGGTTTGTCACTCTGAATCCGAATCCCCCTCCCCTTCGGCGGCTTTGAGATTTTTCTGAGAGCGTTCAGTCCATCTGGGCCATCCTATTCTCCGACTGGGATCACATCGCTGCAATTCGGAAGCGATTCACGGTGCTCTAAGCGCATTTACTATCCGCCGTCCGAGCGAATACAAGTCCTGCCCTCCATGTCCACACTCACACTTACGTTCACCTTCACACCCATACATCCTCGCGACGATTTCGCCAGCTTTCCGAAGGTTAAATCAAAACCACACTTCAAACCAAGCACACCACAAACACAGTCAATGCAATCCTCTCGCCCTCGCCCTCGCCCTCGCCCTCGCCTCTCTCTTCGAATTACTTGGCTAAATCGAGTCCTGTGTAATCATGTGAAGACAGAACCGAACTTGAAAGGCCTTGAGATATTTCGCAATGGAGTGGTCCTGATTCTGGGGCGAGTGATTCTGGCTCTTGAATGTCTATTCTACAGGCATATCCAATTCGATGCCCCTCCTCTGTGCGTCATTCTTTAAAAGCTTCCTTCCCTGAGATCGAGCGACCGCTCCCCAGGATGCAGACTTGGAGCTCAAAATTCTCGAAGCACGGATACAGGATTTCTATTCTTGCCGATTATCTCGTGTATTTCTATCAGTCATCCAGCGCACGGCCTCTCACTTCTCACGTTCGATCAGCGCGGGACTCTGACTGTCTGCTTTAAATTCACCCTCAAATCCTCATCGCTTCTCGACTCTGCTCGGTGAATCAATCCTTTATGTTGTCCTCAGTTTCAGCTCCGGTCCGTGGTCTGACCTGATTTACACCATGGTCCTTATCCAAATTCAGTCAAGATCTGCATCCCGAGCCCTGCTCACCTGGATCGAATCCGCTTGCTTTGCTGCATCTTCAGTTAAAACTTCCTCCGATTCGGTGAGTTGTTTTCTTTGGCGGGCCTTTCCTGTATATGCTGACTGTGCTCGCCTCACCTCATCCTTTTCTCCACATGACCTCTCTTTGGTGCTTTGGCGTGCTGGCGGGCTAGCTTAAGTATCGGCGAAGATCTCTCGTTTCCTTCGGATTTTTTCGATGGCTTCCAGGCTGTCGCGAGCGCTTTGTCCTTCTTCCCCCTTTTCCATATCTCTTTCCCTATTCCCACGCCCATTTCTAATGGTCTTCAAGATTCCAACACTGCGCACCGCCCATTTTTTTTTTTTGACTCCAATTCCTCATATTCAACCTGAAGCTTTCTTCAGTTCACTCGCATCTCACCTCACCGCACAGTGCACACCTCTGTTCATGCTCATCCTCCTGCGTCATACCACTCCACAGGGCACGCCCACAAACTCGATCCGAAGATTTACTTGTATAATCACTTCGAAGGTCAGTTGGGACTCAGATGGCGGCTTATACTTGATTCGTCTCTCGCGTTCCCTGGAATCCCTTCGTTCAATTCTCCGGGCAAATTTGGTTTATCTTCTGTATTTGGAACGGTTTCTTTGTGTCTCCTGACCACATGCACACCATCCTACGTCTGACACAAGTGCCCCATTGAGTAGGAAGTTCAACAGTACCTCCGAAGAGGTTGCGTAGGGCGTGAATTGGGAACGGTTTCTGTTAAAGAGACACCTGCACTATCGGCTAGCTGCGTAGGAGGCTAACGTCAAAGTATATGGGTGCACCTGAGGGAGTCCGCAAAAAGGAACTTATTTCCTCACTTGGTAAGTTCATTTATCACCCGATTGTAAGTGGTCGCACTTTACTGAACTTTTCCCACACTTGGCTCACTTCACCAATGCGCACTTGGCTGTGTCTGTCTCAGAGCGATATTTAAAATAAAGGTTCTAATGTCTGTAACCTGCTTGAGCTTTGTCAACACTGACCTGTTGTATGTATTATGACTCAAACATGGTTATGAATTCAGGAATGAGGCTATTATGAGCTCAAAAATTGAGCATCGTTGGAAAGTATTTGCGGAGTGACTTTTTGAGCCCGATCTGCCCCATGCGCAGCTGGGTGAGTACGCTGGTAGCTTCCTTCCCCTCAGCATCGACAGCTTTGTTCCCAGCGATTCCGACATGCACTGGGACCCAGCACAGGCAGATCTTCAGCGATTTGAGCGGATGATATCAAGGGCAAGGAATCCTCCTCTGACTTCAGCCTTGAATACTGTGTGCTCCATGGCAGGGCCAAGGTGCTTAGTCCGATGCACATGTGTCGCATTGCCTTTCATCACTGCCACAAGTGCTCCTACGCCACCTTCAAACACTGAGCCCCGTTAGATCCACGTTCCTCCTCTCTGCACCACCTCATTTAACGCCTCTGTTGCTTCCGTCTTGCTCGGGGTGATGAGCGTGGACAGGGCGTCCTCAGGTGCTTGCGAAACCTTGAGCAGAGGGTCGACGACCTGAGCCGAGTTTTTTGAGATGTTAACAGAATCCAAGAACCAACTTGGTTGATCTTTAGAGCGAAATGGAGGGACTGCAGAGGACTCTGATGAGGCTATGAGGTCCGGAGGAAAAACGAGGACGTCAAAGCAAAAGGGAAGAAGGCAAAGAGGAAGAACATGCAAGAGTTAGGGCTTCTGCCCGTCACCATCGCAATGGTTCGACACAGAGTTCTCATTCGGAGTCAGTGACTCATCAATATTATTCCTGGTAGCAGTGGACCGGCCGGGAACAAGCATGAAGCCCATTCTGAACTAGTTAGACTCTGAACTTGTATTCACTGAACTTACCTGAGGTTCACTTACAGTAACATAAGTTCACTTTACTGCCAAGTGCCATCAGAGAAATTCACTTATGCCATCAGATGGCATCAAAAACTTGCACTTTCACTTGTGAAACTCACTTAGCCTGCCATAAGTTCACCTAAGTTAACTTTAGCAGACTAAGTTAATTTACATAAGTTACTTAGTGAGGCATCCACCTGAGGCAGTGGGTTGGCGTGGACGGCCCACACCAGAACCGAGGAGATTAAGGCGACTAAGCTGAATTTCGTAGGAGAGGCACTAGAGAGATGAAAGTGAACTCGCAGGTCAAGGTATGAACTGCAGGATTCCGGGATGACGCGCCTTTTTCATAGCCTAGAGTCGCAGGTCGAAAGCCCGTTTGGCGAGTATCCAAGTGGACTGTATGCGGCGCAGTGCGCTCACAAAATCGGCGTTAAAATTCAAAGGTGGCGATCGAACTCGTGGAAGCAGCATTCACGGCTCCGCTCCGCCCCGCGCCTTTGAACCGTCTCTATTCTCTCAAAACAGAGAGCACCCAGAATACCGAGGCATATTCCTGCGACGCTACATTGATGCCCTTTCTGTTCGACTTCTAGATAGCCACGGAGATGGTTAGATTCTGTTATCTGCCCGCGGCTCACAGCAATCTTCATACGGTCCCCACTCCGCCCTGCGCCTTGTTCGCTCCCGGCGGAATTTCACATCGTCGGGCTTCATGGAGAATTCTCAGATTCAGCAGGATAAATAGCGCGAGGATCGATTCGCAGGTGATGTGTGGGCTTCGGTCATCTCGGTTCACAATTGGAAGCCGCGCAAAATCCCAGGGAGGATTCAGATTCAACATTGCGGGGAGAACGGAACTAAAAGAAATGCCCACACCTCAGGACCATCAGACGAGGGCCAATTGGTGGGTTAGCATGTTGGGATAGAGGTTCACACACGCCTGATCATTCTCGGGCATACACGCATGAAGACCACTTGGATGATATAAGTTACCAAGCAACGCCGCGGGAGAGAGACCTAATGGCAATGAAGTTTTCATTGAATTGAATTGTATTGAGGTATTTTGTATTCTATCAAGTACACTTGTTTCCAAAATGCTGCAACCCCTATACCATATATGGTAATTTGATGGGCGGCGGGGCGGCACAGCCAACAAATTTGATTTTGGTGTATTAAGCAATGCCAGCAATGCCGATGGCGAGCTCGTGAGTAGCACAAGTCTCTGCCCACTTGCAAGAAATCACAAATTAATTGACTCTATATACTCTACATATGACGAATGTGAAAGGTGCAGGCCAGTGTTGCCAAGCATTGGAGAGCCGGCGCAAGCTTACATGGCATGGAATAAAACTGCTCAACACCATAAGTACGTGTGCAATGTCCCGGATGAAGGCCACGGGTCTGACAAGACTGTCTAAAACGGCTGCGGCATTGTGACAAAAGAAAATGATGGTGTTGAAAGAAAATGGTGTGGGCGAGGATTGAACCAGGCGCCCAAGCAATGTAGGCCAGAAAGGTGAATATCTGTTGAGGCAAACAGGACACATAGTTGGTGAAACCAGTTTGAATATAAGGTACTACCACTCCGCATTGATGGAGCCATGGCAGATCGTTAGGTGGGATGGGAAGATGGCAAAGAAAGGAAAATGGCTACTGTACAATTTCATTCAACTCGGCAGTCACGCGTCACGCACCCCCTGTGCCGCGACAGATTTTCGTCTCGGTCACGGGTCACGGCGCCCAGTGCCGAATGTAAAATTCGTGACACCCGGGCTAAATCGCGCTTGGAGCTCCAAAAAAGGTGGAATTTTCGAAAATTTCCGTGCTGAATGCCGGAATTTTGTAAGTGTCACGCTAAACTTTGTTGGGTGCCGAAGTGCCGAATCGGTATTTTCGGTCACGGATCACAACCTGTGCCGAATTGAATGAAATTCTACAGTATTCAAGCCATGTCATTTACATGGGAGGGAAAAGCGTGTCGGAATGTGACTGCGCGTCGTCGGAATGCGAAGACGAGAGGAAGGGGACCTGGTGCATCGAGAGCGTGTCAAAGCTGTAGCCGTGCGGTGAGTATGCGGGAATGTCCGTCTCCGTCGCGGTGTCGGTGTCGGTGTGCGTGACGAACGATGAAGGCAAGAGCGGAATGTCCTTGAAGTCGGTCGCGGACGGGTCCGCGAAGTGTGCAACACTCCCCGCCAGCGCCGGCGTCTTCTTCTTCTTCTCAGGTATCCGCACCACCCTCCGCAATGCCGCTCCGCACGGGCGACGCTCCTCCACTGCGCCCTGCCCGAACGCAACGAATGAAAAGAAGAATAGCGTGCTGATGGGCACCATCCAGAAAAAGTACGTCCAGTCCCACTCCGCCTGCGGGATGCAAAGGCGCGGGAAGACGCCACCGCGCGAGATGCCGCTGTGCACGTCGGCCCAGGAGACGCACGGCTGTAGCTCGGGGCTGACGGTGAACCATATGTGGGCGCGGTGGCCCAGAACATCCGCGTGAGCGCCATGCCCATGATGCACAGGTAACGCGACAGGTGAGCACGGAGTGGGACTGCACCTGAGAGGTGAGGTGGCACGCGAAGGTGACCCACGGGCGGAGCCCGGGGTTGACGTGTTGGCGCGGTGGCCAAGAACATCTGCGTGAGCGCCATGCCTATGAGGCGCAGGGAGCGACGGGGTGAGGGCGGAGTGGGACTGCACCTGGGAGGCGAGGTGACAGGCGAAGGTGAGGCGGCAACGGAAGAAATGGGTGGAAAGATGGATGAGGAGAAATGAACGCACGGAGAGCCATGCTGATTGTGGGCGGCCCCCAGCACAGGGCGAGGTCGAAGATGTGAAGGCGCGTCTTCTGCTCAACGGTGGTGCACACCTCCCGCATGGCGGCGATGCGCTCGAGGTGGATGCAGAGATAAAGATAGCACGCAGGCAGTGCCATGGTGGAACCGATCATTTCATAGCTGAGGAAAGTTAATATCACGCCAAATCGCAGGTTTCAAGTATCCACACTTAGATCACACCATGCCAGCGCGGCAACCTCGATAGTTTGCCGCCATATTATCGCATTCACACCGAGGATAATATTTGAAACAAAGAGCCAAGCGATGATGGAGAGTGTTGGGACGTTGTGCGTGCGCCAGTGCTACGGTAAAGGAATGACGACAATGAAAGCCGCGGAGAGTTTGCAGAGCATTGCGGGGCGGGTTGGAGGTCAGAGGCGAAAGACTTGGAAGACAGGTGCATATCAGGACTGCGATTTGCCGGATGATTGGTCCGACAAAGCATGCCAGCAAAGTATACCAAGCCCAGAAATCGAATAGCTTGACCAATCTGGCAGAGAGAGGCCCTAAACCTGCAATCGGAATGGGGGAGAGAGGACGAGGCTCGGAGTAATACACGCGCCACTGGAAGAGTCACTGGCGGCCGCCGTTGGCCGCCGGTGTACTCCGGCGGCCGCTGGTGGACATTGTTTGACATGGCTTGCCAGTGGACATTACTTCAGAGCCATTGATCTCCACTGGCTTTCAGCGGACGATGGCTACTGGTGGTTTCTATTGGACCATTAAATGTAACTTGCCCAGTGTAGTCCGTTGGAAACCGATGGTAGTTTCCGAAGCTTAATGAAGGTCTAAATGTATATTTCAACAAAGTGTTTGGATTTCAAGTTCAGGATTTTTGGACACTGCATATTACCAAGGCCTTTGGCATGAGTATATTACAATACGTGTTCTTGAACTCTTCAGGAAAATTCAAAACTCCTGCTGCTCAGTTTGGTTCAGGTCATGGCTATTGAATTCAGTCTCTGCAGTAGTGCATGGCCAGATAAATTTGCATTACAACCGAAATTTTGAACCAGCCGGCGGAGAAAATTGGACACAACCATGCACAATTGCGAAAATGCAACATCATAATTCACTGGGAACCAGTGTGGTCCAGTGGAAATTCCACCGACTGTGGGCCATTGGTTTCCAGTGGAAGCTAGTAGCAAACGGGTGCTCGTCGAGGACCACAGAATTCCACTGGAACTCGCTGGCACGCAGCATCGGTTTCCGCCATCAGCCAGTGCCGAACAGTGCCGATCAGCCGAATGACCGCTCCGCGTGTATTACTGCTCGATAACGCGGGTGATGGGAATGTCACACCGGGGACCGCGGCCCGCGCAATTTCGGCTCCGACTCAAACACCCTTGTTCTTCACTACTACATCCTAACATCACACGATCACATTCAACGCCCTCTGGCGTCCTGCGAGGATTCACCCTGCGCTTAGGTATTGATTCTGGTCCTCCATCAGGAAACCCCTCCCCAGCAATTTTATGCAATTTACCCTTATTATAAAATTACGCTGTCTGTCTGAAGCTATTTAAGCTCCGCTCATGCCTTTCAACTCCGTCGCAATCCCGAGCTTCTGTAACTTTCCCATGCGCTTTTGCCGATCTGCCGCTTAATGCCGACGGCGCTCCGTCTCAATCGACCCTGATTCCTATCTGATCCTTATCAACTTCGATTCATTCATATCAACTTCGATTCACTGCTACTCGGATCCTTATCAGTTTTAGGTACGCTGTGTCTGAAGCCTTTTAAGCTCCAACAGCTCCGCTCAGTCTCTGTCAAGTCGTGGGTACTGTGGTGTTAACGCAGACTAGGGCTTCACTGTTCCTAATTAAAGTTCTCAACCGAAGTGGTGGGCCGCGAAGAGGCCCGCTGCGCTCTTGTTTGTCATAAAATTGTATAAAATTGCTTCGGTTGTTGGGGTGCGTAAATTAGCTTAAACTTTGTTCTCCCCTAATAAATTTACAAAGAAATAGCTACAATTTCACAAGAATTTGCAATAATATGTTCACTAGGCATGTAAAATAAATTACCTCAAAATGTTTTCAATTGTCATTTGAAATATGCTTAATTTTGTTCAATATTCAGTCTGGGGGCAAAGATAGCGCCATACATGGATTGAATTAGGTTTAATAATATGGGGGGACATGACAGCATACTAAATGTGGCTAAGGAATCTGTAGAGCAATGTACATGAACAAAACAATGAAGTACTATCAATGTCAACAGGAAGGGATAAGCGGCGTGGTCATGTGAGATGATAACGTCGGGCGGTGATCTGCGGTGATGCGGGTAAGCGAAGTGATCAGGGTTGCCATGCGGACCACTTCGTGTGAAGTGACCGCTGGGACTCGGAGAGTCAAGGACAGACAACATACCTTGAAATTTCAGGTCATAGAAACACAGTGGCGAGAGACCATTTGGCATGAACAGAAGGAAACAATGTCAGCAAGACTGGCCTGATAAAACAAAGAAAAAACAGAAGACTTACCACAATGCACCCTTATCCACAGTACTGGGTAGCAGCACAGTTTATCAGAGTTGCAGATTGGAGAAACCCGCTAGGGAACAGATAAAGAATGGACAGAAGGGAGGGAGGTGAAGGAAACAGCATGCACTCTGCAAAATGAATAGCATTGGTGCACCTGGAAATGTGCCTGACATTCTTAGTATCAGCTACCAAATAATGTCAACTGGAATGGTACCTGATATGTAGGGAAGACATCACTCTGATTTTCCAATTGATTCGGCATATGTCAGAACCAGTTTCGGCTATTCCGACACCACATGTGTCAGGTGGAATTTCTCAGCACCTGATATGGCTCCTGACACCTCAAGTGTCAGGTTCTGTCTCCGGTTCACCGGAACAATAGGTGTTAGGTGCAGTGCGAGGTGAGTCCCCGACACAATAAGAATCACGGCACCTGATGCCGAGTGATGGCCAGGATTAGGCCATCTGATTCTTATTGTGTTCGAGAACCTCCCTACATGGTCACTGATTCTTATTGTTAAAGTGCACCAGATACTGCTCCTGACACTCAGCATGTCAGGAGCAATTTCGGATGCAAATAATTTGCACCTACCACCAGCAGTATCAGGGTGTCAGACACCTGCTCCGGCATGTGCCGAATTGGGCAAGAAATCAGTGCCGTTTCTTCTCCCCATATCAGATAATATTCCTGGCTTGATTATTTGGCCACTGATATTAAGAGTGTCAGGTATGTTTCTGGGGGAACTGATTGTATTCATTTTGCGGAGTGATGGAGGGAAAGGAAGAAAGGTGCATTACCCATTACGAGAAAAAATGGTTGGTTTTAATAGACGGGTGACAGCTGTCTCGGCTCGTCTGAAACTGAAGTTGCCCGCATCTCGGAATTTCTCTGGCTGTAAGGTAGGCGCCATCCACATCCATCGAGTCACGTGATGTGTGACTGATGCGTGACAGTAACGTGGGAAAGCGCGAAATTTCGGGAGACAAAAAACAAAATCGCATTTTTAGCAATTTAGACACTATAGAACAAAAGAAAAAAAAGCCACAATACATTAACTATGCTACACTCTTACTCTGCCTCAAGTCTTCACAATATTGAGGAGGAAGAGTCCTATGACCCCTATATTTCCTATTGGCCCAAGCTGCATCTGCTCCATCAAGCCCACGAAAATAAGCATCAGCAAACCTGGAAGACCGTACAGCAAAGCGACGCATGGAAGCAAGTGGAACTGAATCAAGGGCCTTGAGCATGTTCTGCTCCAAGTCCTCTTCTGATGAAGATTCTGGAAACATCCTATAGATGCGTTTGGCATATCCCCAGCGTTGCTCAATGAAATTAAGCTCTGGGTGGAACTTGGGGAAAAAGATAACCTCATAGCCCCGCTTTGCACAATGCTCCTCCAACATTGATTTCTGAGCTTGAAAATCTGGTTCCATGTAGAGAATTTTCTTCAAACAGCACTGGGTTGATGTGGTGTGACGACATTTAAAGAGACTAAGAACTGTCCCAGCATATGAGCCAGATTCTTCCAGTGAAAGCCAGCCCTGGGAATCAATCTTCATCTCCACATCAGTAATGAGCTGATCTTCATTAGAGGAATTGAGTTCCATCTCTGGTTCTCGAGGAGGAAGTGTTTGACGAGAGAAAAAATCTGTAATTGTTGTTTTTTTCCGATGATGTTTGGCATCCTCAGTGGCTTCTCTTGTCTCTCTTTCCTTCTCCAATTTTCGAAGCTCTTGTTCTCTGTGTTCAGAGATGTCTGCTCCAATTTTCCAGCTGTGATAAGCACCTCGATGCACAGGAGCAGTGGTTGTAGGCAATGAATCTAGATGGACATCACTAAGCTGAAGCCACTGTAGCAAATCTGCCTGGTCTCTAGGATGAGGTATATCATTCTCTTCCTGTATTTCGATTTCTGCCTCAGTTTCAGCATCAGAGTCAGAATCATTGGAGGGATCTGTCTGCTGGTTGTCACTATTGTCCATTGAGTTGTTGGGAGAGGCATTTCTGGAACGTTTGCTGAGCTGAACTTCATCGCTTGGCTGAACCTTACACTATATATGCATATGGATTTGAATTTACATCAGGCCAAAGACTAAACACTGACTTTGTGCGCAAAATTGCCAAGATTCTGAGCTTTTGACTGTCCTTTCTTCCTTGGCATGCTTGCAGAAGTGCTGAGAGATGTAGCAGGAGGATGAAAGTAAAGAGAAAGTGCCACAAGCACATGTTAAAGGTGAGGCAGAAGCATGGTGGTGTAATACATGCTGCAAACGCGTGCTGAAGGTGAGGCAGAAGCATGGCGACATAATCACGTGATCGTGTGAATTTCCCTTTTGGGCGGCGCGAAATTTTTGGACTCAAAATAAATTTGTGTTTGAAACAACTTCTCATGGCCTTCTGAGCACTTTTCCCAAAAAAGGCAATAAACTTTTTGTTGAAGATAGCTATTGAAAATTCGGAACCACAGGATTGCTCCAAGAGTAAAGCTCTACATTTCTGTGGTTTTAACTTTTGAATCCCTCCAGATGGCCACATATAATAGCGCAAACAGTGAATGTTACATTGTGACATCACGTGACTCGATGGATGTGGATGGCCCCTACCTTATGAATTACGAGACATAAGGGCAGGCTTCGGCTGCCCTTGAGCCAAACGGGCTTCATTGTGAGTTCGTATTTTTTGTTTATAACTTGGTGAGAAGTGCTGAAATCACATCCCCAAGACCTGTGCATTAAACGGGTATGGAATTATGACTTGCTATTTCAATTGTCTGCAGGTCTGTTGGAGAAATGTCGAAAAAACCTTTAGATTTTGTGAGAGGTTTACAAAATGAGCAGAAAAGTTTTGGTGGTTTCGCAGAATGTTCACATTGAGGCTAAAAATTACATCTTTTTTACAACTGATTTGTAAGATTATTCACACTTGTGAAAATTTGCAAAAATTATCTAGGGCCTAAGAAATTTTGCAAAAGAATAGCATAAAATTGCTGAGGAGGTTTTTCCTGATGTCGTCTGTATGTTGGTGCCCACTGCCCCTTTGCCACTCTCCGAGTCTCCGACTCTCGCTCAGTCGTTTGGCTGCAGCATTTGTATTCTGAACCTCAAAGCCTCAATACTATACAGCTTACGCATAGGTTTCCAACCCCACAGTCATGACCCCCGGGCTTCTCGCAACTTCAGGTCTCTGTCAAAGAATTGTCAATAACTCAATCAGTTCTGCTCCGATTTGGATGAAACTTAGGTAAATCTGTCAGGCTAATTCATGCCCAATTAGTGATGGAGAGCGATTTCCGAAAATATTGTGTATCAGGTAATCTGTGCATTTGGACCATTTTCAAGCCAAATGCCTTCTAGCATGCCCCATACATGTCCCAGTGACCTAATATCTTGGGAGGGACAGCATATATACCTTATCTGACATGTAATAGAGCCGGAATTATTGATAATTCAGTTCCAATCCCATTGGACACATTTAGCAAGTTTGACATTCTTGTTTTTATTTCGGGATATTATATGATTCTGACTCTATCACATGTTTAACTACTTATATATGTTGTACATCCCAACATATTAGGACATTGAGACATGTCCTGGGTATGCTAAATGGTATTCGGCTCGAAAATGGTCCAAAAGCACAGATTATCTAATACATAATATTGTCGGAAATCACTCTCTATCACTAATTGCGCATGAATTAGCCAGAAATTGTCATATGCACCTTCGGTTCCGACATTAGCTGTAATGTTGTAACATTACCTCTGCCCTTCAGATACTCATCCGGTCGTCCTTCATTACTTCTGCCTCTTCTGGCTTCTTTGTCTTGACAAGCCTATCTTCATTCAACGTCCAGATGTGACCTCTGTCTGATGTCTGACATCTGTTGTTCCGACCCCTTCCAGTCTCAGCTCCGACCCTCACCTTTGGCTCCAGTCGTCCGGAATTCTGTCCGGCCTTCATTCGACTTGTCTGGCCAACGGGCGAAGTCCTTTGGCTATCCTCGTTGTCATCCTTCCCTATTCAAGTTTCCAACAGTACAATCCCCACTCACCCTTAACCCCTTGTGGTGTAGTGGTTTAATATCTGTAGTTCTGGGTCCCAGATCATTGACCTCAATTAACTTCCGTACTTCTGTTAACCTCCATCCAGCTCCATCCTCTGGGCCCGGACATCTGTCACCCGGAACCTACCTCCTCTCCTCCTCTCTTTCTCTTCCTTCCTGCCATGGATATAACACCGCCCTCTGAGCAACTTACACAGCGACGAACCTGAATTAATTTGGCCCCCAATTCTCTATTCCTAGATCACTGCCCCACCCAATTCCAACTGTTGATCCAATCCGACCCACACCCTCTTTTCCTTCCAAGTGGGTTGGGTCCAGTTTCTCTCAAGGCTGTTAATGGTCACTGCCTTCACTCGTGCATCACCTCGCAACGCCGGATCCTCTTCCTCCACGAATTGTATTCCTAACCTTGTACTCCCATCTGTCGTCCAGTCTCTCTAAAGCACGACGGTGGTGCACATTTCTGGGCTTGAACCTACAAAGCAACACCTCGAACCCCGTTGTGGAACCAATTCCAAACCCTGGC
Source organism: Mycena galopus ATCC 62051 (assembly GCA_014925785.1). Classification (NCBI taxonomy): domain Eukaryota; kingdom Fungi; phylum Basidiomycota; class Agaricomycetes; order Agaricales; family Mycenaceae; genus Mycena; species Mycena galopus. Next base: position 58,475 of record WIQG01000153.1, read on the forward strand.
TGTGCTCTGACGTGAATACGCTACTACGCTCCAGTTCCCTCACATCATTCATCTCATCCATCCTGACTTCCCACTCACATAAATTTCACCGGATCCCCAGTAGAACCTCCTCCTTCTCATGCTCAGTACTTGCATCCAACATCATTTCTGCTCCGTGCGGACGAGTTCTCCTTCAAATTTGGCGAGTTTGTAAAGTTACTACTTTATATGTTCGCCTCACTCATCTTTTCTTCATCCATCCATTCTACCTCGCATACTTTAGCTCTCTCACGGCGCACGCCCCTCGGAATCGAAAGAAACCGAGCACCCATCTCGGTAAATGTTGAGGCCCAGCTGGTGCGATACACTGTACTGCTAAACAATTAAGCTAGCTTGCCTACATGTGTCTCGGCCATTTACATACAGACTGCACAAAATGCAATTGAAATTTTGTTGTGCACTGCACTCATGAGCGGAGCTGAAACTCCTAAGATTTATTGAAGCGAACAAATCAAGAAATGATAAATAAATACAGCATGAGCCAGAGAAATCTAACAGGACAATAACAGTCTAACTGAGTAAACAAATCAAGAAACAATAAATAAATACAGCATGAACCTTGGAAATTTGGCAGCATAGTAATAGTGTACAGCTCTCCAGGAAAACCTGAGAGTACAGTAACAGTGTAACTGGGTATAAATAAGAGTTGAACTGAGAAAGATCAATTGATGCACTGCTTGCCAAACGGCTGGAAATGCCTCAGATTGTGATGGAGGCTCTGGGTCCTGGAGCATGCTCATCCACAGACTCTCTATTTTCCGTCTCAGAAGTTTCAGTGACCAAGTGAACTGGTGCATTCAAAGTGCACAGGGTCATGACATTTTCTTGATATGGCTGTTCAATGCTTGCAAGCTTGGAGTCGATCTCAGCGACATCTTTGGTCTGTGATGATCGCACGAATAGCGGTCGAGCAGCTTTCCAGAAATTTATTGCCTCAGAGGTACATCCTTGCTTGTCTGCCAAATCTCCCAGTCGTAGCATGCACTGTGCTCGGCTATGATGCACATCCATCTGAGTGAAACCAGCAAGAGCCACTTGATAAAGATTTGTTGCTGTGTGCTCATCACCGTGGATAACGAATATATTGCCAAGAAAGAGAAGTGCTTTGTAAAGTGTTAATTTGGCTTTGGACTTGTAAGCAAAGGCCAAGTGTACTGTGGGCCATTTGTACTGCCGTACATCAACTGGCCAGCACTGTATGTTGGCTAAGTGCTCCAAACAGAACCATTGAAGTTCGTTGTCCATTCCTGAAGACAAGCAGAGGCATTTCTCAAACTTGTCCCTTGCTGTGTTGAATTTCCCGTCTCGGAGCTCTATGCTGGCCTGGACCGCATCACATGAGGAGAGTGTCTGTGGTGTGTGATTCTCATTCCTGAAGATTTCTCGTGCACAGCGCAAATTATGGTACACTTCTTGCGAAGCCCCCCCAATAATGATGTCAATTGTTGCAATATTAAGTAAGGCAGACGCATAGAAGAGTGAATTTTCTTGGGAAGAAGTGTTTTCAACTAGGTTACTGTGGATGCTTCTGCACTGGGCATATTCAGACTTTAAAAAATGGATTTCTGCCTGGTCAGCTGTGATGCCCCGATCAATAGCTCCTCCCGACATGCCACAGATACGAAGAAGGTCTCTAGCCCTCTCTTGTTTTTCTGCACTCTCTTGGTATTTCCTCATGGCTATGGAGCATCTGGCTCCTGCCAAATTTGCGTGAGCCTCCTCGTATAGATTTCCCGAGAGCTTTGCTAGCTTTTGTGCCAGACTTGCACGGTCCTGGGCAGCAGCATGAAGTCCCATCGCATTCTGTAGGTGACTAATTACAGACAAAACAGAACACTGCTCATTCATGTCTCCACACTCCTCTGATAATTTCAGTGCATGTTGGAGAAACTCGGTGGCCCTTTGTGAATCCCCCTTGCGGTAAAAGAAATAATGGCCCACTCCTGTATAAAATTTGGCTAGTAGATGAGTCAGAAAGGAAAAGAGTGATTCCACCAATGGCCCGGACTCACCCTGAAGAACTGGATCATTGATATGACACAGATGACCCCTGGCTTCGGCCAATGCTTCCTGTGTCACAAGGTTCCAGTATGGTTGACTGCGTAGCACTTCCAGCGAGAAACATATTTCCAGTTGGGGATCACACAATTCAGGTAAAAGGCCTTGAATATCATTCATCAGTGGTGTATGACCACGGACAGTGACTCTGCGGAATGAGTTGAGAAACAATACACCGTATATTGTCTCGGTGAGAGCGAGGGCCCCTGAATATAAACCTCGTTTTAGGACTTCATACAGATTGGCCAGATTCAGTGTTATTTGATCAACCACTGGCTTCAACTGTGGCCCATGATATTTCGTATAGAGATTCAACAGGGCGTAGAAATGGCTCCTAACAAGTTGTATACGAGATTGGGAAGAAGGCAGGAACCTTTGAATGTACTCCCTGATAGGCAGCAGCAGCAATAACCGCTTATTGCTGTCCTGATATGCCAATGAAGTGGCCAGCAATATGGCTTTGCAGCTAAGGATGTTGGTAATTCCGAGGTGTGCGTCAAGCAGTTCCCTATCCGAGAGCCCATTGGGGAGAATTGACAGCAGACTCAACAACTCCTTGCTCCCAGTGGTGATTCGTGGACTTGACAGAGAGAGCCCAATGGATGTATCCAAACTTGATTGTCGGTCAGTGCCAACAGAGAGCATAGATGTCTTTTCTAATTCCCAGCGTGATAGGACATTAGACAAGCCCTCGTAATCGGTGAGATGAGCAATGAGATCCACAGCGAGAGGCATGTTGCCTGTGCATTGCAAAAGTTGGTCTATCTCATCAATGGAGTATGCACTATCTGTGATATCCATGAAGGTTTGTGTAGCAGCACCATTGGACAGTGGTCGCAAAGGCAATAGAAATGGATGAGTCCATTGAACTTGTCCTGGCCTCTCAGCTCCCCGCATTGTGATCTGGTTAACATGAATGAAAGTGTAACTCAACAGTTGTCAACATACCATCAATGCCAGGTGTTCCACATCACCGAGCAGGCACAGGAGTCTTTCGACTCCGGCACGGGTCTTTCTGGGCTCCCATACTGTTTCCAGGTTATCTAGAATCAAAAGAGAAGCTGGTGCACGTGCAAGATACTGGACAACAGCTTTTGTAAGATCTTGGCCAGGATTTAACCCCAGGTGCAATCCAATAAGTGCAGCAAGTTCAATGCTTGTGGTTGCTGCTTCAGCACTGACAAAGAATCTGTGCTCAAATCTGGAAACAGTGTCTAGATGGTGCAGTGCTGCTCTTGAAAGGCTGGTCTTGCCCATCCCACCACCTCCCAGGATAGCAATTCTTGGTGACTTCTCACTCAGCAATTTGAGAACCTTTTCCACCTCTTGTTCATGTCCATGAAATATCTTGGGGATTGAGGGCAACATTGAGAATGAATTAGAACTTGGTGACAAAGCCTATGAGGTTTTGATGAACTTTCACAAAGAAAATCCTCTCACCTGTTTCTTGACTCATTGAATCCCCCAAGCACCTGCGGTTGAGGTCTAGCTACATCACAGGTGACAATGATGCACTTACTGAAGTCTTTTCCGAAGATGTAGCAGCATCAGAAAGGGTTTCGATCAATTTAATCAATTCACTGTGCATGATGTCTGCCTTGCTTTTGAACTCCCTAACATCATTCAAGGTCTCGGCCTGGGTTTGAATCTAGGTGCATTGTTTCAACCCGCTTCAAAGGAATTAATATGAGTTTTACCCCGAACACCTCCATCGCTTGATTCAATCCCGCATGGCAGTCTTGGAGTAATTGCTTCAACTCACTACTATGGAACAAGTGCTTTATTTTGTTCCCCTCCTGCTGTGTTTCAATATATCCATATATCTTGTGAAGTGTTCTAGATCCGGATTTTGTTAGACGGCGCAACAACCACCAAAAGAACTTACTTCATGAATCTCCCAATGTTATCCAGCATTGAGGGCGGAAGAGAACCCATAGTCTCAGATTGCATATAGAGGTTGAGGATTCCATACACAATCTGGTGAATGGGCTCCATGACCTGGGCACATTCCGCTTTGTTTCGCTTGATATTCTACGACCTTTGAGTGGCTGTGATGTGATGGATGGTGAACCATACCTGAACCAAATTGATCAAGCTTTGAATGGTGTTTGCAATGGATTGAACAAATGGTGATCCAAATGCATCATTGAGTTCTGTGAGAAGCAGCAGGGTGAGGGTCAAACAAGCTGTGATGTTGTTGAGGTGAATTTCGGGAGCAGTAGGTAGGCGAGGCATCGTAGAGGTGGGATCAAAGTTGAGGTAGGCATCTTATATCTCTGTGGCCGATGATGATTTCCCATGCATGGGAAGCATGCGGCCAAGGATCAATGTCCGATCATCATGCTCGTCTCTTGCTGCATCGGTTCATCTACTTTGATGCTGCCTTCCCCGTACATATCTTGAGAGGCCGGGCATCTCCTCCGTCCACTTTTGAATTGGTTGGGTGCAGTACAAAACGCTTATCTGCCCGTCAAGTTCCTACGCATGAAAAGCATGCATGCGGACAATGGTCAATCTCCGATTGGACTCAACTGCCAGATCTTTTCGTTGCATACTCATCTCAGGTATCTTGTCATCAAGCATATAAACGACGTGATTCGACGGCAAGATTGATATACAGCTTGTGCACACGGGGGTGTGAACCTCAGTGCCTTCCGGAAAATAGGATATCGAACCTATGCGTGTCCATGAAATAAGCCTCAGAACGTCGGAATCCCGCGCTCAAAGTGCCAATCGACGGGACGGACGTCCCGAAACGCACATGATGATGTTTATTTGCCCTCAAAATGCGACACGTTTCCGGTGCGGTGCGGATTCCCACTTATCAATGGACCGGAATAGAGCCTGATATCAGCAGCGTCGTAGACTCATTGGCATCAGCCATCGCAGGATCAAGATGGCAGATGTGCACAGTACCTTCTTTTCCCACACACCATAAAAAAGACACTTTCATACATTCGGTAGACTATTGTAAGTACACCTCTTGCCCTCCCATATGACCGAGCTCAGCAAATCGAACCTCTAGTGAGGGACCTTGGACGCGTCCACCGAACTTCATCGAAAGATAAACAAATGTGTCCCATCCAAATAATCATACCCCGATCGCAGTTAACAAAGATCATCCCCGTCATCTGATTTGCGATGACCGATAGCCGTTGCCTTGGATTTATGATGAATACATATCCGTGACAGCAACCACGTACGGCAGCCCTTGCATTTGGTTTAAATCTATATCTTGTCAGGTTGGCCTCTAGCCACAACCACCGAAGCGGAGGGAAAGAGCGTGGGGATATTCAGTAAACAGGAGAACAAGAAGCTCCACTGCCAAAGTCAAATTTATTTGGAACAAGTGGGTTCGCTGGCTAAGAGAAGAAAGTGGCGGACGAAAGAGTGAGAAGGACAGGAGATTTCCAACAGAGAAAGGAAGAAAGGAGCGAAGCGGTTGAGTTTAAAACGTCGGGATGCCTCTGGGCAGCAGCAATGGCGAGGAAGGCTCATGTATCCGAGATGTCCATCGCAATCACCATCTCCGAGCCATTCTCGCGCACTCATAGCCGCCAAACTCAAATTCAAGTCCACACCCAAAATATCAGGGCGGCTCGGCATCGTCGCCCATTTCCAGCTCGCCATCTGTTCGCTCGTGGCCCGCTAGTCGGACCCGAACCAACCAATTTAGCACCGATTGGACCATTTGGAGTTCGAAACCCGAATGCTAAATTGCCAGCGCGAGAAACGCATTTCCAGTCCGACCACAACGACTGCCCGGGCCGCCGGCAAGCACCGGAAATAGCCGAAATGCGACGTGTGCCGGAAATTGATGGGATCAACGATCCACCATTGTCCTCAATTGGCGCGATGGCCTTCCCAAGGGTATTCCACTAAAAAGAATATTAAAATCCACTGGTACTGTGGTCTACGATTTGGTTTTTGATACCAACTGATCGGCAAGTCCGGCCACATCAATTCCATCAATTTGAGTCGCGCTGGTCTACGACGCATTTAAACACGCTCTCATAGGGTCATGCCGAGTAACTCTCCTTCCTTTTAACACTAAATATGTATTGTAGCGGAGCCATAGTAGGGGATGGGACAGAAGAGGCGAGCCATTCAAAAGTGTTATTATTATACTGTAAAGCCTTCTTGATTTCATATGGATTTCATACCGGGGTGCTCGGTGACACATGTCTATACCTACTGAGCTGCACCTATATACTTGAGGCCACCTGAACACTCAACGGGTCACCCCACAAACGCGTCGTGGACCAGCGCGACTCAAATTGATGGAATTGATGTGGCCGGACTTGCCGATCCATTGGCATCAAAAACCAAATAGTAGACCACAGTACCAGTGGATTTTAATATTCTTTTTAGTGGAATCCTCTTGGGCCTTCCTATGTCTTGCTCCGACTCCCCCACAACTGTTATGCACCCGAATCGTCCCCGTCGCCTTCATCTCCGCTTTTTCTCTCTTCCTCGCGCTGCCCTCACACTGGCACGCAGGCAACGTTATCACCCTCTCTATCATCGCATGGCTCTCTGTCACCAACCATATATTCACAGTAGATGCGCTCATCTGTTGGGATAGTGACGCGATTGTTGCAGTCGATATCAGTGTGTTTCCCGCCGCTTTATTTAATATTTTCTTTGGTGGCATCGGAGTGCTCGAGTGTACAACGTGAAAGATAATTATCGGGTCCGGCTTCGCGCTGCCTGTGCATCTGAATCCACCTTGAGCAGGTCTCGTCTGTTCGCTCTGCGCGCACCACCGCATCGGACAAGAAAAGCAGATAGCTGGTCGAGGTGTTCATGTGTTTCGGAGCCCTCACATACTTCGTCACTACGTAGGATGTCAGGGACTCGGCAGATGGTGTGTAAAGCTTGTCAGTTTGCGAGCAAGTTCGTCACATGCCATATTTGGCGTGTTGAATGTGCAAGCTCGTCGGATGGGAACCAGATCTACAGAGACATTACTCTCGCCTGTCCCGACCGCTGCCATCACTCCCATCAGAAAGTCCGCCCCGTGTTCCCTGAGCACCTCCTTTTCTGTCTTGAAAACGCCACTGAAGGCGCATTGGAATATGAATCTCCTCACATACCACAACGAAGGAATCAGCTGTGTCTCCTAGTTTGGCGCGTCGTTGCAAATTATCGCAGTTCACACGGTTGAATTTGCTTCGTAGTTGTCCTTCGTAGTTGTCAATTGTTGACCACAGTTGTTGGCTTCTGCAAGTGGTAATTGGCCAGATCTTGATCTTCTCACTGTGCTCAGACGATACGAAGGCAGCGTTGAAGGGCAATGCCCGTTTCGAGTTTCAAACTACTACACTTTAATCGAACAGAAAATGTTACATATGTATCTATTTATCTTGAATATGACCATTCAGTCTATGTAGGCCAAAGCTACATGTTGAAATAACTGTCGGAAAAATCCTATTTGGCTTTGATTGGCATTGAACGTGTTCCAAGCCATTGCATGGCCAAATGGCTTTAGCTGGCTTCCAACGCACAGTTCAGAATCCTCCAACCACTTCCAAGCCACGTCAATGGTTCTAACACCTTCTGAGATGATTCTCGGAAAGTAACAAAAATGTAAATGCTCCCGTTCTTCTCCACGAGCGAGGGTTCTTTGCAGTCACAGTTATTCTAGTCATTGTTGGCAAGGAAGTAATCAATGACTTGTATGAGTAAGTACGCAAGGATGAGGGGTCACTTCTCAACTGATTTTAAGCAATGTGTAAAGCATGTATACACAAGTAGGAAAATATCCAGGGGTCATAAATAGAGTTATGTACCTTGGTCCGGGTCCCTGGTGAAGCCCTGCTAAAGGCTTTTCACACGGGCTCCACAGCTGCTAGATCTCGAGGACAAGAGTGGTTGAAAAAATACAACCAACCACAGTATGTTTATCAAGTCAAATCACTCCTCTGAGGCATGGAGAATTGACCTAAAGTATTTCTGACCCCCAAAAATATACACGTACCTTGGGACAGCTTGGGACAGCTTGGAACTCACACAAAGCCTTCAAACGGCTTGAGACTGGTTCCAAGTCCCTCTGCCACACCTTGGAAGCACTCCAAAGCCGTCCCAAGGTCACATGCTGGACCATGCCGTTGCAAGCTGAATGGCTTTAGTTGGGTAACCCAACTACCACATGGCGAGGGTGCCGAAATAAATAAGAAACCATGGACTAAAATGCACTTCAACATGCACCGCGGTAGTGTAAGGTTGCGCTGCATGTGTTGTATGAACTAGTTATGCATTGACTATGCCCGTAGTTCCGGAGCTCCTGAATTTAAACAACTTTGGCCAGTACCTAGCGAAGAATCTACCCAAATTGACCACCACTTATTGCTGATGGTTTGGTGCCAACACATTCCACTGTCATAAACGGTGAAGCGGCACGGCCTTGGATAGACACCTAGACAGATGTCTGATTAGACACTTGAGTTGTCAAGTTGGTGACTGACTTCAGTCGAGTCAGAGTGAAATGGCGTATTCGCAAGTCAGACGGACTTGATTTCAAGTCACTCCAGTCGATGTCTGCTTGTACGATACTTATCGGGTATAGCGCGGCCTGGCCCATGTATGGACAAATACTTGTAGAGAAAAGCGGGGAGTAATGTTTTTTTTTTGGTTCGTTGTTTATTCCCCTCTGTGTCTAAGACATATGGTAGGGATAAAAATAGATAGTGGTGCAGTGTCTGTAGGTAATTCGTGGGTACTGTTGTGGGTATTATGTATACATCTAAACTTTGCGACACCGTACAGGACGGGCGCAAAGCGGAAAGTCCGCGAAGAGCACATGAAAACGCTGAGGTTCGTGAGGTCGTAAGGCGGGGAGTAATGTGACGACACAGACTAATGTGGATGCGGGAGTGCATCGGAATGAAGAGTGTTTGTGTTGATTCGGTTACGTGCACCGAAACGAGTGAGCAAATGACCAGTTCAGCATCTGTGGTATTTGTAGTACCCCGAAAGAAATTTCAAGGAGCAACTCGTTCTGGTTGTTCATTGTTTCTAGATTGATGTTTCCAACCGACTTCTAGGTAAGTAGGTCATATCCGGGATGGATCGACAGATCTTGTGAGAACGAGTACCCTTCAGCTTGATTGACTTGACTCGACTCAAATCGGCTTTTTTAGTCCGAGTCGAGTCGAATTTAGTTCCAACTGGACCTGTTTGTGTTGATTCGGTCAAGGTTCAAGCTGCATCGAAACAAGTCTGCCAACGAGCTTTGGCCCCGAAACGGTCTCGGCATCCAAAAAAAAGAACATGACGGATATGGAATTTCGAGTTTTGGATACTCTACACCTTGAAATCCCAAGGAGCATAATCGGGTGACATTCTGAATATATCGGAATATCCTTCTGAAATACCCTTTCACTTGAATGACTTGAGTCGACTGAAGTCGATTTGCCTGGTCTAAGTTGGGTTGAATCCAATTTAGTTTCAGCTCGACTTTCCGAGTTGAGTTGCGACCTCGCGTTGCGGCAACATTATCATAACGCGATCATACACCAGATGATACGCAACCCTGTGTCCTGCCGTAACATCGTTGGACAAGACGATTTGGGCGCAGACATGGGTCAAGCTCCTGAAGACATAATTGTACAATTCAACGAGCAGATGTGGTGTGTATTCCTCGATGCCCGGCCCCGAGGAGCTTGCGCGCAATGGTAGGAATCACCATACATGATGAGTGTGCACCGTGTTACTACCACAGCCTGTGAAACATGTTCAAGTCCAGCTGGTTCTGGCTGTGAGTTTTGGCCGAGGGTTTGTTTGACTTCTTCCTCATGCGTTACATCTAGAGACTTGAAGTACGGACCTTCCCCGCTTGTCAACGGCTGCGGTCCATAATCTCATTATTGAACTATTGTGAATAGGTCATAAATAAACGAAGAAGAAGAGAACGGAAATAAGAGAGTAAATATGTTTGCGTGAGTTGCTCGTACATGAATTACTTATCTACACGCAACTGTGTGTCCTACCGGAACATTGTTGGACACCAGGATTTGGGCATAGGTCAAGCTCCTGAAGACATAATTTTACAGTTCAACGAGCAGATGTAGAGTGAATAGATCATAAATAAACGATTAAGAAGAGAGCACAAACAAGAGAGTAAGCATACCTGTCCCAATTTGGAGTCAACGTCAACTCTCTTCCGTGAGGCAATTACTGCCAAGCACATCTCGTGTGATTATTCCTGGAGGGACAAACATAAACCCTGCCATGTATATGCACTAGGAAAAGATCTGCCCGAAAACATTACTGGGCCGTGGTGATTAAGGCAGGAAGCACTCGCACCTGGAGGAAGCGGGGCTGGGTTGCCGTAACCATTGACAGGCGGTTCTGACGGTGACGGGGATTCTGATAGGATTGACTCTGGGAAACGGAAATCACCCGGCGCAACCTGGCTCACGTGCGGCGGGGGTCTATAAAGTGAACAACACCAGGGTGAGCAGTGCAGCCAGAGCAATGGTTTATCGTACCGCTGCTGCTGCTGGCCCCCGTTCTCCCAGAAAAACTCCATTGGCCGTGTATGACAACGAGCAATATTGGTATAACTAGCCGCCTGTGACCAATGGCGGCGGGGAACAATGGCGGCGGGGAAGACACCGCTAAAGGTGCAAAAAAGCGGGCGGCTGGGCGAGATGATGGTAGGAGCGAAGAAGCAGTCGGCGCATCAACCAGAATGACGCCTAACGAGCTGGATGGCTCGGCCGAATCAGTGGTTACGACGAACCTGCACTATGTTGTGACGAACTTGCACGCTCCTGATGGCGTCTGACAGGTTCTGACGAACTTGCATTCGCTTAGCTGCTTGCGACGAGCTTGCGCCATCAAACTACGAAGATCCGCGATCAAATTACGAAGATTCTCATGCTACGTAGTCACGAAGGTCTATATGACTCTGTGTTTCGGGCAGCCGGTGCTCTTCATCTTCCTTCGTGCGTCGTTGTCATCCTTTTCTTTCTTTCGTTTCTAATGGTGGAATAGACTTCGTTGTACAAGGCTACCGCTTCGATATTATCAAGCAGTATGGCTGTCGCCCCACGATGTAACCCTCTGTCTTGGCTGTTGTGCTCATCTGGGTCCCTCCTCTTATTTTCGGTCTCGCGGCACTCATCTTTGCCGGTACGTTCTCCTCTCCGCTTTCCCCTAATCCTTTTTAATTCATTATCTCTGTACCAGCCCTCGCCCCGCGGCACTTCATCCTTCGCCGCCTGTCCTTCGCCGACCACCTCTCCGCCTCCCACTCCGACCTCACCTCTCCCGCTACCTCCGCCTCATACTGACGTTCGCCCTCCAAATGGTCTAGGCCCTCGCCTTCACCGCCCACACCCGCACCCTCGCCGTCTCCACCCTCCGGCCGTACGTCCACGCAGGCTTCTCGCGCGCCACGCAGTTTTCCACCCTCTTCATCCCGCAGGCGGTCGAGAAGACTTACTACGCCGTGTGGTGGGTCACGCCCGCAAGCACCGTGAGTTTCGTCGCGTTCTTTGCTCGGACAGGACGCGGTGGAGGATTACAAGCGCAGCTTTGCGTGCGTTGGGCGTGGGTTTGGCGTCGTGCGCCGGACAGTTTTGCAGGAGAAGCCGGCGGTGGTGAAGGGTGCGTTCGACAGCATCGGGCTACCCTCGCTGCCTCGCACGCGGAAGAAATCCGTGTCCTCCTCATCCTGCCCCACCCACCCCGCGCACGCCAACGAAGTTCGGCGCCGCCTCGTTCGACGAGGTTTTCTGCGGGGATGGGTCGGAGGCCTCTTACCGCGCTCTCGTACCAGCCGCCGACGTCCATCGTGACGTACCCGTCATGCCAGCGAGGCACCTTACTTTTGGTCTCATCACTTGCCCTCATCCACACGTCCACGCACCTGCCCTGTCGATTTGCGAGCCAGCGAAGCTTTTTCCATTCCACGCTGCTCCCACATACTGTATTTCCACTGCTGCATTTCTTTTTTTCTGCCCTGCTACGCTATTTCCTAGCTTCACTCCTTCCTTACGCTACTGTTTCTGCTTTACTGTGTCTTCCCTGCCCACGCTACGCCCGCCACCATTATTCCGGCGCTTTCATCTCCACTGTTACGCCCTTTATTCTGCTTCCCTTATCTCTTCATGATCTAATTCTGGACTAGCCCTCGCTTGCGCTTCGGTGCGCCGCGCACCATCACCTGCTGCTACATCCGTACCATGCTAATTTCCGCCTGCTAGTGTATTCCCTCCCTCGCCCTCGGTTGATTCGCCCTCGCCCTTTCCATGTCCTCGTACCCCAAGAGTTTGCCAAACGTCACAATATCGTCTGTACTTTGACGCAAGCTGACTCACAGCGATCCAAGACCCAGCTCCTTTCTCTGCCTGGCCTCTGTCTCTCGCTCATGCTACCAAGATCCGACGCCTGCCAGAAAACCAGGACCATGCAACTGCTGTGTGAATCCAACGTCCAGTCGCACTAGTCAACATCGACTGCTGCCTTTGCTCTGTTCTCCCCCAACCCCACTACTCTGTTAGATCAATTTCTGATTTGTCCTCGGGACGTTTCGGTATACGTGTGTCCTTTACCTCTTTATATACCGTGCAAATGATCATTCTTTTGGCTCCTCCACGCCGTTGCCTTCCTCAGACCCCGCTTTCATCAAAATTGTGTGAGCTTGCAATCAAAATACCAATGTCTCCGAAATTGTTGATCCATCCTCCCATAGCGATGAAATAGATGGGGAATGCAAATTCCGAATCCAACCCCAGAACTGCCCCTGAGGTTGGAATCTGATTCGGTGATTCTAGCTGATTCTAGTCGTTCAAATGTGACCGATCCTAGCGCGCCTTGCCGCTGGTTGGGTTGAACCGAGCCTTGCTCGGGCATCTCGGCCTTCTCGTTAAGTATATACTTGGCCAACAAGACGCCACAATTCAAGAGCTCTTCGTTGCGTCGCAGTCATCGGAGCCCCCCAGATGACTGATTTACGGGGTGCAACGCGAGGGCCGCACAGCACCGATTAGACCGATCCCGACGCAACGCTGGAGCCAGCTTTCAAGCTGCAATTAGATGCTGAAGAGGGAAGGTGTGAAATTCTCAGCATTAAATGGTCTTGCCTACTTCAGCTTCACCGGCAGAGCTAGCGCGCTAGTGCATCACCCGCATCGGGCCCCTCGGATCCTTGGGGGTTTCAATGAATTGAACATTCCAGCATACAACGCCGTTGATATTGTCGCAGCAGAGCACTTTAAGACTTCAACAAACATGAGAATAGAAAACCAGTTACTGGTGTTCATCTGAAGTACTGGCAATGAGGATACAACTAAGATGGAGTGCGTAGCGAACAGGATGAAAAATATCATCTTGCTTCCATTTTGATTGTATTGATGTATTTTGTATTTTAGTACAATCTCCTCGTGCGACAGACGAAAAAGCAGAAAGAGGAGGACGGAAATGAATAATGGGTGACGAAGTGTGTGAGGACGTGGAGGTGAAGGCAGTAAGAAATGCAAAAAGTGGGCGCACGGATAGGGTCCGGATGAGATGAAGGAAAGGAAAGGGGCGGCTTCAAGCCATGTCGTTTACATCAGGAGGAAAATGTAATATCCGTTCTGAGTCTTGAATATATGTGGCCTATGACAATTTCTCATGCATAGGAAGCATGGAGACAGTGATCAATCTGCCATTGGACTCAACTGCCCTATCTTAACATCGCATACTCATCTCTCGCTACACCGGTTTCTCTACTTCCGCCTTGATGCCGCATTCACCATAGCTTGAGACCTGAACAAAAGCTAGGCAGGTCATCTGCTCCGTGCAATGTTCAATGACCGGTTTACGTTGAGTTGCCTCAATTGTCGACAGTAGGTCTTGCGAAGGTAGCGTTTTTGTAACGGTTGTGCTGCGATTCAGCGCAAAGATAGATATGTGGAGCGTGTATGGATGCACTTCACACTTGGACTATCTGTCAGCACAAAATGTAAGCAATGCCGGGTGGTCAATGGCAACGTTCACACAGCTTGCGCACACCAGGATGTAACCTCAGCCCTTTGCGCAGAACTGGATCCCAAACCCATGCGTGGCCTGGGAATAAGACCCACGACGCGGGATCCCCGCGCTCAAATCGCTGTGACGGACCTCCCGAAACGCACATGGGTCCTTTGATGTTCATTCGCACCTGCAGTCACACACGGCATTTGAGGTGCGGTGCGGATGCAGATATTCATCAGCATCTTCCATCAACCATCTCAGCACGAAGATGCCCGATGTGCACACCACCTCCCTTTCCCACGCAGAGAAAAGTCACCGCCATTAGTTCAGCGGATACAAGTACAGGTCTTGCCTTCGTACTGAATTGCACCCAGTGAAAGAGTTTGAGCGCGTTCACCATACTTGATTCAAATATAAACAATTCTGAATCAGACCAAGATCGCGCCGTTATCTTGATGAATACAAGGGATGCCTTTGCTTCGCTCCGGCTCGTAGCTCAGGCGATGTTTCGGTGAATATTGGTGCTGGAGGCATACCCACAAAACTGCAAGCAGGTCCAAATCCAATGTACATATGTATGTTGAAGCTTGAGCTAACAGAGCCTAGACGGAGTTCAGATTCGAATATTAATTCTTAGCTGCCCAAATAATTGGAGTGGGGAATGAGACTGGCATCTATTCCCAAAGAACATATACTAATACTCCAGTGCATGGATGGCTCCCACGAGCTTGACAGATTGATGTCTAAACCGCGGGGGTGAACCAACGCCGAAGGACCAAACACGATAGATCGTAACAAACACCCATTCAAAGTAAATTTAAAGTAAAAACGTTGGATGAATTAACATGTCAAGACCACGCAGGCAAAGTTCAAGCATTTAGAAGGGTCAGCGTGGGGTATGGGGAGTGCAAGATTTGAATCAGAAGTTAAAACATCAACAGCTCTTCACCCCTCAGACACGTTGGGGACTTACCGAGGATGACCAAAAGATTGGGATTCCAGCAACACAGTAAAACTACAGACCCGAAACATACTGTCGGCTTTTGATATTTGGTCCAAGAATTGCACTGAATGTGAAAGGTGATAGAACGAAATGTGTAGCATAAAATTCACGACTGGTCACCATAACGTTGTTGGATTCTGGCCTCGAAAAGATAAGTGTGTCCGCAATGTGGGAACAAAAATTGAGACGAACCCATCTCAGTCACCGAACTCACATTGGATGTGCAAAAACGGGTCGGCGAAAAAGTTTGGCTTCCTAATGCCGGGCGAAAATCAATGTGAGGGGAAGTATGTGCGAGATCAAAGGGAACTGAGCTGTGGGTTGGAGAGGTGACGACGTACCTGCAGACTGTGGCTGTAGTCAGGAGAAATTCAACGCGGTGCGTGTACTGTAACCTAACTATGATCATTGATGGCGTTGAGATCGAAATACAACCAGTGTGGTAGACGTGCTTGCAAGTGCCGCGATGGTTAACATCTTGCACTAACGAAAGAAAAACACTCACCCAATGCGAACCAAATATCCAGCGAACGGCCTTGGGAGATGTAGCTGGCGGATTCTGGCAGGTTATGTAGGGATGTCAAATCATTTGAGTGGGGCTGCGCAGCAGGACACGATTTGGGGGGAGTTGCAGGGAGATAATTGATTGCTTCTTGGCAGTAGAACAACTTGGGAAAACCTTGAGGCAGAGACTTGAGGAGCTTTGAGGCGTGGAGAACGAGAGCTGAGGAGAACCAGAGTCAGCGTCAACTTGAGGTTGTATTTGGGCTGCCTGGAAGAATTGTACGGGCTTGGTATCGTAGATGAAATGACTTGAATGAGGTCCTGAGGTAGCGCGGAATTGCAGTGGGCTTGATGGCCAGGCTTGCGGAGTCACTTGGGCGCAGAGGAAAAAAACTTGGGGTAAAATCGGAGTCGTTGTCAAGAACCTGGGTTCTGCGTTGCACGCAAAGCGGTTCAGGGATAATTACTGTAAAAATATGGGGGGAAGCAGGAAGGAAGGATTGAAACGGCTCTTTTGTGTGGTATAAAAGTGCAGATGTAGCCGGAGTTGCCGTGCAAAAGCCAAGCAAGCCGAAAATGGGCAGCTCAAGTAGTGAAAGAGCGCAGTCCGTAGCAGATCATGGGGACGCTGCGCAAGAGCCAAAACGGATGACTTAAGCCTTATTGAGCACAAACGCAACATGTGCAACGTGATGGGCACTGCCGAACGAGTAAAATCTTAAAGAACGGATAATACATCCATGACAGCAACCAGGTAAAGCAGTCCTTGGATATGGTGTCGGTTTGTTTCTAGCCACAGACTTGCACGCGCAGAGAAAGAGCTCGGGAAATTCAGCATCCCAGGGGTTTCCAACAAAGGGAGAGAAAGGAGCAAAAAAGCCAAAATTTAAAACTTTATCAGACGGACGTCTCCAGGACGCAGCAACGGCGAGGACGTGTCACCTATCCGAAGAGAGGACTAGCTTGAATAAAATTTACACAGAGGGAGGAGTAGTTTGCTGGTCGAAAGACACGAGAGGGAGGAGTGGAGGGGCGGCGCAAAGGAGGTGTCGGAGAGGAAGCTGTAGTAGAGCAACAGCAAATTTGCGTGTAGTTAAGTCGTGTTGGCGTTGATTTGAGTTGAGATCCCATATGACAGGCAATGAGAGCAAAAGTAGGGTTTCCAGGAAGAGAGAATGGAGGGGATGAACCGCAACGAAACTTGGAGACCAGAGACGATCATCGGTAACCCATGGTGAAGAATAAAGAGTAGAACGACGTCAGAGAGCTTGATAGATCCACGGAATGGAATCGAGTCGGCAGTAGTGGCATGCGAAGGACGCACTTGATTGTGGCCGATACATGGCACACTCTAAGATGTATGGTGGGTCAGGTCGAATGCATAGTGAAAATAAATGTGCGGAGACAAGGGCTACATGAATACCTGATTGAGATCTTCTTCGCTCGACGCCAGTGAAGAGTACACGACAGCTCGAGGCTGTCTGCGAGAGGCCAAGCGGGTAGGCCATCGTGGTGCAGTGAACACGGTGCCAAAACGTGCAAGCGCAGAACCAACGAATAATGAGAGGCGCAGTAAAGCGAAAGGCCAGCGGAATGAGGGGTCCGAGATTGGGAGCGTGGGAGAAGTTGGTGCACCCACAATTTCGGGAATAGAGTCAAGAGCGAGGGAATCTCCAGTGACCTCAGACGCCAAGCCGGCGCCAGGAAGTGCGCGTGTATGTAGGTTCAGATCCTGACGAGGGGGAACGGGGGACGGTGGAGGTGGATGGAAATAGAAGAACTTGAGCGAGTATGAAATGGACTTTGATAGAGACAGGGCAAGAGCAAGCGAGGCAAGGAGAAAATCAGGACGGAATTGGCCTTTTTCACGAGGAGGAAAGAAGTCCCTTCTAAGTTGAGTTTGTTCGACCGCGAAAATTAATGCATGGAGTAGGATACGCGTGGCGCTGCAGACAATCGGCGGCAGCTTCCCGAGCCCCTGCATCCTCATGATACGAAAATGGCGTGAGCCCACCGGAATATCGGTGTGACGAGGCAGGCCAGAGAAGTGTCTTCAGCGCGGAAATCGCAAGTTGGACCACTCGGCACAGACAGTCCGCGCACTTGCCATCGAGGAAGAACGAGAAAGCGATGACGTCACTATGATGGGTTAGTTGCTTCGGGTAACGCGGCCCGCTTCATTTCGGCTCCGAAACCGACGCTCTTCAACACTGTAAAAAGCGGGGGCACTGAATACCAGTACCCCCCCATCCCTGAAAATTAGTGCGCAAAAGCACTGGATTCAAGTACCTGGGCATCGGATATTTAGTACCCAAAAGCACTTATATATAGTGCAATGTGCTCATTTTTTCACTGACATGCAGTGCTTTTCACCAGAATTCAGTGCCTCAAAGCACTAATTTTCAGAGGTACCGTGCACTGATTTCCAGTGCTTTTCACTGCAAATCAGTGTCCCAAAGCACTGATTTTCAGTGCTTCAGGGTACTAATTTTGGGATTGGGTTCATTTTGGCGTGAAAAACGTATATTAGTCAACATATGATACATAGATGTGTATATCGATGACCAAAACCAAACGGAGCACTCACCGGCCCTGCAACGGAGGAGGCTATAAAGGATGGGTTAGATACAGCCAAAGTAATGGAAGAATCAAGGGATCCGTACCTTTTATTTACAAGTCAAAACGTGTCCATGTCTTGAAACGCTGGCGCAACTTCCATACAAGTACGTGATAATAAACAAAGGCCGTTAGCAGGAATTTCCAAGCCAGAGAATTGAGAAATACTTACGATTGGATGTGTGGAGAACATTAATTACGCCGAATTAAACCAAGAGCACAGAGCAAGTTAGACAGATCACCGGCATGCACAATCGAGAGAACTCACATGTCATCTTGTGAGGTTATGGATTCTAGAATGCGGAGAGTCCCGAGGATGAGCTTGTCGTGAAATAGACATGTTGAGGCACATACCTGGACACGGACAGAAAACCCTGTCAGTAAAACACGGTCGCAAATCGTGCCTCTTTCCGCAAGGCGGTATATGATGTGTAAGATAATGTAGGTGTTAGGATAACGTAGGTGTTAGCAAGCGGAAGTTCCACCTTCATCTACTAGACGGGGGTGTGGCCGTTTGCTGCAGAAATTGACCTGGTTGTCGTTTGTGGAACACGGAACGTACTGAGTCTCAATTTCACTTAGATAAATGGAAGAGCAAAAGGTACGCACGTACGGGATACCCTTTTCTGAATTCAAGTCGAGACGCATGCTTGAACATATATGTAAAGAGCTTAAAAGCTAATGAGCAACGCATGATCGAGAATGAGCCCATGAACCGCTGTTGGGAAAGTTTGACCTACCCATTTGGAGGATTGGAAATGGTACCAAGTGGATTCTTGCTTGCGAACTGCAGCAGGATCGGTCAGAATGAGAAGTGCCGGGACAATGAACACAATTAAATTTCACTGAGCATGCTTAAGAATGATTCTGAATGAAGAATTCAGCACCAGGAAGCAAACTGACTCGGAGCCCGCACCCACTTCTCGGTCACCGCAGCTGACCGGAAGCCACCACACAACGCAATGGGCGTCCACATCTACAGAGAGTATGAATTCTGCAAAGCGGCACAGTAGCGCACATAGCTCAAGTAAAGAAGTTCGTCCTCTCCCGGGATTCAAGACCTGCGCGCCATTGTAAGTAAGCCAAGTCAGCTATATGGAAACAAATCAGGCCCCCCGGGAATTACCTCGATCGCTGGTGTTCTCGAAACTGGAGCCAGCTGCCCTCGAATCTATATCCAAAGCGAAATCAGTCCCAACTTCTCCAAGTCAGGACGGCGCGCAAAATTTACTTATCAGCCAGTCAGTCAGTGTACACTGCCACAACTCCTAGAAAACTTCCGTCGCAGCGATTGGTGAAAGGATCATTGCTTGAAGGTTTGGAAGAGGTTGGCTAGTAAGACGAAATCAGTGCCGCGGAACCAATTTACCCAAGGCGTCAAAGCGAACCAAGTAAGAAGGTGTTCACCAAATATCTAGAATGCACATTTTCGGAATTGAATTTAGTGACGCCGCTGGCTGAAACCAAGTGAGATGCACAACACGGATCGCATCCTCGAGGACCCACCCAGGTAAATATTAAATTGCAGAAGAAGGGAGAACCGGGTCGATCTAAACGGCACCACGTCAGTTTTGTATCTGCGGGTATGAAGATAGATCAATGTTCACAGTCTGATGAATATAGTGCGTAAGGCCATGATATTATCGTGCCACTAGCTATAATGCCCTCCCGCGAGAAAAATTAAGTCGCTAACTCGACTCGGAAATTGAGACAAACAAAGACAGACTTTTTGGTTTCTGACGCACTTGTTGGAATATTCTCAAAAGTAGGTTTTTTGTAGGTTTTGTTCGCCTGCCCTGCGTGCAAGATGAGTGTATGAACGGCAAAGAATTGGTCAAAAATTCAAAGATGATGGCTCACCGGAGTCAGTGCCGACCTCAAGGCTTCCAATCAACCTGAAATGAAGTCATTACGAACTGAAAGTGCCTGACAACGAATAGACTTGCCTCCAGGGTTAAACTTGGGTCTTGTTATTAATCGCTCGGCGTTCACGGCGGCGAGAAAACCTGAAATTAAGTCAGTAAATCTAACTCGGCAATGATTTTACTGTACCTCGAATATTCAGCTTGAGTTGTCAGCTAAATAAATGTAGAGACCCCCAAGGGCTGGGCAAGAGACAAGTCACCGAAGGAAAGGCATATAAAATTATAGAACAGGAAAGTGTTGACGGTGAGGCAGTGCGCAAGAATTGATTTGCGGGCATTTGAGCGGAAACATTTAGTTTATAGCAAGGTAAAAAAGAATCGGTGGTGTGCATAAACGAGAGAGCTCACTATAATACTGTTGGTGAAAAGAGCAAAGGCATCTAGGATCTGGTTATATCAACAAGAAGCAATGAATCAAATGAGTGTCTAAGGCAAACCCTTGGACAACATTTAGTTGAAGATGGCAGCAGCCCGATGGGATATTCAATGTGGAGTGAAGATGCAACTCATAAATCTAGGTAAGGGATGAGTATATTCCCCGGGCGAAACAAACACACGACAGAAGTGAGGTTGGTGAGAGGGGAAAGGAAAGGGAGGCAAAAAAGGGGAGTGAAGTGGTGTGTATATCGGCCTCGTAACACCGCTCGGGATGACTCGCACGGTAATTCAATCCATGAATATACGCACCGTTGCGACGATATGAACATAAGTCTGATCTTGCACTATTTGGAGCGGCCAGAGTGTCGGGGAGTGAACTACAGGAGCTCAGATAGCGGTGATGGGAGGTATGGGGCGAAGATAGCCATTGCGAGTGGGCGGGTGTAAGTCAGTACAAATCTGATGGTTATGTGAGCAGAGCCACGCACCTTTCGCGAGTTTCTGAATGCCCAGGTCCACGGGAATACGAAGTAAAGCTTAGGAGAGGGCAGGGGGTATCAGTATCACATTCCTGGGAGAAAGGAGACCACACATAAAGCTTTCCCGCCACCCACCCACCCGTGTCTCAGGTAAAAGCCAAGCACGACGGGCAGGGACAAAAGGTGGTCATGGAGGAAGCCCAAGTGGGCTTACCAGGTGTTCAAGACCTTCTTGACACTTTTGAGGCCGACACTGTCTGCAAGCGCGCCCTTCTTGGTGGCAGAGGCGAAATCCATGTATTTGGCCATGAGCGGTCAATATTGGCCTGGGTGGCATCGGGGGTGCCCTGTAAAGTTTTGAGGTGGTCGTTTTAATGTATTGAAGCGGTCACGGCAAGCCAATATGAGGGCAGAGAACAGGAGACGATGGTGGCAAGGAAAAACCAAACATGTCACACCGGAACGGTCACGTGCTGATACGTCACACCGTTCAACGTGAACTCAACGAACCGCGCACATGTTCCAAGGAAATTATGCTCAATGTGCAGACTGCAAAATCAACCTTGCAACATTTCAGAGAAGAGGACTTTACTACGGTATGTGCATGCATCAACGAAGACGTATCATTAAAAAGAAATAAGATTGTGGTATTATGTATGCAATTTGAACTGTCGGGACGGGACAGATGAATGTGATTATTGGTGTTTATTTCCCCAGGTCTTCATGTTGTGGGTAGGCTTCGGTTGCGAACAGGCCTCTTGTTCTGTGGAAGAAGCACGGGAAGTGGCTGTGCACCCTAAAATCGCCTCTCGATACGGACCGCGGTTCCGAAATCACGTGACTACCACAACCTTCGGCACGTACAGCATATATACATACCTCATAAACCAGCCACTAGCCCGCCGCGCGGCCCTCCCGCCTGAATTGCAAGTCGTTACCCGCCAAATCTGACACATCTTTCACGTCATTTTCCGGCTTTGCTAAGTAGGTTGTTGGGAACAAAGAGATGGCGGGGAGTGACCTCCTCCTTGTCAATGGTATGTATAGGCAAGGTATGGAGAACTACATAGTTGGGCCCTAACTACAAAGAGCTATGTACCTAGGCCAAAAGTACATGAAGTACAGTGAAGTACAGCGCACACCCTGAAAGTACATACTTACCAGTTATGAGCTGTTACGTCCCGGTACATACATGGCCCAAAGGATACAAGAGGTACAAGCAAATACAAGCGAAGTCACACCAAAACCAGGATTTGCTGATGTCGCAACTTTGTACTGTACTATTTCAATCAATTCGGCATGGGTTGTGACCCGTGACCGAAAACACCGATTCGGCACTTCGGCAACCAGCCAATTCCGGTGTGACATCCTCAAAAATTCGGCACTTGAGACAAAAAAAACTGCAAATTCCGCCTTTTTTGCACCTCTAAGGAAGATTTGGCCCGGATGTCACGGAATTTACATTCGGCACTGGGCGCTGTGACCAGTGACGGAGACCAAAATTCGTCTCGGCACAGGGGGTGCGTGACGCGTGACCGCCGAATTGATCGAAATAGTACAGTATTCTTCCCACTCTTGGAAGAGGCTCCTTAAAGGTTATTTTGCTTTTTGTAGGTTGTGACCCACATTTTTTTCAACCACGCAAACTCTGCCGGAGAAATTACTTTACGGAAATTCCCGCGGTACTTTGAACCAGTTGCCTCATTACTGATTTGTTTGAATCTAGAATAAAATAGGGGAAATCAAAGCTGAGAATCGATGTTGGTTCAGGCTGCGATTCTGCTCCAATTTGCAGACCAGAATCATGCAGGAATTGATATCAACTTTGACTGACCCCATTAATTCTGCTTTCAACTTTACATGGATTCTGATTGGATTCGTCACTGGTTCTCTGTGTACAAATAAGTCTCCAGCATACAAAGCTTAATCTATTTAATCTGGGCAGCTGTGATGACTTCGGGCTCGCTCTCATTGCTCCTGTTGAGACTTGTCTTTTGGGTGTTCTCCTTGGGATTTCTGATGTGGGCGGGAGGTTTGGAAGTGATGGGTTGGGGTGTGGTGGACGTAGTAGAGGTGGACTTGGATGATGTGGAATTTGCGGTGGTGTTGTGAGCCACGTCTCTTCAAGAAAAGTGGAGACATTAATTGCAACTTTGAAATTTATATTTTCTATTTCACAAAATAAAATTCGATTATATATCATCTGCAAGCATCACAAGGTGCTAAATCACAGTTAGGCAAGTTCTAGTGTTGCCGCCACTTCTACTCCAAGTCATTTTGAAGTCGAAGTCGCAGCTAAGTAAGCATTGCGATTGACTTCCAAGTCAACTTAATGCTCTGAATTCCAGAAAGGTGTGCTAAGTCGTTTACAGCACAAAAAAGCAATTTCTTGAATTTTGATGGAGTGAACCACAAGAGTCAAATTGTTTATCTG
The DNA here is from genome assembly GCA_014925785.1 of Mycena galopus ATCC 62051. Lineage (NCBI taxonomy): Eukaryota > Fungi > Basidiomycota > Agaricomycetes > Agaricales > Mycenaceae > Mycena > Mycena galopus. Next base: position 81,878 of record WIQG01000153.1, read on the forward strand.
TCAAGGAAATGCCATTGGCTCGTTGCACTGGAGAGAGTTCCTCAGTGAGGTCAAATTGTGCGTCCAGTTTTTCAAGGTAAGCCCGATGAAGGACAATGTTGTTGAATCCACAATAATGTTCCATCCAAAATGTCAAGGTTGTCCAACTTGGGCCGCAAAATATCTTCGGGGACATGGAGCAATCCATGGACAGTGAGTGTGCATGTCGAGAGTCGGAACTCTTCATATTGATAATAATAACTGGTAGACCCCCGAGGAGGCTCTGGATCAGTCATTAGTGCTCATATCATTATGTTGAAGGCTGCAGAGCTTGCCACATGTGTAGAGCAGAAGGTAAGCCGAATTGTGAGTGGGTGAGAGTCGACACGATGAATGCACGATGCAACAATGATGCAAGACTAAATAGGGCCAACCAGCGGTGATTGCCGCACCGCACCGCCACCGAATCGGATGCCAGAGCCGATGAGAGGCAAATGGGAGGTGCAAGGTAGTTGCACACTAATATGGAGTGCTTTGAAAATCAGTGCCTCAAAGGCACTAATTTAAAGTGAGCAAAAAAGCACTGATTCCCAACGCACTAAATATCAGTGCTGAAATCAAGAAATCAGTGCCTAGGTACTAAAATGCAGTGCTTTTACTTTTTACAGTGTCAAGTTGTCCTTCGCTTGCATATCCACACCGCACACTCGAGACTGGTCAGCCAACCTCGCTGCACCTAGTCATCGCTCACGGCCCACTCGCACTCGCTCTACCTCTGTGTTGTTCACTGGCCTCTTGCAGCCACTCGCCACTCCCTCAAGCCTCTATCTGCCAGCCGTCCCGCCGTTCTTGCGTCTTCGTTCGTGCGGCCTCTCGTATATTCCCCTTAATGGGTGATCCACGAGCGAATAATATCCAATTCTGGCTCTCAGGTTGTGTGTCTGTGGGTGTCCTCTCATTCCGTCGCTCAGCTCGCTTCAAGCCGGTTTGACTCACATCATATACTTCACCTTCTGTCCTGTCACTCGAAATGCGGCATCTCATCCATCCACTCAGGACGTTTTGAGCGAAGGCAAAAACATAGTGATGCGAGGGTGGCGATATAACACAATTCATATTTCTTTCACGGTAACTTGCGGTTCGCCTCCAAACCATCCACGGCTCCGACTTTCTCTCCGCGTCTCTCGTGTTTCTTCCACATGCTACTCCTTCAATTACTCATCTCTTTCCCCCGATGTACGCCCATGTCAGCTGGTCTTTTGCAACGGAATCCCTTCGATCCCCTCTTCACGTCTCTCGAGATTATGCTCTTTCTTCAACTTCGTCCCTCTGAATGCAACCACCCCGTGGCGCCTTTGAGATTTTCCAGACCGCGTTCAGTCCATCTCAACCATCCTATTCTTTCCAGCTGGGGTCGCTGCAATTCGGAAGGAATTCATGGTCCTCCAGTCGCATTCGCTGTTCGCCGTCCGAGCACGAGTAAGTACAAGCCCTATCCTTCATGTTCACATTTACGCATCCACGAATCCCTGCAACGATTCCCGCCAGAATTCCAAAGGGTAAATTAACACCACAGTAACTTCGAGCTAAGTGCATCACGAGCGCAGTCGATGCAACCCCTTCGCCCTCGCCCCGCCCAGTGATATCAGTAGATAGGATTAATTTTTTACACAAAATTGTACATCATGAAGATGAATTTTCTCCACGTTTTTGTATGGCTTAAGAAAAGTACCGTATTTGGATGTAGTGGATGAAAATTTAATTTTCGGGGAGATTAAATCTGTTCAAAGTGGAAATCAAAAAGTGCGCTCTTGCAGAGTTGAACTTGCGACAGTAAGATACCTATCATTTAATCTCAGAGACAAGGAACAGCCTATTACCACTAGACCAGCAGGATCATACCCATTTCTGATGGAGTCACCATATCAATGTAACTGATGCCAGGGAAACCAATGAAGTTCAATCTGAGAGGATTTAATCTTGTTTAAAAATCTAATCTGTGAAGATTTAATCTTTATCAAGACTTCATTCTAGAGTCAGAATTTCGCATTCTTTGGTCTAGTGCAGCCCCAAAACATCAATTCCACTGTCACTAGTGGCTGAAGTGTTCAGTTCAGCATGTTGCATCACACATTGCCTGAAAACTTGGCCAAAATAGTGCAGTAGTGCAATTACGAAGACTCTCCACAACATGAACTGGACTTGTACAGAATTTCCCTTTGTTCTGTCCAGAATGCTTGATATACAGAGCATGCGTATCGATATAGGGGCCATTCACAACTGGTCTATCATGTGCAGTTTGGTGTAGTGGTTAAACTATGTATTCAGTCCAGTGTTCTTCTCTTACCTTGCGGGGTTGTGGGTTCAAACACCCTTGTTGGTATTTCTTGTGCTGCTTTTACCACTTCAATTAATCTCCTCATAATTTAATCTTGCCAGATTCATCTTCAATGAGTCACGTTTCGATTAAATTTCAGACTAATGAGAAGATTATATTCTTACAAAGCACAGCTGCTGTCAGTAGGCGAAGATTAACTTTTTTATGCTATATGAAAGCTGGGAAAATTAACTTACAAGATTAATCTTGGTCGCGGTGGAGATTCCATTTTGGGTAGCTGGGAAGTGCATAGCAAATCGTGTAACAGATTAATTTTGATGATGTACGATTTCGTGCAAAAAATTAATCCTAGCTGCTGCGACCGTTGCCCCGCCCTCCCAGTTAATTGGATGGATCGAGTCCTGCTAACCCATGCGAAGACAGGGCCGCACTTGAAAGACCTTTGAGTGGTATCTCGGTGGAGTGATTCCGAATCTGGGGCGAGCGGTTCTGGCTCTGGGATGTCGATTCTCCACGCATCCAATCCGATGCCCCTCCTCCGTGGGTTCTCAATCTGTGAGGGCTCTCTTTCCCTGAGGTTGCGCAATTTCTACCCATGATACGGAATCGGAACTCGAGATTCAGTGAGGACGGATAGAGAATTTTCATTGTGCCGGCTATCTGGTATATTTCTATCGGTCATTCAGCTCACGGAGTCTCGCTCTCACGTTCGTTCGGCACGGGACTCTGACTGTCTGGTTTCAATTCACCCTCAAATCCTCACCGTTTCTGGAGTATGCTCTGTGCATCAATCCTTCATGTTGTCCTCAATCTCAGGTTAGGTGCGGGAGCTGACCTGATTTTTTCCCTGTGTATATTCACACTTTCGACATCCGCATCCCGGTTCCCACTCACCTGGATTAGACTTAATCCCATTTGGTGACTTGTTTTCTTTCTCGGGGTTGCGGGCCTTTCCCGAATATGTTCAATGTGCTCACCTCACCTCATCCTTTTCTCCATATGACCTCTCTTTGGCGTGCTCGCCGGCTGGGTTGAGTATCGGTGAAGACCTCTCGTTTCCTTATGGTTTGTTCGATGGCTTCCTGACTGTTGTGGTCGCTTCGTCCTTCTTTCCCCTTTCACATCTTACCCATTTGCATTGCTCTTCAAGATTCCAATCTCCCGCGTCGTCCATTTCTTTGACTCCAACTGCTCGTCTTCAACGTGAGGCTTTCTTTCATCTCACTCGCATCTCACCTCACCGCACAGTGCACACCTCTGCTCACGCTCACCCTCCCGCGTCGTACGACTCCACAGGGCACGCCCACAAACTCGATCCGATGATCACTTCGAAGATCAGTTGGGACTCAGATGGCGGCTTATACTTGATTCATTTCCCGGGTTCCCTGGAATCTCTTTATTCAATTCTCCAGCCAAAATTGATTCATCTTTGAAATTAGAAACAGTTCCTTGGTGCGTGCGAACCACATGTACAACATCCTGCTTCTGACACAAATGCCCCATGGAGTACGAAATTCAATAATATGCGTGGGCCGTGCATTTGGGAACGTTTCCCAGCAAAGAGACAATTGCAATACCGGTTAGCTGTGCAGGAGACTAACGTCAAAGTATATGTTGCACCTAAGGGAGGGAGTGGCGTAGGGGTCCACACCAAAACCGAGAAGAGTAAGACGATTGAGATGAATTTCATGGGAGTGGTACTGGATAGGTGAAATTGAACTGCAGGTGCAGCAGGATTCGGGAATGGCGCGGTTTTTCTATAGCCTAGAGTCGGCGGCCCAAAGCCCGTTTGGCGATGATCCAAGTGGACTGCATGGGGCGCAGTGCGCTCTCAAAAATTGGCGTTAAAATTCAGTGGTGGCCTTCGAACCCGTGAAAACAGCATTCACCGCTCCGCCCTGCGCCTTGGAATCGTCTCTATTCTCTCAGAATAGAGAGCACCCAGAAGACCGTGACCCATTCCTGCGACGCCACATTGACGCCGTTTCTGTTCGACTTCGAGATAGCCACGGAAATGGCCAGATTCTGTTATCTGTCTGCGGCTCACAGCAACCATCATACGGTCCCCACTCCGCCCTGCGCCTTGTTCGCTCCCGGCGGAATTGCGCATCGTCGGGCTTCATGGAGAAATCCCAGATTCAACAGGCTAAATAGCGCAAGAATCGATTCGCAGGTGATGTGTGGGCTTCGGTCATCTCGGTTCACAATTGGAAGCCGCGCAAAATCCCAGGGAGGATTCAGATTCAACATTGCGGGAAGAACGGGATTAAAAGAAATGCCCAGGACCATCAGACGAGGGCTAATTGGTGGTTTAGCATGTTGAGATAAAGGCTCACACACACCTGATCATTCTCGGGCATACACGCATGAAGACCACTTGGATGATATAAGTTACCAAGCAACGCCGCGGGACAGAGACCCAATGGCAATGAAGTTTTCGCTGAATGGAGTTATATTGAGGTATTTTGTATTCTATCCAATACAACATGCTCGTGCGACAGACGAAATTGGATGAGGGGAGGATGGAAAACAATGATGCTAGCCGTGAGGGAGTGGGTTGGTGCATGAGACGTGAGAGGTGCGAGTTTAGGCAGTGAGCACAAATGAGGGGCGGGCGCAAATAGAGTACACATGAGATGAAAGAAAGGAAAAGGGCGGTTTCAAGCCACGTCGTTGACATGAGAGGGAAAATGCGCGTCGGAATGTGACTGCGGGTCGTCGGAATGCAAAGACGAGAGCAAGGGGACCTGGTGCGTCGAGAGCGTGTCGAAGCTGTACCCAGGGGATGAGTATGCGGGAACGTCAGTCTCCGTCGCAGTGTCGGCGTCGGTGTGCGTGACGAACGATGAAGGCAAGAGCGGAATGTCCTTGAAGTCGACATCGGTCGCGGACGGCTTCGCGAAGCGTGCAACGCTCCCCGCTAGAGCCGGCGTCTTCTTCTTCTCCTCGGGTATCCGCACCACCCTCCGCACCGCCGTTCCGCACGGGCGATGCTCCTCCACTATGCCCTGCTCAAACACAAAGAACGCAAAGAAGAATATGTGCCGATGGGCACCGTTCAGAAGAAGTACGTCCAGTTCTAGTGCGCCTGCGGGATGAACCGGCGCGGGAAGATGCCAATGCGCGAGAAGCCGCTGCGCACGAAGACTCAGGAGACCCACGGGCGGAGCCCGGGGCTGACATGTTAGCGCAGTGGCCCAGAACATCTGCGTAAGCGCCATGCCTATGAGGCGCAGGTAGCGCGACGTAGTGAGGGCGGAGTGGGACTGCGCCTGGGAGGCGAGGTGGCATGCGAAGGTGAGGCGGCAATGGAAGAAGTGCGTGAATGCGGTGCCAGCATAGCCACACATGAGTGCCAACACGACGAGAACGATCTCTGGGATGGAGATGTACGCCGTGAAGAGGCAGCCGGGATGCTGGGCCGACACAGGCACCTTTCTTTTCGAGTAATATACCCGGAAGTGGAAAGTACATTGGCGGACACCAATGGCCACCAATGGGTCTTGTTGAACACTGGTGGCCATCACGCGATGTTGTTGGATGATGTTTCCCAGGGAATGCCAAGATAAGATAATGATTTCCGGCAATCTCCACCGGCCCGTGATGACCTTTTCGCGCACCGACCTCCAATGTGCTCCAGTGAGTACCACTGACCACCACTGCAGCTTGGTGCCTGTTTCAGGTCCACTTTAATCAAATCACGCATCACGCACATTGCTATCATGATGTCTACGTGGCCCGCACTGTCGGCCACTATAACTGCGGCAATGGTCGCTTACCCCCCACTTCTACTATGTCGAAGACTGCCGCTATCCCGTACACCGACCTTCCGCTCTCCAAAAAACTCAAGACGGAGCTTCAAGCTATCGCGATAGCGATGGGTGAGGATGAGAAGCAGTCAGTGAAGGATCTGCGTAAGTCGATTCAGAAGTACTTGCACGACCACCCCGAGGCCGCGGACAACCCGAAGTTTCTTCCTCTCTTCGTGCACCGTACCGCGCCCAAGGCTGGAGGTCGCAACAGTGCCGATAAAGCCACGGAGGACGCAGCGCAGGTACCGGCCAAAGAACTTACCGGGTGAGTCTGAATTTTTTTCATGCTTTGACGGCCCTTATTTTATGCAAATCACAGCGCCCATAAGACTCTTCTCGATCGCAAAATTCCAGTGAACCCTCCCGCAAAATTTGCGAACCTCTCCATCCACAAAAAGGATGATGCCGTCCCCGAGGAGAGCGACCACGGTTCATCTTCCTCATTCCTACCCTCCTTTCCACTTTAATAATGGCCACCCAGGTTCGGACTCCAGTAGTCTGGAGCCCACATCGCGTCCGGCGTCACCGACTCCAGAGGCTCCATCGGAACAAGTCAAACCCAAGGAGAAGAAAGTTGACGGCGCAGTCACCATCGCGCTCCCTGGTACGGCTCTCTCCCTTTCTTCTCTTACTCCAGGCATTGATTAATCATGCCGGGCAGAGACGGTCCAGGTTAATTTCTACGACGAGGGCGATCACACCGCGGTGCCTCGTCAGGTGCCTGTTCTCACGAAGGAGATCCCGATCTCTGTTTCGACCACAGCGGACGGAACCACCCACTACGCCACTTCTCTGTCGAAGATCCTTCCCGTGGCATTTGAGAATGATTCCCCAATGAAAGGTATGTTAGACGTCCTCATTTCTACCATCTCTGCCAGCTAACCCGATGATTTCTAGGCCTTGGGGGTCGCATCTATCGCCTCCCCACTCGCGGTGGTGGTGGAGGGCATCATCACATCGGCAGGATCGACGCCATCGTTCAAGGAGACTGCCGTACTCTCAAGATTGGCGAAATGGACGGCTACGCTCTTCGCTCCTCGTCGGAAGGATCCCTACACTGTGATGTATTTTGGGAGAGGTCCACAACGGCGAAGGTCATCGACAACAGTCTTCCGAGTGTAAGTGTGGTTAAATTTTCGCCTTTTCGTTCTTGAACGCCCTCCTTCACAGTTTCCTCTACCCTCCCACGCGCGCCCAAAATTCAGCGGGGCGGGGACTGATATCCCCTTAGCCATTGCGACGGATCGCGCGATCCATAACCCGACTGGGAAAATCGCTGCACCCGGTGTTCGGGAGGCATTCCTCCAGTTCCTGTATTCACAGATCACAGCAACTATCACCGACGCCCCCGTCTTTGGAACACCATGGCCCCGCGCTAAAAGGGCGGGGATGCTGCTCTTGCGCCAGCCTTTCGAGGACAAGGTCTTCAAGATGTTTGTGGCGTGGAGTCGCCCGACCGGGGGATACATCGTGCCCAAGGGTAAGTGTATTTTACTTCCATGGTTCAAGAACTCACTGTTATTTGCCAGGACACGAGGAGTACACTGGCGTCATCTTTACCAAGGAAGACCTCTTCGAGACCATCAAGATCAAGAGTTCTCGTTCGAGCACCAGCACTGTGGTGTTTTCCCCGCAGTCGATGGTCGGATCATCGAAAGCACGGGCTTGGTACGAGAGCGGTGGCGTAACTCACAACGAGGCTTTCAGCAGGATGACCCCAGCTCAGTTCAAGCGGTATCTCAAGGACCGCGCCGAGCTCAAGGAACGCGCCCGCAGCACTGAGGCGAAAGGTCGCCGTCACAGTCTCTCACCGGTCGCGGGTCCCTCTCGGAAGCGCGGGAGGGCGGCTAGCACATCGGAAAGCGAGTCCGAGCGCGACAGCCACGATAAGAAGAAGAGTTCAAAGAAGATTCGTGTTAGTTCAGAAGACCTTGACCACTACTAGTTACACATTCCTTACGCTACATACATGTTTCGCCGTACTGTAGCGTCGATAAATGGTACCATCTTGAGGTTCCAAATTGTGAAAGGGCGACTCTCTGGACACATAGTTTGACGCGTAGTTCTCCAAGTTGACATGTCCTGTTACATTGGGGACGCGATGGACGCATCAGTGATCTATCACATACACAGCCCGTCGCAAATCTTGTCGTTAGCCACAGCGTACAAGTCGAATGGCGCCAACGGTCAGGGACCTCATCCTCATCCTCCAGCTCTTCTTCCCAGCTGAACTGTCTGTTCACAAAGCCCTCTATGTCTTGGGGGTCGTTCTTTCGCTCTATCCCCTGCTTCGACTACATTTAAACCAGCGGAGGCAGCCGCACCAACCAGCCCAGACAGCGTGGACGAAAAGCATACAGAATCTCTTGGTAGCAGCATTCAAACTGGAGGATAACCACCCTCCTATCTGGGCGACAGGACTGGACCGGGGGCAGGAATATGCAGACCACATCTCCGCAGAGTTGCACCCGATATATGCCCTGCTCGGCCTCAACCCCGACGATCTTGCTGTGCCATCCCCGGCTTCCTCATTTCCTGCTCCCCGCATCATTCTGTGCACCTCGCGGATCTCGTGTATTTTTTGTCCCGTCGGTGATAGCAACATCAGTCCTACGTTGCGGCGGCGCGTAAAATCGCAAACCGTTTGGATTCTGGACGAGAGCTTTACGTGGGTTAAAGGGGACTTGTTGATTGCGCACTGTGCCGTCTGTCGCGCAGACTATTACCCCGACTGTGTCACTTACCGGAATCCTGACAACGCACGCCGCCAACAGCTGGAGTTATCTGCTGAATATCTACGGGTTTCGAAACACGGGATCTGGGTGCACCGGCGGGTTACTATCGCCCAGGAGAATTCCTTGCATCGATTCCATGCCGGATGGTCCAACTTCGCTGAGTGGGTGAACGATTCCGTATCCCACACAAAGCGCAAATTCACATATCGGCAATCTCAACGACTGTTCATCGAACACTTCTCCCGTCGACTCCTTCTCTTCCAAAACCACACCAACTTCTCCTGTGAAGCGCACCCCAAGACTGCATTACTCGCAGAAACTGTCCGGGCCACCATTGGCACGAATGGTGGTGTTTTGGCGGCGGCCATGACTCACGGGTGCACGGGCTGTACGCACTTGAAACGCTACCGTGCGGGTCTCATTGCTGAAGGTGCCGTTCTCGGAGGGGATCAGGATGTTGCAGGTGTGGAAGGCCATGCTCCCATTGTAGGTTCAATGGCCACTTCGTTGAACAGTTGGATCTAACGTGAATAATTTTAGGACCATCCTGGGAACGATATCGGAGATATACCTGCCTTTCCTCCCCCTGCACAATAAGACGGGCCCGCGGCAGGTGAACCAAGAGGGTATGCCCGCTTGGCGGTCATGGATGGAAAGAATATGTCGCATCGCGTGCGTATCACGCTTCTCACTGGTGATTTTTGAACGCTAATTTGATCTTCATGCAGAAATGTGCATTAGATGAGTGCGAGGGCCCGCTGGTTAACTACAAGGATGGCCCTTTTTGTGCGGCCCACCTCAATCTGCGTAGCGTGTGTGGTATCGTGCCCTGTGGCCTCCCCGTTCGTCAACCCGGGGCGCTCACATGTGGAACGGAATCGCACATACAATGGCACCGGCAGTGGGCGAACCGTTTCTCCCGCCTCTCCTTCCCCGGGGTTCGCCGCGTAATTCGGCGGCAGCAGGAGCAAGCTGAACACCCTGGTCAAAATCACGGCCCTGGCCTCCATATCTCTCTGCCGACTCTCGGCGACACTCCGGGCGATCAGGTTGTCCACACATTTAAAGCCAAGTCCACTTACTGCTTACAAACAGTTCAACTTGCGTCCGGTTTTCCTGTGGGCTGGGGAAAATGCTACCGCTCGGAGAGCACGCCCCAAGTCTTGGCAATCCTGAATCGGATTTGGGCCGATTTTCCGACATTCAGACCCAGCTTCATCGCCTATGACGACGCCTGTGATCTCCTCCGCCACATCGTCACCCAAAACCCAAATGATCCATGGCTCACCGCAACCAGATTTATTGTTGATGCGTGGCATTACATCGGGCACCGGGCAACAGATGTTCTGTGCCGTCTATGGTGTAATCCAGCACCATTGAATGGCTCTCAACCAGACCTTGTTCTGGTCGAGCAGGACGCTAACGGCATCTCCCATCAAACTCGAGCTTTCAACACGGAGACAGCTGAGTAGTTGAACTCTTGGCTTAACGGCTTCGAGTCTCAATTACGGCAGATGTCTGACGTGAATTACGACTTCTACGTGCATGTTCTCATGATGGTATACGCGGAGAAAGTAGAGAGGAAGGTGGTGGAGAAGAAGCTGGGACTTTCTGAGGACTTTTGGGCAGCAGCGACGGGCGACGAAATGGTTTTGCCATAAAGTTATCACACAGTTTTTTAGCTTTCCATAGTGTTGATGATCAACACCATTACCCAGTGGAATCCAATGGTATTTGGTGGGGGCCAGTGTATAGGGATTCAGAACGGGGCCCATTGTATGACAACAATATGTGGTGGAATCCACCGGGAATCGTTGGATCACAGTGAGGATTGGTACATTGAGACACCACTGTATTGCAATGGATTCCAATGGAAACCGATGTATTGCGCCGCATGTTGATGTGGTTAAACAGGAGATTAATACACTGTATCTCACTGGAAACCATCGGATATCATTGTAAGCTATTACATGCTGGACGGCCACCAGTCTCCAGTGGATTCCAGTGGAGGGTACACTGGCCGCCATCGCACGCCGGTGCCGAACGCTGCCGATCACTGCCGTTTCCACTGCCGCGTATATTACTGTTCTTTTCGCCCTTTCAGCGGCTTTCATCGTCGTCATTCCTTTGCCGTGGCACTGGGGCGCACAACGTCCCGACGCTCTCCATCACTGCTTGGCTCTTTGTTTCAAATATTATCCTCGGTGTGAATGCGATAATATGGCGGCATGGTGTGATGTCAGTGTGTCGTCTTGAAACCTGCGATTTGCCATGATATTGACTTTCCTCAGCTATAAAATGATCGGTTCCACCATGGCACTGCCTGTGTGCTATGTTTATCTCTGCATCCACCTCGAGTGCATCGCCGCCATGCGGGAGGTGTCCGCAACCGTTGAGCAGAAGACGCGCCATCACATCTTCGACCTTGCCCTGTGCTGGGGGCCGCCCATAATCAGCATGGCCCCATTTCTCCTTATCCATCGTTCCATGGATGCTGGACCGACACAGGTACCTTCCTTTTCGGGAGGCCACGCGAATTAAGAGAAGCATGATCGTTGATCCCGGAAGGTTCCGCAGTCCCAATTTGGCTAAGAGCTTTTGTCAAGACTCAAGAGCAAGCCACTCGCAAGTTTTGCGTTCGCGCGTATCGCCGATGGAAATTGAAGCAAGCCGATGGAAATGTTATATTTCATTTGATTTCCTGTATAAAATTTTAAATTACACTACGATGCCACCCAATCTCAAGCTTAAGTGCCCGACCCGTCGGTGTCATACAGCGGGGTGCGCGCCCATGACGGTCTTTCTGCGGGATGGAAAGACAGGGAGATGAGAGCTCCCCCGGGTTGAGGCCGGAGATGCCCGGAGAGGTGGCATGAGGCGCGCGAATGACTTAGAATTCAAGCGTGGCGGCAGTGGGTTTGAGGAGGAAGGCGGGGGATAATATATATTATATCACTATGTCAGTGGTCTCAATGACGGAAGGAGCGGGAGCGCGCTGGCCAGCGCGTAGACGAGGGGATGCGTAGACGAGGGGATGGTGGTGGGAGGAGGGAGAGAGCTTGTGTAACGCGTGATGAGAGAAAAATGAACCGGCTGAGTCTTCGGCGGTCAAATGAGGTCTGATAGGCGAGGTTCTCAAAAAGGAAGGTCCCTGTGTTGGCCCTAATTCCAGGCAGCCAAAGTACTGGATGATGTCGGAGCGGTGGCCTTGCACGATAATAGAGAGTTTGCGGCAGCCACCGGGAGCCACCTGGTGGCTTGATCGGGCATGCGGTCACAGGTGGCTGTGGCTGATCTGGTGGCTGCCATGCTATTGTCACAGGTACTTTCTAGCACCCGATACATCATGGAGAAAGCCATCCTGAAGTCTATGGTGCTGTTCATCAAGGACTGGGAGGAAAATGTTCCAGGTTCAAATGGGTGGCTAGGCAGAATATTTAATCTCAACTCTTTGGGCAGTAAGGATTGGCTGAAATCTTTTCAGCATGTTAAGCATTATTATAATAAACAAAAAATGGAGCAGAATAACGTCATATAATCAGCCACCAGATTAGCCACAGCCACCTGTGACCGCATGCCCAATCAAGCCACCAGGTGGCTCCCGGTGGCTGACGCAAACTCTCTAATATGGTACGATTTAGTGGATGGAACGAGGAATTAGGGCCAACACAGGGACATTCCTTTTTGAGAAACTCGCTTATCAGACCTCATTTGACTGCCGATGGCTCAGCTGGTTCATTGTTCTCTTGTCACGCCGCAGTATACAACCTCTCCCCTCCTCCCACCACCATCCTCTCATCTACGCGCTGGTCAGCGCAGTCCTGCTCCTTCTGTGATACCACTGACATGGTGATATAATATGTATTGTCCCCGGCCTTCCTCCTCAGACCACCGCCGCCATGCTTGAACTCGAAGCCATTTCGCGCCTCATGCCACCTCTCCGGGCATCTCCAGCCTCAACCCGTGGAACTCCCGTCTTTTTCTCTTTCCATCCTGCAGAAAGACCCTCATGGGCGCGGACCCCCTGCATGCCACCGACGGGCTCAGGCACTTAAGCTTGAGATTGGGTGGGTGGCATCTTAGTATATTTAAAATTATACAAGTGGTTGACGGCCCGCTCCGCGGGCCGTCATCCCTCTGGTCAACGTAAAAATCCATATTTTTATTATGTACAGACAGTTAAAGAAGGAGCTCTTCCCAGACAATGTTGGTAGTAGAGGTGGAGAAATTGTCTTTGTACTTCAGAATCAGCACATTTTCGGAATCCGGAACACGCGTCATCGCTGAGTATAACTGTCCATGAGAAAATACTTCTCGTCGAAGATCAAGACCTAATTTTTGAACCGTCAATCCTTGGCATCCGTTGAACGTGGTTGCATAACACAGAGCCAGAGGAATTTGTTTTCGATGAACAGTAAAATCAAAGCCTTGTGGTTGGAAGTGGCAGTTGATGCGAGGGATATGGAGTCGTATCTGCAATTAATCTTCATTAGATTCCAGTTAAAGAGCATGAATTTGACCAACTGAGTCAACCATTGTGCCAGCCACAATGGTGGAGATCGTTTCCACTTCAACTGTATGTCGCAGGAGAGTCCGTACAATAACTCGCGTATTTTTGGTCAACCCCCGTGAAGCGTCAAAATTGCGAGTGAGCCTGCAGATAACCCCCGGTTTCAAAAGGAGTTCATGAGGAGGAATGCCAGGTTCTTGGAGAGAGTTCAAGAATTCGGGATCGGAAAAAACCCTGCCGTCAGAGCTTTCATCCTCCACGGAGTCGCTGCTGTTATAACAATGTGTGTCTCCGGGCACGGTGTGAAGAATGGCTGTGTTGAACTCGTCCACGAACGCATTAAAAGGACTCAGAATTGCGCGTGACATGCACACAGCTGGATCTGCCACGATGTTTGGAGGGAAGACGAAGTCGACGAGCTCCTGCGCGCAATGTGTATGACGCAAGCGGCCCAGGTCAACCGACGTATGGAGATGATCATCTCCGATTGAATCTAGGAAAGCAGAAAATTGAGGGTCCTCTCTTTGACGCATCGAGGTCCGAAGCTCCAAAATTTCGAAGTGGCGGAACACGGGTTGTGTGCGTAAGGATGCATTGCATATCGCGGTTCGGCCCCCGAAACGTACCACAGGAGCAACCTAGAAATATTCAAAACACAGTCCAAAAACATTGTTTGGCACATACCTGGCGGAAGTCTCCCACAGTGATCAACATCCGACCACCCCAAACACGATTTATCCCAGTTAGAGAGCGAAGAAGTCGATCTGCACAATCAAAGGCTTTGAAGTGTAGACCTCCAATTTCATCAACGACATGGCATTTTGCGGCCTGAAGGAGATGGGCACGGTCACTTCGGGGTCCGACGTGCGATTTAAGATGAGGGTTGTATTCATCCACAGGAATTCCATATAAAAAGTGCGCCGTTCGTCCTCCGGGGTAATTTTTGGCGGCAAAGGCCGAAGATGCAGTAACCAACACAATGTCATTCATTTTTCGGAGAGCGCCGATTATCGGGTAAAGAACATATGTCTTACCACGTCCCGCACGGCCATCCACATGAACGGGCGGCGGATTTTCCATGGTGGATATGTGCATGATTCGTTCATAGATAGCACCCTGTGAAAAACTTAGCTTCCAGCAGAAAGAACAGAGAAATATTTCACAACCTGCTCGGCTGTCAACCCATCTTTGAAGGCGCAAAGATTTGTAGGATCACCACCCCATTGTAAATTTTCCGCATCGATTTCGTTTCGTCGCTCGGTTGGCTCGGGAAGCCCAACATCTGTCAATGATTTGCCAAGACCTTGAAGCAGAGTTTGGAGCGCAAGTAAGACTTCATTCCTAACCATTTCAGGGTTCGGTGTGGTGGTGGTTCGCAGCATGCGATCACGGATATCTGCGGAGAGGCTCTGCTCGTGGGCCTCCCAGATTACCAATGCGGGGCTCCCCTCTACTGCTAATACCGCAAACGTCCAACGGAGCTGCGTCGGCAATGCACCAAAACTCAACAATTCCTCGAAAGCCATGATTCCCTCGTCACGGTTATCGAATAAGCCCATAGCTCGTGCAGCTTCTTGGTATGTTCCATGGACAACACCATTGATGGTTCGCATGTCCAGCCAGCTGTTGGCGCCTCGGTGGAGGAGGAGACTGCGCAGGTAGAATACATCGCCATGACGGGGATACACCATTTGAATTCGACAGACCCCCACGTGCTCGGGTTGATAAAAGCGGATTCGCATTCGAGGATGGCCAGGATGCTCATCCTCGAGGATCTGCAGTGGATGCATTTTTTTGGTTGGGTCATGTTTCTCCAGTCTGCATTTTGACCCGAATTCAACGTATGTCAAATTATCGAGGTCAGGATGATGTGGGCGTGTCATGTATCGAACCAGTAGAGTACCGTCAGATTCAGAGCCATCCTTGCGCGCCATCTGGCTATATTGTCGGCCAGGTAAATGAATCGGCAGACGTTTCACCCCAGGCTGCTTCTGAGAAATGTGGAAAGAAGCAAGACGGGTAGCAGCTTCGATGCTAGAAAGATATCTGCCTCGTTCATAGTCGCGAATTTCGTCAACAGGTTTCCGGGAAGGAGATCCAGTCATTTCTGGGGGGTTGGGTGGTTGCTTTGAGACCTTCCAGTTTGCCTCGTCTGGTGATTTGAAAAAATATTTGAACAGATACTGGAAGAGCGCAACACTGCTGGAGAATTCGACATTGATATGGCAGTCATACTTGAGGATAAGCCATGGAATGTGGGAAACAATGCATTGGTCTTCCGGCTCTCGTCGCCGATGTTCAAAGTATCCTGGGGAAATCTCAGTGACGTGAGAATTATGCAGTGTATTGTGTGACTTACCACGCTCATTAAAGGAGGACTCAGATTTAATAGGTTTGGGATAGCCGTATTGACAGCTGCGGGGCCAGCCACACCTATGGTATGATTTCATCGGATCATGAATATGGGTCATATGTCGCTTTACTGCGTCCCGTAGTGCACCAGCTTGCCGAGGAAGCTCAGTGCTGAGAAAACAGTCAATCTCCTGTGGAGACTTGGGAACATCTTTGGCAGCAACAGCAATGTGTTCATGGGGGAGCCCTCGCTTTTGGAACTCGGTCACACGAATATGATACAAAATGGGACCGAAAAGCTCGCGAATATCCTTCATGAGAGCTGAAAGATATTGCTGAAAAACCCGAACAACTAAATCCGGTCGGTCATTGGCAGATTGACCGGGCCGCAGCTGCGACGTGATCTCTGGCCAGCGAGGGTTGGTGGTGAAGGTAATGAAAAGAGTGACGGGACCAAGAGCCTTTCGGAGTGCGAGACAGTCGGAAATATTGGCGGCAGACCAGGCGGGAGAATGGACAAAAGTCGATGGCAGTCGGACATCATCCACTGGCTCTTCATCCCCATTCCCAATGTATTCCTCATCATCAGGATCAGAATGCTGGTTGTTGCGTATGTACGTCAACCGGGCCTCTTCGATAGCGCTCCAAGCATCAACCAAGTACTCGCCTGGGAGAACAGAATTCAACCATGTATTTCATGTAACACATTCTGGATACATACCAGTTAGTCGGGAGAATCGAGACATTTGTTCAGCATTCAAGAAAAACCGAGTTCGATACCAGCGTGCCTGGCTGAATTTTTGGCCATCAGAGCGACGACGATTTGGGGACCATCCCATAGTGCCATGTGGCAAGAGGAGCAAATAGTGGAGAGGTTCCCTCAATGGGGAGAGGAGATCAAGGAACACTGGTTGATCACTCCCCTTTCTTTTAATCACCAGTTTTCGCCGAGACGGTTGGCATGCTGGGGCCAGAGAAATAATTGCTGCGACTTCATCGCCAATACTGTTCGAATGTTCAATCTGCAGCGCGATATCCTCGTCATCGTCATGAGCTCTTAGCCTCTCGAGCTCGTGGATAAATCGATTAACTCGTTGGAGTCCAGCCAGTATGCTCTGAATCCATGTGTCCGGGATATTGAGTTCTGCACCCTTCATGAACATGGCATGGGGATCGTGAATGAACCATCGGATGGCGTGTTGCCCCTCATGCGCCGGGAGCATCCGATGATATGTACGACCACCTGCAAGCGTGACAGCTGAAATCCCGTCCGGAAACTTCATAAAATCACCATCGTAAACCCCAAGTGCGGTGAGGGAAAAAATGTTGTTCAACTTGCGGGAAAGGCCAGCAGTTTTGCCATCGTTAATAAAAGAGTTCCATTCCGCAGGGTACGGCGGTAGCAGTGGTTGGTAATGAACACCTTTTGGTCCGCAAACAAAACATTGGTCGTGTATCCTTTCCCCTGTCAGTGCCTAAGAATACCAATAAGTGAGAACCCAAGGAAGTATTGAAAAACGTACTTTAATACCGCATACCTTACAGCTTCGATTCCATCGAAGTCCTAAGGGTTTTGCAATCTCCGAAGCGTTCAGGGTGCCAATTCGATCCCACCACTGGGTGCCCGCCGAACGAAATGAATTGGAAGTGTGATAGCGAGTGAGATGGGTGGTTCGGTCATGTTGTTGAATTTCCGCCCGTCGATTGGGAGGGAGGAGCACTCGATGCTGGGTTCGAGATTCGGAATCGTGCTGGCGAATTTGGTTAACCCTGTCATCGGGTAAAAGCGATCGCGCAGTTCTGCGGGCCATAGTCTCTTGGTTGCGCCTCGCTTCGCGATCCTGGTCGTCCTCCAGAGCGCGGCGCTTTCTTTGAGCCTCGCGTTGGAGACGGCGGCGACGCTCCTCGTTAGTTTCCTCCTGATTGTGGCTTTGATCTTCCATCGTTGGTTCAACAGAACAGAAGAGCCGATTAGAAAGCCACAGAGTGCTGGAAGGAGTACGGGGTAGATATGGAGAATCCGAAAAGGTCTTAGCTGATTATTTGGACGATAGGGCGAGCAGCCAGCAGTGTATCTTGAAAATACAGTCCCAAAAGAGCTCCACCGGGGGATCGCGAACGAAAGATATTGGTGAGCTGCAGAATATGCAGCCGTTCGCAGGGCACAATATGACCGCTTGAATTGTTGACGCCTTATGTCACAAAGGGAAAGTACGCGCGGGTGCATACAACGGCCTGAGTGACCCAATTTCGTCAGCTGAGCGCAGTCTACAGATAAGAATCATGGCATGTGCCAAGCTGACGGCCTGAGTGACCCAATTTTGGCAGGTGAGCGCAGTTTGAGCGCAGTCTACAGATGAGAATCAGCACATGTGCCCAGCTGACGCAAGGGCCTCGTCATTCGGCATTTGAGTGCTCATAGGCTGCGAAATGGTTGGAATTGTTTTGAGAAAGTCCAAGAGGTTCGAGAGCTGTGTTGGCAGGATGAGCATGATTTTGGGCGGATTTGGAGATCAGAGGAATCAGATGTAAAGAGGGTGAGGACGGTGAGAACCGAAATAGTAGACTGATAAAGATCGCGGAAGCAAAGTGGCATAGCGGAGTTTCAAAATGGCTTCGGACAGACAGAGAAACGTAATTTTATAAAGAGGGTGATACAGCAAATGAAATGAAATATAACTCTGCACACAACACTGTACAGTACTTTGACTTCTTGCTTCAATTTTCATCAGCAACACGCACGAACGCAAAACTTGCGAGTAACTTGCTCTTGAGTCTTGACAGAAGCTCTTAGCCAAATTGGGACTGCGGAACCTTCCGGGATCAATGATCATGCTTCTCTTGATTCGCGTGGCCTCCCGAAAAGGAAGGTACCTGTGTCGGTCCAGCATCCATGGAACGATGGATAAGGAGAAATGGGGCCATGCTGATTATGGGCGGCCCCCAGCACAGGGCAAGGTCGAAGATGTGATGGCGCGTCTTCTGCTCAACGGTTGCGGACACCTCCCGCATGGCGGCGATGCACTCGAGGTGGATGCAGAGATAAACATAGCACACAGGCAGTGCCATGGTGGAACCGATCATTTTATAGCTGAGGAAAGTCAATATCATGGCAAATCGCAGGTTTCAAGACGACACACTGACATCACACCATGCCGCCATATTATCGCATTCACACCGAGGATAATATTTGAAACAAAGAGCCAAGCAGTGATGGAGAGCGTCGGGACGTTGTGCGCCCCAGTGCCACGGCAAAGGAATGACGACGATGAAAGCCGCTGAAAGGGCGGTGATGGGGAGTTCGCAGAGCATTGCGGGGCGGGTCGCGAAAAACTTCAAGTTGGAAGACAGGCCTGTGCATATCAGGACTGCGATGTGCCGAATGATTGGTCTGACACAGCATGCCACCAAAGTATACCAAGCCCAGAAATCGACTAGCTTGGCCAATCTGGCAGCGAGAGGTCATAAACCTGCAATCGAGATGGGAGAGAGGACGAGGCTCGATAATGCTGGTGATGGGTAGGCTCGTGACTAGCCTACCTACGAAGAGAAACAAGTGCGGCTAGCGTACTATCGATTGGGTACCTTTGCAAAATATTTTTGCCGAAGTTGCTGTGAAGGTGTTTCGGCTCAGAATTCTTGGAAATTTCAATGGAAGCAAGCCAGACATATGAATTCAATGTCTGAATATTTTCAGATTTATTTGTGCCCTGCGGACCGAGCCATGAAGCTGCCGATACAAAACATTGAAAACTGCACGTTTGCAAAAATGATGGCCAGCCAAATTGGCGGGCCATCATTTCTGATGAAATCTGTCCAAAACCAACCTTCGATTTTGCCCTGTGCTCAATTCTTCCCGGCGGACTCTGTCACTCTGGAAAATAGCAGGCACAGCATATGCATCAGGTATACAACCCCAGAATTTATTACAAGGCAATTGAAGAGAAATTGAGGTTGCCAGATCAATTTTTTACGCAGGTACTCCCTTTTGCAAAGGTACCCGATCGATAGTAGCCGTAGGCAGGCTGGTACTTCTCGGATGCTGTGCAAGGGCTGAGCACGGAGTTTGAAAAATTTCCGATTTTCTCATTCCGAGCTCAAATCAAGTTATTTTGATAAATTTCAAAGGGGAGTGTGATTTATATTAGGCCTCTCCAATTCTGTCTCTTCAAAATTTCTCACAACTGCGAGGCGAGTGTATACTGAATGGTCCAATTTGACTGAGAATTGATGGAATGCATCGCCACAGTGATGCCAGCGATCGGCTCCCGCCAAAAGATTCAAACTCCGTGCTCAGCCCTTTAAGTAGCACAGCCCGAGAAATACCAGTCTGCCTGTGGCAACGTGCTCGCCACATGTGTTGCTCATCGCAGGCAGACTGGTGACGAGTCTAGGTGATGGGAATGTCACATCGCGGAACGCGGCCGGGGCCTGTGCAACTTCGGCTCCGACCCAAACGCCTTTGTTCTTCACTACTTCATCCTAACGTGGCAAGATCATATTCAACACCCCATGGCGTCCCGCAACAATTCAACCTGTGGTTAGCTATTGGTTCCGATCCTCGTGTGTACTCTGGTGCACACTGCCGCGTTGCTGCTCTCTGAGTCTCCGACTCACCCTCGGTCGTTTGGCTGCAGCACCTATATTCTGAACCTCCAAGCCTCTATACTCTACAGCTTACGCATAGGTTTCCAACCCCGCGGTCATGACCCCCCGGGCTTCTCGCAACTTCCGGTCTCTGTCCATGTCACCCACCCCTCTTGCCTCTCCTTCATTCAACCTCCTTGTGTTCTACTGTGTGCATCGCATGTTCTCTAGCTGATGGCCCAGGGAAATAAAGCATTTGAATTTTAGGTAAGGCCAGTTCCCTCATATAGTGTTGTGTTCTTTGTTCTTGGGCACAAGCCACTTCAAGGCAACATCTAATCCGATCCCGTCCCGTTCCATCCTTTCGGCCCCATTCACTCTCACCTGAATTCCTCCCACAAATCGAGTGCAGACAGTGTTACATATTGCGATTGGTTTCCTTGTCTGGATCCCATCTCACTCGCATTTTCTCTTACTTCCAATTTGGTTTCAGAACACATTACATTGCGGTGCATTGCATAGCTCAGTTCAACTCACAAGGCTGGATTAATTCCTACCGTTTTGCAATTCACGTTCCGCACGTCAAAGGTCGCCCCTGAGCACTAGTAATCGGATACTGCTCCTATCCTGCCCTTCACATTTACATTCCTGATTCGAGACGATTCTCGCTCACTCACTCACGGCGGTCAACACAAACCCAAACCAACAAACCCAGCAGCTCACTCTTATCTTGAGTTTATATCTTGAATAAATCAACTCTCGGATCTCGCCGCCCTCACACGCCGAGGAACTTACACGGCGACGAACCTGAATTAATTTGGCCCCCAATTCTCCATTCCTAGCTCCCAACCCCACTCAACTCCAACTGTTGATCTAATCCGACCCACGCCCTCTTTTCCTTCCGAGTGTGTTGGGTCCAGTTTCTCTTCTGGGTTGTTCAAGCTCACCTCGCGAGGCCGGATCCTCTTCCTCCGTGAATTTTATTCCTAACTATGTACTGCCATCCGTCGTCCCCTCTCTCTAAAGCACTACGGCGGGAGTCTCGGTTGATTCCAAGCAAACATGTGGGCCCAATTTCCCTCAATCATTCACGCATGTCTGGGCTTGAACCTACAAAGCAACACCTCGAACCCCGTTGTGGAACCAATTCCAAACCCTGGGTGTGCTCTGATGTGAGTACGCTACTATGCTCCAGTTCCTTCACATCATTCATCTCACATAAATTTCACCGCATCCCCGGTAGAACCTCCTTCTTCTCGTGCTCAGTACTAGCATCCAACCTTGTTTCTGCTCCGCGCGGACAATTTCTCCTTCAAATTTGGCGAGTTTTTAAAGTTACTACTTCTTATGTTCGCCTCACTCATCTTTTCTTCGTCCCTCCATTCTACGTCACACCCCGTAGCTCTCTCGCGGTGCACGTCCCTCGGAATCGCAAAAAAGCGAACACCTATTTCGATATATATAGATATGTGAGGCCCAGCTGGTTCGATCCACTGCACTACTGAACAATTAAGCTAGCTTGCCTACGTGTGTCTCGGCCGTTACAAACAGACTGTACGAAATGCAATTGAAATTTTGTTGTGCACTCACGAGCGGAAGGGAAACTCCTAAGACTTATTGAAGCGAATAAATCAAGAAATGATAAATAAATAAAGGATGAACCAGAGAAATCTAACAGTACAATTACAGTCTACCTGAGCGCACAAATCAAGAAATGATAAATAAATACAGCATGAACCTTGGAAATTTGGCAGCATAGTAATAGTGAACAGGTTCCAGGGAAACACTGACAGTACAGTAACAGTGTAACTGGGTATAAATAAGAGTTGAACTGAGAAAGGTCAATTGATACATTGCTTGCCAAACAGCTGGAAATGCCTCAGATTGTGATGGAAGCTCTGGGTCCTGGAGCATGCTCATCCCCAGACTCTCTATTTTCTGTCTCGGAAGTTTCTGTGACTAAGTCAACTGGTGCATTCAAAGTGCACAGGGTCATGACATTTTCTTGATATGGCTGTTCAATGCTTGCAAGCTTGGAGTCGATCTCAGCGACATCTTTGGCCTGCGATGATCGCACAAATAGTGGTCGAGCAGCTTTCCAGAAATTAATTGCCTCAGAGGTACATCCTTGCTTGTGCGCCAAATCTCCCAGTCGTAGCATGCACTGTGCTCGGCTATGATGCACATCCATCTGGGTGAAACCGGCAAGAGCCACTTGATAAAGATTTGTTGCTGTGTGTTCATCACGGTGGATAACAAATAGATCGCCAAGAAAAAGAAGTGCCTTGTGAGGTATCAATTTGGACTTGGACTGGTAAGCACAGGCCAAGTATACTGGGGGCCATTTGTGCTGCCGTCCATCAGCAGGCCAGCACTTTATGTTGGCTAAGTGGTCTAAACAGAAACATTGAAGTTCGTTATCCATTCCCCAAGGCAGGCAGAGGCATTTCTCAAATCTTTCCTTTGCTCTGTTGAATTTCCCGTCTCGGAGCTCTATGCTTGCCTCGACCGAGTCACATCTGGGGAGGCTTGTGGAATTCTCATTCCTGAAGATTTCTCGCCCACAGCGCAAATTATGGTACACCTCTTGCGAGGCCACCCCCATGATGATGTCAATTGCTGCAATATTGAGTAGGGCAGTCGCACGGAAGAGTGAACTTGCTTCAGAAGAAGTGTTTTCAACTAAGTTACTGTGGATGCTTCTGCACTGGGCATATTCAGACTTTAACAAATGGATTTCTGCCTGGTCCATTATGATTCCCTGATCAAGAGCTCCTCCCAACATGCCACAGATACGAAGAAGCTCTCTAGCCCTCTCTAGTTGTTCTGCACTCTCCTGGTATTTCTCCACTGCTATGGAACATTTGGCTCCGACCCAATTTGCTTGGGCCTCCATATGTAGATTCCCCGAGAGCTTTGCTAGCTTCTGTGCCACACTTGCATGATCCTGGGCAGCAGCATAAGGTCCAATGAGACTCTGTAAGTGACTAGTTTCAACCAACACACAACACTGCTGATTTATGTCTCCACACTGCTCTGATAATTTGAGTGCATGCTGGAGAAACTCGGTGGCCCCTTGTGAATCACCCTTGTGACGAAAGAAATAAACTCCTACTGCTGTATAGAATCTGGCTATTTCATGTGGGAGAATGGAAAGGGGTGATTCCACCGATGGCCTGGACTCACCCTGAAGAAGTGGATCATTGATATGGGACAGATGACCCCTGGCTTCATCCAATGCCTCCTGTGTCACAAGGGTCCAGTATTGTCGACTCTGTAGCACTTCCAGCAAGAAACATATTTCCAGTTGGTGATCACATAATTCAGGTAAAAGGCCTTGAATATCATTCATCAGTGGTGTATGGACAGTCAATCTACAGAACGAGTTGAGACATAATACACAGTATATTGTCTTGGTGAGAGTGAGGGCCCCTGGATATAAGCCTCGTTTCAGGACTTCATACAGATTGGCCAGATTCAGGGTTATTTGATTAACCACTGGCTTCCACTGTGGCCCACGATATCTCTTAAAGAGATTGAACAGGGCATAGAAATAGCTCCTAATAAGTTGTATATGGGATTGGGAGAAGGCAGGAACCTTTGAATGTACTCCCTGATAGGCATCAGCAGCAATAACCGCTTATTACTGTCCTGATATGCCAATGAAGTAGCCAGCAATATGGCTTTGCAGCTTAGGATATTGGCAATTCCGAGGCACGCGTCAAGCAGTTCCCTATCTGAGAGCCCATTGGGAAGAATTGACAGGAGACTCAACAATTCCTTGCTCCCAGTGGTGATTCGTGGGCTTGACAGAGAGAGCCCAATGGATATATCCAAACTTGATCGTCAGTCAGTGCCCACAGAGAGCATAGATGTCCTTTCTAATTCCCAGTGTGATAGAACATTAGGCAAGCCCTCGTAATCGGTGAGATGAGCTATGAGGTCCACAGCAAGAGGCATGTTGCCTGTGCATTGCAAAATTTGGTCTACCTCATTGTATGCACTATCTGTGATATCCATGAAGGTTTGTGAAGCAGCACCCGTCGACAGAGGTTGCAAAGGCCCTAGACATGGATGAGTCCATTGCATTTGTGCTGGCCTCTCAGCTCCCCGCATTGTGATCTGGTCAATATGAATGAAAGTCCAACTGAACAGTTACAGGACGTACAATGAGTGCAAGGTGTTCAACCTCACTGAGCAGGGAAAGGAGATTTTCAACTCCTGCTCGTGTCTGTATATCCTCCCATACCGTTTCCAGGTTGTCGAGAATCAAAAGAGAAGCTGGTGATCTTGCAAGATACCGGATAACAACCCTTGTAAGATCCTGGCCAGGATCTAATCCCAGATGCAATCCAATGAGTGCCGCAAGTTCAATGCTTGTGGTTGCGGCTTCAGCACTGACAAAGAATCTGTGCTCAAATTTGGAAGCTATGTCTGGGTGGTGCAATGCTGCTCTTGCAAGGGTGGTCTTGCCCATTCCACCACCTCCCAGGATGGCTATTCTGGATGGCTTCTCACTGAGCAAATTGAGGACATCTTCCAACTCTTGTTCACGTCCATGGAATATTTTGGGCTTTGCCGGCAACATTGAGAATGAATTGGAGCTTGGAGACAAAGCCTATGAGAAATTGATGAACTCTCAAAAATATCTTACCTGTTTTTCGACTCATTAAATACCCCGAGGATCTGTGTTCAAGTTACAACAACATCCTAAGGCCAACAATGTACTTGCCGAGCTCCTCTCCGAAATTGTACCGGTATCAGAAAGTGTTTCAATGAGCTCAATTAGTTCCTTGTGCATGAGGTCAGCTTTGTGTTTAAACTCCCTGACATCATTGAAGGTCTCGGCCCCTGTTTTAGTCTACATCGATTTCTTCAACCCACTGTGGATCAATGAACATGACTCTTACATTGAAAACCTCGATCACTTGATTCAATCCTGCATGACAGTCTTGGAATAATTGCTTAATCTCACTACTATGGAACAAGTGCTTGATTTTCTTTCCCTCTTGCTGTGTTTCAATATATGCGTATATCTTGTGAAGTGTTCTATATCAACAGTTTTGGTAACATTTTGTGAAAAGGTGTCTCGTAACAAACAGAGCTTACTCCATGAATGTCCCAATGTTATCCAGCATTGAAGGAGAAAGACAACCAACAGTCTCGGATTTTATGTGGAGGTTGAGGATCCCATACACAATTTGGTGAATGGGCTCCATAAGCTGTGCACATTCAATTTTGTTTCTTTTGACATTCTACAATATATGAGCTGCTGCACTTTGGAGGGATACAAACCATACCTGGACCATGCCGATCAGGCTCTGAATTGTGTTGGCAATGGATTGCACGAATGGTGGCCCAAATACATCATTGAACTCTGTGAGAAGCAGCAGGGCTGGGGTCAAACAAGCCGTGATGTTGTCGATGCGAATTTTGATAGCAGTAGGCA
The DNA here is from genome assembly GCA_014925785.1 of Mycena galopus ATCC 62051. Classification (NCBI taxonomy): domain Eukaryota; kingdom Fungi; phylum Basidiomycota; class Agaricomycetes; order Agaricales; family Mycenaceae; genus Mycena; species Mycena galopus. Next base: position 107,640 of record WIQG01000153.1, read on the forward strand.
AACGGGGCATCGTAGGGGTGGATCACGGCAACAGAGCAATCCACACCTTATATGCCCTCCCCCTCTGCGTCCACTGGAGATAGTGCTCAGCATATAGCAGTAGGAGATTGTGATCGAAACCATGTACTATATTTGCATAAACACGAGAGAAACCAGAATTCGGGGAGACCTGGGCCCAGGAACTGGAGATATGGGGATAACCATTATCCGCTGACGTTGGGAGCACTGGGTCAGGTGTCCTGCAACCCCGGCAATGATCATACATACTGCACTGCTGCATTCAAGGTACACTGTTGCTGCTGCTCTCCACCCGTTGGGCAGGCCCCAGAATTGTTAAGGTATCCCATTATAGAGGGACACCAGCGTTCCAAATTCACTTTTAATTCCCTAATTTATTTGCGTTCCATTACTTTTATTTCAAAATTTCGAACTTCCGCCACTTATTTTCAGACTTTGCAGTACGCAAGGACATGTCGGGATTACTCCTCTTTTTTCCCACTTTCTGTGAGCAATTTTGATTCTCCCCCTTTTATTGTCTCAGGTCCAAAATTTCCCGCGACTTTTGTTGGATTGCCAAGCCCTCACCACTTTCCTTTGAGTCACCATACCTCCGCCACCTTTATGAGAGCTCGAATTTTTTATTGCTAAAACAAAAGCCTCCAGGTGCGTACATTGAGTATATTGATCCAGCTAAGTCATAACTGTTCTGGTCGAAATGGTAGTGCGACGAAGAAAATGTATGCCATCATGGTCTCCCTATTTGATGCCAAGGGACAATCAAATGTCGGGGACTTCCACTTCATGCCATTGTACTCGGAATTTATTCTTGTTCACATCATTTATGCGGGTTCCCGGTAATTCAGTAAAGGCGCGTCGCAGTTACAGTGCCAGTTCGGGCATGAGCTGCATGTGTGCGGATACCACTCCTAAGTCCGAGACTCTGAGCTAAACGTGGCACAGACCGTCTATAGCAGGCGAAATTATGCCGCGTACATTCCTTTTCGTAGTCGCTTCATGTCATTCTCCAGATCTCTGGGAGAATCCGTCTCGGTGATTCAACATTTAGTTCGCCTGAATCTTGGTACGGTTCGCTACTCCGAGTCGGGAGGAAACCACGCGACCAGAACATCGAGGGTTTGTATTGCGCTGGCTGGTCAATATCATGTCGACTGAGGATCATGTACAGGGCACTGTACAGTTCAGTCCACAAGAAGCGGCGGATAATAGATGTTCGAACCACGGAAACTCAAGTGAGGTCGCTGTGGTTTCATACGGACCAACATTGCACCGCACAAAGCAGTGCAAGGTTAGACAGACTACAGTGCGCTCACGACGACTGCGCTCCAGGGCAGGTAGTTGTGTTTCGGGCCTCAAATCTCGAGCCTCCGACCACGGCTCCACAGGCTCTGATTGAACGACGGTAGTAATCATGCCGTATATTACCAGCGACTGCCTAGTCAGCCACACTAGCTAGTCGGCCATTTGCATAATATAAGGCCGCGTAGGTAAAAGTCTCGAGGATTGGCATTCTTGGGGTGCAATGCGACCTATGAGGACGTCGTATGTCAAGTCAGGCCCCGAACCGTCACGGCGATCAAAAGTTGTGGGAGGTTTCGGATCAAGATGCCGGCGTGTGAACATCATTTCTTATTTCCGGACAGCCTTCGCACTCATTTCTTCCTTGTTTCTCCACCAATTCCCCACCGATTCGCAAGTTTATAGGCTCAAACTCATCCCTAGATTTGTGGGGATGATATCGTCGTAAAAAAACCCGTCACATACGATCTGTTCCGCCCTAACAGCACTCTATGAAGACCTCGAGCAGATTCTGAGTGCCGCAGACCGGCCACCTCTCTAGCGAATCAGCCGTATTTGCTGAGGACCCAGAATTTGCTTGGTACATTTAGTATAGCTGAATATGTGTTATTATAAGTTTATAGGGCCATTACTTTACAGGTTCCCGGTCGCGATGGGCTACTGCCCTAAACATCGGATTTTAGTTGCACATCAAGCTGAACTTTTTTTGAGGGGTTGGGGTTAAGTGAGAAATATTGTATGTGAATTTTTATGTTCAAAAACCTCTCATGAAGTCATCTGAAGCTTAATTTGGGCCTTCAATGTGCTCTATACGTCGGACGACCCACCATTTTGTTCTCACTGCCCTTTCGCCGACCCTACTTAGCTTAGAAGGGAACTGGTATCATTATCCTTACACCTCAAATGTACAGTTTAAGTGTGTGGAATCATTCATTTGCATCTCTTGAACCATCTGGAATGCAGTGGGCTGGATAGAAATGGTGCAAACTGACAATTTGGCGGGGTGGCCGACTAGGCCGTTTATTTCCCTTTTGGGGATGTCGCCGGAAATAAATTCAAAGAGCGATGAAGGTGACATGTAAATTCAAGCAAAATATTGTCACTCATTCCTAGGGTCCATGTCTTCATTTGAGAGCCCAAATACCCAGACCCCCTCGACTTCCCGTGTGGGCTTTAGGCTAAATGTCCTAAGGTGGCCGAGTAGGCAGTTTCCGATAATAGACATAATTTTCTGGGATATGGAATTGAATTAAATTAAAGAGATGTACTTCAGAGACTGCCACCGATTCGTAAATTGCCACAAATGAAATATTAATCCAGATACGCCGAAATTGAAACAGTGCGGTCGCGGTTCCCGGCATAAGGGACAAGCAATGTATGCTTCAACCAGTGGAATGAGGTCGTGCATGGGATACAAGAGGCTGAAAATTTCACAGCGCGCAAACGTTGCCGCTTGATTGTAGGCTTGTTTACTTTGGGAAAGATTTGGACCAGTGCCTGCGCAATTCTATGATTCTTTGGCATCGGCAAAATAGCTACCCTATGAACTATTGTGCATGCATCTCTGCGAATCCAGGGTCTCCCGAGAATATTTCCTGCCCTTGATATTACTCCCAGTCGGCTTGCCTTGACGGTTGGGCACAGCTCAATCCCAATGCAGTCTTTCATAAAATCATCCCGGGGCTTCAGGCATCGCGTCAACCTACAATCAGCGAACCAGAGTCGTGCCAGTCTACCACTGTGATTATTCTTTATTTTGCCAAAGCATGGTGGTGCTTTCTTAACCACAAGTGATGTTCTGCAAGTCAAGTGCCAGCCACTTGCACTTACCTGCGGGGTGTAGGCCGGTGCTTCGGTTGTGGTTCTCGGTCACCCGCTTCGTGCCGATTTTGCACGTCTGGTGGGGCAGGCAATATTTTATCTTTCCTATGTCTGCAGTTTGCTATTGTCGTTCATTATCGGCGGAGGCTGGCCAAAATCTCGTGGTATTGGATGTGAGCGTGCACGGTTGTTTTTCAGTGACTTGTACGTTCAATTTTTGGGGAAATTCGAAGTACTTGGGACTTCCAGGAGGTTAAAGATCAGAACCGATTGGACCGAAATTATTTGGGAAAATCGGCACTTAGATTGCAAGGAAGTATGAACCGTAATCCAAGGAGATCGTGTCATGCGGCGCTTGACCCACCCTTATTAGCATGGTTCAACGTGCTTCAAAGGGTGAAATGGTTTCAACTGTGACGGCTTATTACACCGCCAAAGTGCTCTCACGTTGCTCGCAGCTGAGCCGCACATGTGGAGACTAGCTGTCATGGAACCTGGCTGCAGGTGTCGGTCCTGTGACTGCCAGCTGTGTGTTACAGCTTTATCTGCAGCTGGCGTCCAGCTGTGCATCACGTATTGGCCATACATCTTGCAAATCTGGCATTCAGCTTGTCACCGAGAATGAAAATACTTTTGTATCACGTCGCCATCACTAAAACTACATGTTTGGCTTTGGCAACTTTTGTCTTTGAGGAATATTTTTCGTCTTTGGACAGCATCTTTGTGTGTCTTTGTCTTCAGGAAAATGTCTTTTGTCTTTCAACTGCATCTTTGAGCAGTCTTTGTCTTTGAACGAGATCTTTGACCTTCAGTGAAAATTTCCCATTTTTTTAATCTAGAAACTGGCTGAGTCTCTGGGAACAATGCGATGGCTCAAAACATATTCTCCGACTTCCGACCACACTGCGAGTTGGTTGCAAGACGGGCCGCAATCAAGCAAGTGGCTGCAAAAGGATGAGCCAAATATTTTGGAAGAGGTTGTTTCTGCCCAATCAGAGTCTTGAGGTATGCCGAAAAATTATCGGTGCAGCACTCACCAAGTGAAGGTACCTGATTGCCACGGTGTGGTCGAAACTTTTGGAAGTCTTTCAAACTCCGCTCGGATCGCTCCGACATCATTGACAGATGGCAACGGATGTCGTGACTCGCATCAAATGGTTGGTGTTGCCAGGTGCCTCTTGCTCTTTCCCTTCATTATCGCGCTTCTCCGCAACACCGTACCCCTCTCTCGGGGCATTACCTTGCCACCACCTGGGTCTCTGGGCCACACAAACCCTTTGGGCCTACATTGGCCATCAAGCTACTCGAAAAGCACTCTTCAAGCCGTGTCCTTCAAGCCGCATTCTGCAAGCATTCTTCAAGCCATTTTTTTTCAAGTTGCCTCCAGTCTTTCAAAACTTGCGTCATCAAGTTTTCAAGACTTTTCTCAAGGCTTCAAGCACGCCGTCTCATGTTGATATCACATCAAGTCGCTGCCAAATCGTCAAGGGCATCCGGCGTATGCAATCCCTGGATATAAGTGAGGAACACAGCGCACAATGAAATACGTCACCTCCGCCCGTTTCCTCCTTTTTTTTCTCGTTCCAAGTACCTCTGCCAGCAGCTCCCATGATGTGCAGACCGATGGCGCGCCGCCCCAATTCTCGACGACCATCTTTCCCAGATTTACAATGCGGCCAAGGGCGATAAAAAGAAAATTGTTCGGTATGTTTTGAACACTCATTTATAAATGGTGTTGACTGATAAGATCTTTTCTCGCTAGAGCATTCCGCCAGGCGTTGACAGACGATACCTCCGCTCCCGCCGTTGGTCCTCCTCAACCGGCGGCTCTGCGACACCTCTCTTACGTTTGGGTTTGTTTGGGTCGTGCAGTGCGTGCGTGTACGTTCTCAGTTGCTCATAGTGCCATAGCTGACGGCTCTGAAAGATCCACCACGCTCTTTTGTCCCCTCTTCCTTTTCCATGTGCCGCCCCTTTCCGGCGTCTACCTCCCTCCTTCCCCGGCGGTCCTCTTCATCCCCTACCGAAGCCTCTGCGACACCCTTTCGGCTCGAACACGTTCTTCACTGGTACGCCGACCGTATTTCCGTCTTATCACGGCGCTTATCCTTCCTGCGCAAAACAAGTACGGCGCCAAGTCCTCGACGACAATGTTGCTGACACATTCCAGCAGGAGGTCGACGACCTCCTTGCTATCGGTGTCGCTGATACGGCGACCTCGGGCCAAGCTTAAGGCGGTAACGTGTAGAATTAGAAATCTTGTACCCTTCGAATTAAATGGCATTTGATTTGAATTATTAAATGTCCGAGAGCCCAGAGAGCAATCTGCAATAAATGTGCCGCCCTAGCTGTTCCCCACCTTGCATCAACGGCTGCCTGCCAGCTGGAGGTGTCCACACGATGGGGCCATTTGCGATTGATGCTGGCCACCATCTGGCGGGCACCTGGCCACCATTCGCCGGCAACATTTCGCCCACATGTCGCCGGCATGTGGCGGCCAGCTGTGATCCCAATGGCGGTGTAGCAGTCGAATTCTTGAATATTTCAAATCCCGAATGCTAAATCACCAACCATATAAATTCCAACACGCACTAAATGCATTCGAGTCCACAACGACTGTCCAGCAGTCTCAGAGCATTCCAACCGAAGCGCCGGAAATAGCCGAGATAGCACGTGCCTTCAAAATTGATGGCATCACGAATCCACTCTTGTCTTCCGCTTCTTTGTTCTGCACAATCGGGCCTTCAAAAGCGCGCGATGGCTTCCCTGCCTCTTGCTCCGACACCCCCATGACATCAAGCACCCCAAACTTCTGTCCGTCGCCTTCATCTCGGCCTTTTCTCTCTTCCTTGCCCACCCCCCCCCCCCCCACAGGCGCGCAGGCAACGTTGGTTATCATCGCGTATTATATTCGCTGTGGATGCGCTCATCTGGGGGGACAGTGAAGGGATCGTTGCAATCGTATGGCGTGCTATCAGTGCGGTTCCCGGTTTATTGGGTAGCATTGGACTGACAAAGCCTGCAGCGGCCAAGATAATTATCAGATCCAGCTTTGCGCTGCCTGCGGCCTGCTTGTGTATCTGCATCTACCCCGATCAGGTCTCATCTGTCTGCGCAGACCACTGCATCGGACAAGAAGTGTAGACAGCTGTCCGAGGCGCTGATGTGTTTCGGGCTGCCGATGCTGTTTAGGCTGCTTCGTGCGTCTCGTTTTTATTCATCTCTTTCTCTCGTTTCTAATGGCCGCATAGAAATTGTTGTACAAGGCCACCGCTTCGATATTTTCAAGTAGTATGGCTGTCGGCCCACGTCGTATCCGTCTGTCCTCGTATGGGTTTCTCCCCTCATTCTCAGTATCACGGCGCTCATCTTTGCTTGTACGTTCTCCGCCCCTTCCCTGTGACTTTCTCAATTAATTATCCCGTACCAGCCCTCGCCCTTCTGCCTCTCCTTCGCCGCACATCTCTCCTGCTACCTCCGCCTCATCCTCATGTCCGCGCTACAGATGGTCGCCTTCACCGCCTACAAACGCTGGCTCCCCTCGCCGTCTCCAACCTCCGCCCGTACGTCTTCTGGGCAACGTCCACGCGGACTTCTCGCGCGGCGTGCAGTTCCCCACCATCTTCATCCCGCAGGAGGTCGAGACGACGTACTATGCCACTTGGTGGGTCACGCCCGCGAGCACCGCGATCTTCGTCGCGTTTTTTGCGTTTGGTCGGGAAGCGGTGGAGGCCTACAAGCGGGGCTTCGCGTGCGTTGGGCGCGGAATCGAGGTCGTGCGCCGTTCAGTGTTGCGGGGAAAGGGGGCGCATTTGGCGGCATCAAGCTCCCCTCGTTGTTTGGCACGCCGAAGCCGAGCGCCATACCCCACCCCACCCAACCTCACGATATTCCGCACCGCGTCATTCGAGGAGGTCTCGCTCGGGGACGTCTCCGAGACCTCGTACCCCCACTCATCCTACGCGCTCCCGTATCAGCTGACTACCATCGCCGCATACCAGCCGCCGACGTTTATCGCTTACCCTGCCCCGACCCCTTCTCCGAGCGCTGAGGAGGAAGAGCCACAGACAACCTCGACGCTGGCGTTCGGGCCACCGACTCGTCTTCCCTTCCCGCTCCCGCTCCGTCGGGCTCAAGCGCGCATTTCCGTGGCCGCCGCCGGGACGTACTGCAATTTTAGGCCCAACAGCCTTGCTCGCGCCTCATCCTGGCTCCGGCGGCGCTCGCACTCGTCTGGTACGTCCCTTATTCCTCTTCCCCTCCTGCATCCTCCAATATTAACCAAACCTCCTTCACATCTCGATGCTCTGCCCACATTTTGACCTCCCGCCATCTCCGCCTCGTCCTCATTTACGTCTCCTACCTCGCCCTCGCGCTTTGCTTCGCCGCCTGGTACACCCTCACCCTCTCTGTCCGCCTTGGTTTCAATCCCCCAAGTCGGCCAAACACAATCTTAATCCAAAGCACCAGCACACGATAAATAACCCCAGGCGCCGACTCACCGACACGTAAGGCTCACCTTCCTTCGCCTCGTTTCTCTCGCTACTGTTACTCCCCGTTCCAACCTCCCAAGCCCAAGCGGCCGGAATTCAACGTCGCACCTGCCAGGAAACTAACACCACCACGCTCAAGCGCGCGCCCCGACCCGCACTAGTGAATCCGAACATGGACGTGTCTGCCTTCCCCTTGCGTCTTCCGCCTTCTTTGTCAGGTTTTGGTCTTGCCTGGCCTTTGTCTCGGATCTTTTGGCCTTCACGCCGTTCGGATCTCGCACCCCCTTCAATGGACTGATGCTCCTGTACTCAGAAGAGGAAGTTAAAGAAGTTGCTCTGGGCTATTGTCGTCCCATCCCGTCTCATCCGCTCTCCTACGGTCCAACTCAGTTTCTGCTACCGCAATCCACAAATCTTAGTCCTTGTTCTGAATCGATCTGACATTCCACCCTGTACATACCGCGCCAATAGACCTACACATTTGTTTGGCTCCTTTACGCCTGCGCCTTCCAGAGACGTATCACAGATGCAGAATGCAAATTCCAAATCCAACCTCAGAACTGCCCATAGGCTGGGAGCTAATCTTGAATTTTACCAGCACCCGATGTTTTCTTTCACTTGGCTTTCGCTACTGTCCTCCGAACATGAAATTTGAATCCACGGCGCACGTCTCAACTCCCCCGCCCACTGCCATCGGTTGTGGCAGGGCATCCAATACGAGGCTATTTGCCAGTTCCACAAGGACCGATGCGTTCTTCAAAAACTGTTTCAATGCCCCTTCTCGGTTCCATAACCTGCCGCCTTGTCAATGTTCGGACCTGGGTTTCGTTGGTAGGAGGTAACTTCAGGCACGGCACTCCATGTTATATCCATGGGTCGAACAATCCAGGACAATCTCATCGACATTCTTCATTCCGAGTTGTTTGTTACACGTACTGAGCGGTTATGTTTAGATGGCGAGGTAAGAGTACAGCAAATGTCCCGGTTGATAAAGGCTCGAGGATTCCGCAATGAACGGATGCTCCATCGTCGGGGGATTTAACTACAGAAGTGTTCGAGTGGAGTAACCATCGGGAAGGTTCTCCCACTAGCGAGGTGGATCACCGAGAGAGTCTTTGATCGTGCTGTCTCGAGGGCAAGCTAGCGTTGGAAAATCCAACAACAGGTGCTACGATACTCTACAATTCCCGCCGCTGCAACCACACCAATTGACAAGTTTTGTTCCGTTCGCAAAGGTCTACTCTTGAAGGAAGAAGAGATTTGCGCCACGTAGATCTCTCCTCAGCCACCCAGCGCGGAATGCGAATCGGAATGTGGATGCGTGTCGCCAGAATGTAAAGACGACGAGAAGGAGACCTTGTATGTCGAGAGTGTCGGACCAATGTGATGAATATGCGGGACCGTCCGTCTCCGTTGCGGTGTTGATGTCAGTGTGCGTGGCGAACGAGGAAGGCGAGAGCGGGATGGGCATCTGCTTCTTCTCAGGTATCCGCACAACCCGCCGACCGCCACCCCACACGCGCGACACTCCCGCACCGTGTCCTGCACAAACGCAAAGAACACAAAGAAGGACAGCGCACCGATGGGCACCGTTCAGAAATACATCCACGGCCACTGCGGCGCGGGTATGAGAACAGCCACGAGAAGACGCCCACGCGCGAGGAGCCGCTGTGCACGGAGACCCAGGAGACCCACGGCAGGTGCCTGGGGCTGACGATGAACAACATGTTGGCGACGGTGACGAAGGCGGCCCAGAGCATCTGCGTGAGCGCCATGCCCATGAAGCGCAGGTAGCGGGAGGGGGTGAGCGCGGATTGAATATGAACGACATGTTGACGACGGTGACGGAGGTGGCCCAGAGCATCTGCGTGAGCACCATGTCCATGAAGCGCAGGTAGCGGGAGGGGGTAAGCGCGGGTTGAGACTGGAACATGAGGTGGGGCGCGAAGTTGTAGGCGGTGGCGGAAGAAGTGCGCGAGCGTGGTGCAGACGCAGTGGAGCGTAAGCGCCACGACCACGAGCTGCCGGACCCAGAAGATGGTGCGGAGGGAGGTGTACGTGGTGGGGCAGGCGCCTAAATACTGGATGAGGTCGAAGCGGTGGCCTTGTACGATGTAGTCTATCACGAATATATAAGGTTGTAGGGGTGGAAGAACCAGAAGAAATAAACGCACGCAGCCCCAAACACAGGGCAAAGGTGAAGATGCAGCGGCGCGCCCTCTGCTCGACGCACACGGAGGCGATGCGCTGGAGGCATCTCATTCATCCTGACTTCCCACTCACATGAATTTCACTGCATCCCCGGTAGAACCTCCTCCTCGTGCTCAGTACTTGCATCCAACATCGTTTCTGCTCCGTGCGGACAATTTCTCTTTCAAATTTGGTGAGTTTTAAAAGTTACTACTTCTCATGTTCACTTCAGTCATCTTTTCTTCACCCCTCCATTCTATCTCACACCACTTAGCTCTCTCACTGCGCGCGCACCTCGGAATCGCAAAAAAACCGAACGCCCATCTCGATATATATAGAAATGTGAGGCCCAACTGGTGCGATCCACTGCACTGCTGAACAATGAAGCTAGCTTGCCTACATGTGTCTCGGCCGTTGAAGAAAGGTTGTTCTGCCGCCGTGAAGGAAAGGGGCTAAAAGTAGGACAAAGACAGAGTAGGGGTGGAGGATGATATGCAATGAAAGTGCGATGAAAAATAGGGTACGAGTAGGAGAACAAAATGAGAGTGTAATAGAGTACCGCTACTGCGCAAAAGTGACGAAAAACGGAGTACATTGTGGTAGGGTCGGATGGCCGGTGTGTGGAATTCATCCACACCCTGGTTTCGGCTCTATCAAGTCGCTATCTTTATTTTTTAGCTACATCATTTGTTTGTATGGTAAATACGGACCCACCACGCAATTTTACCTTGGTACCACGGCATCCGTGACCAGTGCAGGGCAACTGCCCAGGAGGGATTCGGTGTCCCTTCGTCCTCAATCTTCCGAAAGTCACCAGTGCGCTCTTTAGCCACAAAACTCGACCAATCACGAGGTTCTGCTCCAACTCTCTCTCACGCCTTTTTCGACACTTCTTCACTTTATTTCGAGCCGTCTTTTTCACTGTAGGCTTCGAAGCCTCCTCCTCATCTTTTACTGTACAATTGCGATCAATTCGGCGGTCACGCTTCACGCACCCCCGGTGCCGCGACGAATTTTGGTCTCGGTCACTGGTCACGGTGCCCAGTGCCGAATGTAAAATCCATGACATCCAGGCCAAATCTTCCTTGGAGGTGCAAAAAAGGTGGAATTTTCGAATGTTTTTGTCTTGAGTGCCAAATTTTTGACACTCGGGGAAATCCGTTGAATCGGGGCGCTCGGAAACATTCCCGAAACTAAAAGTTTCTGAAACCGATCCTGGAATATCGAAATGATTTCCCAAACTTTTAGTTTCGGAAACGGTTTGTTCTGGCACGAAACTATTAGTTTCCGGATTAGTTTCCGAAACATTTTCCGCCGCCCCGATACTTTCAGTTCCGGGGTTGCCGAAACTGTTCCCGATTCTTTTAGTTTCGGCAACCGTTTCGGCTGCCCCGGAACTGATCCTGAAATTCTAAGTTTCGGGTGCGCTGGAACGTAACTGCTGCTGCGGGATTCGAATTCCGGGGCAACCAAGACTCAAAATATCTGGAACAGTTCCGGCTTCACCGAAACTGGTCACGAAACGTTTTAGTTCCGGTGCAGCCGAAACTGTTCCCGAAATCAAAAATTTCTAGAACAATTTTCGGGTCGCCGGAACCGTTCCCGAAACCATTAGTTCCGGCAGCGCAGAAACTGATTCGAAAACTAAAGGCTTCGGGCCAGAGGAAACAGTATCTGAAGCTTTTAGTTTCAGAAACGGTTTCGACATACCTGGACCTGTTCCAGAAACCTCTAGTTTCGGAAACATTTCCGGGCGCCCTGATTCAACAGATTTCACCGAGTGTGAAGATGTCACACCAAAATTAGCTGGTTGCCGAAGTGCCGAGTCGGTGTTTTCGGTCACAGGTCACAACCCATGCTGAATTGATGGAAATTGTAGGGTATCACAAAATTCACCCTATACATATACCTACACCGACCCGTTACAACTACGTACCAGGAAATATACTAAAATCCACTTCTCGGCTCTTCGGCCCTGCCACACTGTTTACATACAGACTGCACGAAATTCAATTGAAATTTTGGTATGCACTCAAGAGCGGAACTGAAAATCCTAAGATTTATTGAAGTGAGCAAATCAAGAAGCAATAAATAAATACAGCATGAGCCAGAGAAATTTAACAGTACAATAACAGTCTAACTGAGTGAACAAATCAAGAAACAATAAATAAATACAGCATGAACCTTGGAAATTTGGCACCATAGTAATAGTGTACAGCTTTTGAGGGAAAGCTGACAGTACAGTAACAGTGTAACTGGGTATAAATAAGAGTTGACTGAGAAAGGGCAATTGATGCACTGCTTGCCAAGCGGCTGGAAATGCCTCATATTGTGACAGAGGCTGTGGGTCCTGGAGCATGCTCATCAACAGACTCTCTATTTGTCATCTCGGAAGTTTCTGTGACCAAGTGAACTGGTGCATTCAAAGTGCCCAGGGTCATGAGATTTTCTTGATATGCCTGTTCAATGCTCGCAAGCTTGGAGTCGATTTCAGCGACATCTTTGGCCTGTGATGATTGCACAAATAGTGGTAGAGCAGCTTTCCAGAAATTAATTGCCTCAGAGGTACATCCTTGCTTGTTTGCCAAATCTCCCAGTCGTAGCATGCACTGTGCTCGGCTAAGATGCACATCCATCTGGGTGAAGCCAGCTAGAGCCACTTGATAAAGGTTTGTTGCTGTGTGTTCATCATGGTGGATAACGAATATATCACCAAGAAAGAGAAGTGCTTTGTGAAGTGTTAATTTGGCCTTGGACTTGTAAGCAAAGGCCAAGTATATTGCGGGCCATTTGTACTGCCATCCACCAGCTGGCCAGCACTTTATGTTGGCTAAGTGGTCCAAGCAGAAACATTGAAGTTCGTTGTCCATTCCCGAAGGAGAGCGGAGATATTTCTCAAACTTGTGCCTTGCTGTGTTGAATTTCCCGTCTCGGAGCTCTATGCTTCCCTGAATCGCGTCACACATGGAGAGTGTCCGTTTTGAGTAATTCTCATTCCTGAAGATTTCTCGCCCGCGACACAAATTATGATACACTTCTTGCGAGGCCACCCCAATGATGGTGTCAATTGTTGCAATATTGAGTAGAGCAGTGGCATGGACGAGTGAATCTTCTCGAGAAGAACTTTTTTCAACTAGGTTACTGTGGATGCTTCTGCACTGGGCATATTCAGACTTTAACAAATAGATTTCTGCCTGGTCAAGTGTGATGCCCCGATCAATAACTCCTCCTGACATGCCACATATACGAAGAAGCTCTCTAGCCCTCTCTTGTTTTTCTGCACTCTCTTGGTATTTCCTCATGGCTATGGAGCATCTGGCTCCTGCCAAATTTGCGTGTAGTTGTTCTGCACCCTCCTGGTATTTCCCCAGGGCTGTGGAGCATCTGGCTCCGACCCGATTTGCTTGTGCCTCTAGATATAGATTTCCCGAGAGCTTTGTTAGCTTTTGTGCCCGACTTGCATGGTCCTGGGCAGCAGCATAAAGTCCGATGACATTCTGTAGGAGACTAATTTCAAACAAAACAGAGCACTGCTCATTTATGTCTCCACACTGCTCTGATAATTTGAGCGCATGTTGGAGAAGGCCAGTGGCCTCTGTTGCATCACCCTTGTGACCATGGAAATAGACTCCCACTGCTCTATAGAATCTGGCTAGACAATGGGTCAGAAGGGAAAGGAGTGATTCCACCGATGGCCCGGACTCACCCTGAAGAACTGGATCATTGATATGACCCAGATGACCCCTGGCTTCGGCCAACGCCTCTTGTGTCACAAGGGTCCAGTGTTGTCGACTGCATAGCACTTCCAGCAAGAAACATATTGTCAGTTGGTGATCATGCAATTCAGGTAAAAGGCCTTGAATATCGTTCATCAGTGGTGTATGACCACGGACAGTGAGTCGGTAGAATGAGTTGAGAAACAATACACAGTATATTGTCTCGGCAAGAGTGAGGGCCCCTGGATATAAGCCTTGTTTTAGGACTTCAGACAGATTGGCCAGATTCAGGGTTATTTGATTAACCACTGGCTTCAACTGTGGCCCATGATATTTCTTAAAGAGATTCAAGAGGGTGTAGAAATAACTCCTAATAAGTTGTATATGGGATTGGGAAGAAGGCAGGAACCTTTGAATGTACTCCCTGATAGGCATCAGCAGCAATAACCGCTTATTGCTGTCCTGATATGCCAATGAAGTGGCCAACAATACGGCTTTGCAACTAAGGATATTGGCAATTCCAAGATGTGCATCAAGCAGTTCCCTATCTGAGAGCCCATTTGGGAGAATTGACAGGAGACTCAACAATTCCTTGCTTTCAGTGGTGATTCGTGGGCTTGACAGAGAGAGCCCAATGGATGTATCAAAACTTGATTGTCGGTCAGTGCCGACAGAGAGCATAGACGTCTTTTCTAATTCCCAGCGCGATAAGATATTAGGCAAGCCCTCGTAATCACTGAGATGGGCAATGAGGTCCACAGCGAGAGGCATGTTGCCTGCGAATCGCAAAAGTTGTTCGACATCATCAAGGGTGTAGGCATTATCTGTGATATCCATGAAGGTTTGTTGAGCAGCATCCTCTGATAGGGGCTGCAAAGGCAATAGAAATGGATGAGTCCATTGAACTTGTCCTGGCCTCTCAGCTCCCCGCATTGTGATCTGGTAAACATGAATGAAAGCATACCTCAACAGTTGTGCAACATACCATCAATGCAAGGTGTTCTAGGCCACTGAGCAGGCACAGGAGTCCTTCGACTCTGGTACGGGTCTGTCTGGGCTCCCATACTGTTTCCAAGTTATCTAGAATCAAAAGAGAAGCCGGTGTGTGTGCAAGATACTGGACAACAGCCTTTGTAAGATCCTGGCCAGGATTTAATCCCAGGTGCAATCCAATAAGTGCAGCAAGTTCAATGCTTGTGGTTGCTGCTTCAGCACTGACAAAGAATCTGTGCTCAAATTTGGAAACAGTGTCTGGGTGGTGCAATGCTGCTCTTGCAAGGCTGGTCTTGCCCATCCCACCACCTCCCAGGATAGCCACCCTTGGTGACTTCTCACTCAGCAATTTGAGAATCCTTTCCAACTCTTGTTCACGTCCATGGAATATCTTGGGCTTTGAGGGCAACATTGAGAACGAATTAGAGCTTGGTGACAAAGCCTATGAGGTTTTGATGAACTTTCGCAAAACAAAACCTCTCACCTGTTTCTCGACTCATTGAATCCCCCAAGCACCTGTGTTTGAGGTCTAGCTACATCCTAGGTGACAATGATGGACTTACTGAAGTCGTTTCCGAAGATGTACCGGCATCAGAAAGTGTTTCAATCAATTTGATCAATTCACTGTGCATGATGTCTGCCTTGCTTTTGAACTCCCTAACATCATTCAAGGTCTCGGCCTGGGTTTGAATCTAGGTGCATTGTTTCAACCCGCTTCAAAGGAATTAATATGAGTTTTACCCCGAACACCTCCATCGCTTGATTCAATCCCGCATGGCAGTCTTGGAGTAATTGCTTTAACTCATTACTATGGAACCAATGCTTTATTTTGTTCCCCTCCTGCTGTGTTTCAATATATCCATATATCTTGTGAAGTGTTCTAGATCCAGATTTTGTTAGAAGGCGCAACAACCACCAAAAGAACTTACTCCATGAATCTCCCAATGTTATCCAGCATCGAGGGCAGAAGAGACCCCATAGTCACAGACTTCATATAGAGGTTGAGGATTCCGTACACAATCTGGTGAATGGGCTCCAAGACCTGGGCACATTCAGCTTTGTTTCGCTTGATATTCTACGACCTTTGAGTGGCTGCGGTGTGATGGATGGTGAACCATACCTGAACCAAATTGATCAAGCTTTGAATGGTGGTTGCAACAGATTGAACGAATGGTGGTCCAAATGCATCATTGAGTTCTGTGAGAAGCAGCAGGGTGGGGGTCAAACAAGCTGTGATGTTGTCAAGGCGAATTTCGGGAGCAGTAGGGAGGCGAGGCATCGTAGAGGTAGGATCCAAGTTGAGGTAGGCGTCTTATATCTACTTAAGTGGGCGATGATGATTTCCTGTGCATGGGAAGCATGCAGCCAAGGATCAATGTCCGATCATCACGCTCGTCTCTTGTTGCATCGGTTCATCTACTTTGATGCTGCCTTCCCCGTACATGTCTTGAGAGGCCGGGCATCTACGCCGTCCACTTTTGAATTGGTGGCGTACACTACAAAGCAACGCTTATCTGCCCGTCAAGTTCCCACGCATGAAAAGAATGCATGTGGACAATGGTCAATCGCCGATTGGACTCAACTGCCAGACCTGTTCGTTGCGTACTCATCTCAGGCATTTTGTGATCAAGAATATAAACGATGTGATTCGACGGCAAGATCAATATACAGCTTGTGCACACGAGGGTGTGAACCCCAGCACCTTCTGGAAAACAGGAGTCCAAACCAAACCCATGCGTGTCCTTGAAATAAGCCTCAGGACGTCGGAATCCCGCTCTCAAATTGCCAATGATGATGTTTACTTACCCTCAAAATGCGACATGTTTCGGGTGCGGTGCGGATTCCCGCTTATCAATAGACCGGAATAGAGCCTGATATCAGCAGCGTCATTGTTTCATTGGCAACTTCCATCAGGCATTGCAGTACAAAGCTGCCAGATACATACTGTGCACACTACCTCCTTTCCCACACAGCATAAAAAAAGACTAGTGTAAGTACACGTCTTGGCCTCCCATATGACCTTTCTCGGTGAATCGAACCCAGCGTGGGACCTTGGACGCATCCACTGTGCTTGATCGAAAGATAAACAATTGTGTCCCATGCAAATAATCATACCCCAATCGCAGTTAAGGATCAATGTCCGATCATCGTGCTCGTCTCTTGCCGCATCGGTTCATCTACTTCTTTGATGCTGCCTTCCCCGTACATATCTTGAGAGGCCAGGCATCTACTCCGTCCAGTTTTGAATTGGTGGGGTACACTAAAAACCAACGGTTGTCCTGCCCGTCAAGTTCCCGCGCATGGAAAGAATGCATGTGGACATTGATCAATCCCCGACTAGACTCAACTGCCATATCCCTTCGTTGCATACTCATCTCCTGCTCCATTGTTCTAATCACTTCTATATTGATGCGGTATTCCCCGCAGCTTGAACAAAGAGTTGGACAGCCATCCGCTCCGTGCAGTGTTCGATGAGCGGGATACATTACACTCAACCTTTTTGGTTCAATTCAGTCTTACGAAGGTATTATTTTCCCAGATCTATCATGTTGATGCATCTTGTGATCAAGTGTATAAAGGATGTGATTCGACGCCAAGATAGATATACAGGTGGTGCACACGAGGGTGTGAAACTCAGTGCCTTCCGGAGAACAGGATTCCGAAACCATGCGTGTCCTTGGAATAAGTGTTAGGACGCCGGAACCTCGTGCTCAAAGTGCCAATCGAGGCGACGGACATCCCGAAACACCCATGATGATGTTCATTTCCTATTAGCATCCGGCATGTTATAGGTGCGGTGCGGATTCCCACTGAGCAATATACAGGAATAGAGCCTGATATCAGCAGCATCGTCGAATCATTGGCATCTCGCAGTCCAGATATGGCAGATGTACACACTTTGAGCATACTACCTTCTTTTGCCACACACCATAAAAAAGACACCTTCATTCGGTAGACTAGTGCAAGTATATGTCTTGCCTTCCCATATGACCGAGCTCAGCAACTCGAACCCAGTGAGGGACCTTGGACGGGTCCAGCCGAACTTTATCGAAAGATAAACAGTTGTGTCCCATCCAAATAATCATACCCAGATCGCAGTTGACAAAGACCGCCGCCTGATTTGCGATGACCGATAGCCGTTGCCTTGGAATCCACAAGGACCAATGCCTTCTTCAAAAACTGTTTCAATGCCCCTTCTCGGTTCGCATTATCATAACCTGCCGCCTTGTCAATGTTCGGAGCTGGGTTTCGTTGGCATGGAGGTAACTTCAGGTAAATACGGCACTCCATTTTATATCCATGGTTCGGACAGTCCAGGACAATCTCATCGACATTCTTCATTCCGAGTTGTTTGTTACACTACGGAGTGGTTAGGCTTAGACGACGAGGGAAGAGCACAGCAAACGTCCCGGTCGATGAAAGCTGGAGAATTCCGCAACGAACGGATGCCCCGCCGTCGGAGGCTTTAACTACGAGTGTAATAACCATCCCAAAGTAGCGATCCGCATCACCCAGAGTCGCTCTTTGATCGTCCTGTCCCAAGAGTAAACCAGGGTTCTCAAATCCAACAATGGGTTCTGCGATACTTTACAATTGCTCAACGCCACTTGGACTTTTTTCGTTCGCAAAGTTCTCCCTTTGGAGGGAGAGGAGGGGAAAAGTGCTCGTGCCGCGTAGAACGTAGATGTCTCGGTTGAATGCTAAGCCCTTGGTGATCAGAAAGACACGCAGGTAACCCCAAATTCAAGTCGCAAATTTTGTGGCCCGTGAATGAGAGACTCAACATCTCCGCCCATGTGAATTCACATTCATCTGACCTTTCCCGGGTTTGGAATGCCAGACGCGCGAAAGACTTCGAACTTGAAGTTGAACGGGATTAAACTGGATACAATTGTTACGAGATCCCAAGCAACGCCGCAGGAAATTCACTGGCAGAGTGAGACCCAATGACGTGTTCGTTGAATTGGATTAATGTATTTTGTATCCTAGTACAACATGCTCGTGCGACAGACGAAATGAGATGAGGGGAGGAAAACGATGATGCTATGAGCAGGTGTGTTGATACGTGAGGGTGCGTAAGCGTAAGAGGTGGGGAGCGCAAATATGCAAATGAAGGGGCGCGGCGCGGGTAGAGTACAGATGAGATGAAAGAAAGGAAGGCATAAGTAAGGGGCGGCATCAAGCCATGTCGTTTGCATCAGGAGGAAAATGGGTGGGCGGGTCGGAATGCGAATGCGAATGCGAATGCGAATGCGAATGCGCGTCGGAATGTAAATGGGTGTCGTCGGAATGCGAAGACGAGGGGAGGGACACCTTATGCGTCGAGAGGGTGTCGAAGCTGTATCCGTGTGGGGAGTATGCGGGAACCTCCGTATCCGTCGCGGTGTCGCCATCGGTGTGCGTGGCGTACTGCCCGAACACAAAGAACGCGAAGAAGAGCACCGCAAAGATGGGCACCGTCCAGAAGAAGGGCGTCCTGTCCCACTGCGCGTCAGGGATTAACGGGCGCGGGATGAACAGCCACGGGCAGAGGTCTACGTCTGAGAAGCCGCTGTGCACGGAGGGCCAGGAGCCCTAAGGGCGGAGCGCAGGGCTGATGGTGAACTACATGTGGCGACGTTGACGAAGGTGGCGCAGAGCATCTGCGATAGCGCCATGCCCATGGGGCGCGGGTAGCGGGACTGGGTGAGCGCTCACTGGGAGTGGGAGAGGGACGCGAGGTGGCGCGCAAAGGTGAGGCAGCCGCGGAAGAAGTGCGGGAGTGGCCGAGCGTGACGCCGACGCCGACGAGCAGTGGGGCCCAGACGAGGAAGATGGCGGGGAGGGAGATGTACGTCGTGGGGCGGCAGCCGAAGTGCTGGATGATGTCGAAGCGATGGCCTTTTACAATGTAGGCTGCAATGAATTAGGCTGCAATGAATGATTGTAGGGAGCCCCCACCACAGGGCGAGGTCGAAGATGCGGCGGCGCGTCCACTGCTCGAAGGTCGTGCGCACCTGCCACCTGGAAACGATGCGCTCGAGGTCGATGCGGCAACAGAGCTGGTACCGATTTGCAATTTCGGGGCGGTAATGTAAAAATACCACGCCAAATCGTAGGTTTCCAGACGGCGCACTGATATCACCCACACGAGCGCGGTAACCTCGATCGCGTAACTCCAGATTATCGCATTCGCACCGAGGTTAATATTCGAAAGAGTCAGGCGATAATGGGCAGCATCGGGCTGTTGCGCGCGCCGTTGCCACGGTAGAGGAATGAGGACGATGAAGGCTACGAGAAAGGCGGCGATGGGGGTTTTTAGAGCGTTGCGTAGCGGGTCGGGGGTCAGCGAAAGACTTGGAGGAGAGGTGCACATCTGAATTGTGTTCACTGTTCCGGCGTCAGGACGTTCTACGAGTGGATAAGGACCTGCGATTTGCCGGATGATTGGCTCGATAAAGCATGCCAGCGAAGTATACTAAGCCCAGAAATTGAAAGTTGGACCGTCCTGGCAGAGAGAGGCCATAAACCTGCAATCGAGATGGGAGAGAGGATGAGAAAAAAGATGACGTAAGATGGAAATGTCGCACCGGGGACCGCGGCCCGCGCAATTTCGGCTCCGGGTCCGACGCTCTTCGCCTTCGCTTCTATCTTCACACCAAGATCGCATTCTGCCTGGTGGATCCAACTGCGCCAATCTATTTCCTGCCCTCCACCCTCTTGCTGGAGGCTGCGCAGGCCTGTCTCGCCCCTACGCTTGTGACCGTTCTCTTACATAGCACTTGAATGACTCTGAATCGTCTGGATTTTCTGCACTCTTGGATCTCGTCGCTCGGCATGAAGGGGATCTCTCTGGGGTTAGCGGACCGTCCCCACTCTTTCGCCCGATACGCTTAGGGAGGATGATGGCGGTATCAATGCAATCCACTCGCCCCACCTATCCCGCGCAGAACGGGGCGGAGCCACATATTCCCTCAGTGTACACTCGGGTCCAGTTGTCTAGAGTGCTTTATTTCGGATTCCTGCAATCCTGCTAAATACCTGCGTTGTCGGCGATGCCCTGACCCTGACCTAGTCCCCTGCGCTCGCTTCTGTTTCTGTCTCCACGTGCCCCTCACCTCATGTGCCTCGGGCTTTCACTCGCGTTCTGCTCCTACGTACTTCGGATGCATACTGGAGGAAAGCTGACAATCTCGGATTTTCCACCTCGCCTCGCCCGCTGGACCAACTCAAAGCCGGCTCTTCCGATTGCCGCTCCATATGTCTGCTCTTTCAGGAACTTTATATATATCGTAACACGCTCTCGTTAGGGCCACCTTTTTGTGCACTCTCCTGCATCTTTCTAGTGTCTTCGAGTAACTTGCACAGTCAAGGAGCATTCAATTGTCCCTCGAAGGCGAGTTTTCTATTCTTCTGGGTGACTTTCTCTGGTGGGTTCCTCCGTTCTCTCTTCCATCGCTTGAAGGTGATTTCAGGTCTCTCATCCCGTCTCATCCCATCCGATCTTACTTACTCAACCCAATCAGACACAGTCTATGCCGCACCGCCACAGTGTTATCGAATAATATTCAATTCCCCCGTCCCGTTCATCCCATGGCTGTCTGAAGGTGAAGCAATACGAGCCGAGGTGAGTATCCGAATTCTTTAGTTGTTTCGGCACTCGAGACCAACCGCCGTCCTGCCTTGGTTTATGCTTTCGGCCCCTGTACCTTGCTGTCGTCTCGGTCCTTGGGCTTTCCGATTGTCACGCCCTCGTTGGACTGAATCGTCTATATTCTGAACCTCAAGGCCTCGACAGTGTAAACTTGTCCAACCACGATTACGACCTCCTCTGGATGTCTCGCTCCTCTGCTCTTCCCCCAACCTTGGATCTCCATCTGGTACCAATGCCCTTTGGCGTCGTTTTTGTTCAACCTCCTTGACGTCCAGTCGGCTTCAAGCCTGGCAGCATTTCATCCCGTCCCATCCCTTCTACCCCACGCGCTCCCAATCAAAATTCAAGCATCCCACGCATCAAGTCGAGACTCGCTGTGTTGCGATTTCATTCCATGTCGCTCGAACTTCCAGTTTCATCACCTCGGAAGACGCTACACCGCGGTGCAATCCGCAGCTTTGTTTGACTCCAGAGTCAGCCAGGATTAATTCATTCAGCGTTTCCATTTTCCTATTCGCTCGAACCTGAATCCATCCATCCCTCTTCCTCGACATTCCCACGTCTGCCTGTTCATCTGCGTCTCATCCCGGTAGTCGTCCGTACCCGCTCCTGCCGCGGCCTATTGGTTGCATTGACTGTTAGCTCTACGGCGCAACCCATCCTGCTCTCCCCTCGTCTCTGCCAGTACAGCTCCCACTTCAAGCCATACCCCACAGCTCACGCTTCCCACATCTAGACTCAGGCAAACTCACTGCACGTCTAGGCTTTTTGTTTTTGTTTTTTAAAGGTATAGTTCAGGGCCTTCTTTGGCGAAGAGTGCAACTCAGCGCATGGGCGACTCACCGAGCCAGACCAAGAAATCTGGTTCCCGTTCGTCTAATTCAATTCAGACAGTTGGCGCTGCCCGTTGGACGGCTGCCAAAGTCCTGCCAGAGTTCTTCCGGAGTAAGACCAATGAACACCGCTCCGCTTTGCCCGGGTTTATTCTGCCAAGACCGAAAACACCTGAGCCATACATATCGTACTTTGTCGGATCGCCATTTGCCCAGCCCACATATTAGCTTTCTTGGGGTGTGCCCCTCTCATAGCGAGAATTCCGAATATCGTTAATTTATCCTCAGTCGTATTCGGTGAACGATGTGCTCCGAACTAAACCCAAACAATCCAATTATCACCCAAATATAACCCAAGTCTTTCCTATATAAGCAGTGATGCCCACAGAAATAAGACGAGGATCGGAAATAGGCCAATCAGAGGAAGCAAGAGCTGAGATACATATGAGTGACAGTCCCTTGTACAGGGCCTAACAATAGGTTGAAGGGAAGGTATAAGATTCCCACAGAAAGATGAACCTTCGCTACAAGATATCACCAGGAATTGGCCTGAGAGATAATTGAGCAGTGGAAATAAGATAGTTAAGAGCTTCACAGCTATGAGAAGAGCAAGTGTTGTGTGTGTGGTGGTGGTTGTGTCCAGGGACGCGCAAGAAACCTCCTAGAGGCGAACAATAGACTATTTCCACGAGGATATATGCCCGAAAGCCTATTTCCCAGAGAACCCGATGGCGATTTACGATTGACGATGAACGATGAACGATGAGCGATACAATTTGACGATTTGACGATGAGCGATGACGATGATGATAAAACGATTTCGATTCCAGTACTATGTAGCCTCATTCACGCTCTAAGATGTTTCCAGTAACCAACTCCTTATTCCAACAGAAAGGTTTCCCAATGTTGAAGTCCAACGACGATACACACTGCACCAACCCCAGAAATAGCCCAAATTGCAAGTGTTATGCCTACTAGGACAAGGGCATTCTGTGTCCTACTTGTAATAATGTCCCAACTACTTATACAACTCCCAAAATCATATGAAAGTCCTCAAACCAAGCAGAAATTAGTAAAATGGCCTGAGATCGTCCCTCCTTTCCCGTTTATCCGTCAGAGGAATAGCTGCGAGCGTATTACCATTGGCCAGTGCCCAGGTAGTCCCTGATTTCCCGACCATGCAGCTTTTTGTCATCCAGGATATTTGAAAACACCAGTCCCCTGGCTGACTGATATCGCGCCGTCCGTCTATTCCTTTGTCTCCTGCCCTTTTCCCGTCGCCCCTGACCATCGGATCTTATTCCCCTGGCCTTCAGCTATCCATAGATACCCATGGTGTAACCTTTTCCCAGAAAGGTTTCTTATTCCCAACTATGCTTCCTCGGAATAAGATCAATCCCATCAGATTGTCTTAACCGACCTTTGCTTATCCTGGAACTCCTCTGGTATGAGCTTCCCCAACCTCGCACGCCTGTCACATGGAAGGCCTTGCCTTTATCCAAGCAGAAATAAGCTTATTCCCGCATGTCCTGTTGTAAGTATCTCTGGCTTATTTCTCGTTGTGGAAATAAGCTCCAGAACTAGTCTCTTTGGAGGTTTGTGGGCTACACTCTCCTCTACGGTTTTTGAGGCAAGCACTGCCAGTCCGCAGGGTAGTCACCTACCCTTTGTACTTGTTACTCTGTGATCCTGACCCTGCCAGCTATACCGAGACCGTATACTAGCTCTCAGAAATAAGCCTATACTTGAATCAGACTATTCCGAAACATGCAAAAGTGCGGTGTTTAGGTATAGTTCAATTCCAGACAGTTCACCGGTACGTAGTGGGCCGTCTTTTCCCTGTCTCATTTTCCGTGCCCAGCAGAACATGGTTGCTCTATTGATTCCTTTTTGTGACTCTGGATTATTTTTAGTTCAGGTACCTGCGCCTCCACTGGTAAGGCGTGTCTGGACTTGTTCCTGTATAAGTGGTACCTCCTTTGACATATGTTGCAGCGGAGATGAGAAAAGGTCAACAAAGAGAGGGATGGAGGGTAAGGAGACGTATAGAAACAATACATCACGGGCATGGTCATTGAATAGAGGACATAATCACACCCAATGGAACAAATGTTATTGCCAGATTCAGGTTAGGACCAAAGTAACTCGACACTGCGGAGAAGCTATACACCAAGATGTAATTGTAGAATGGACACAGGGCAGAGTCAATAGCAAACAAACTCAAAGGAATGAATTCGTCTCATTGGGACAGTTAGACAGCGCCAATTGACAGGGATCACGACAATGGTCCGCGACAGAAATCAAACCCTTGCAACAAGGCAAGATGAAACACCCTTGGGTATCGCAGACCTCATTGTATCCGAAATCCCCGATACAAGAAGGAACTGGGGTGAGTTGGCCATCATTGCAGCTGGTTGCTCGCTCGTCAGTGTAGAGGAAATTAATATTCAGTGTGATATTTCGCACTGACCTATACTCATAAGGAGTCACCACAGGCCTGGGTAGCTATCCCCCCGCTCGTGTAAGGACAGAGGAAGTCTCCGTTGAAGCAGCTGCAGTCCGTGAGTGTGGAAATGATTCAAAGAAAAGCATGCGTACATATATTCGGCCGTCGAGTGGCAGTCCTCACAAGGGGGTCCGGTTCTGGGAGTTCCACACATAGGGTACCTTTCTGGTAGATTTTAACCAGCTGAACACAAATATCACCATCCTGAGGCACCAATTGAAGTCGTCATGGACCTTTGACCTAAAAGATTATTCCCATATCGGGCCTGATAAGAGATTTGATGTGTCTCAAAGCAGTAATTTATCATGTGATCACCAAAACGATCTGGACCTTGGTAAAAGTCTTTCCCTTCAACATCGTACTTTACTTTATTTTGAGCTGCGGAATACACTCCGAGAATACTCTTTAGGGCACCCATCCAAAAAAATCGTCCCAAACGGCCGTTTTGGTGTCTATATAAGGCGATTTCCCACGGTAGGTAGGTAGGTCAAGGCCCCAACCTGTCCGAAAAAAAAAATTGTAGGTGATATCATTTTTTCTTATCTTTGGACCCCCTTGAGTCCTCACCACACGCCTGATATTTAACGCCGTTGACGATCGGACAGAGCAAACTGTGGTTGAAGTAGGTATCCTATTCAAAAGTTCAGATCTCGGGGCCGGGGAAAAAACCCGTAACGAGGACATGCCTGAGACGGGTCATACTCTGCACTACCGCAGGTCTGAAGACCTTGAACAGCAATGGGGCCGGCAACCAGCGCGTTGAGGACGCGAGAGATGAATCGGGCCATGGAGGAAAATTGTGCTATGCAAAGCAACGTTGGAGACGTTGGGGGTTGTACAGAATTCCTCCCTCCCTTTTATAAGCGAGAGTGGTAGGGTCATGGCAGCGTAAACTGCCTCTTTTAATGCCCAGGGGTGATGAACAATGAATGCTCGCAATACAGCTACCAAATTTGACAGGGCAGTTATCACTTGAAGGAATGATGTGCCTGGAGTCGGATCTATCGAGTTAATAATTGGCCTATCAAGCTCCGCTTACGCCCCGCAAACGCCCCACGCACGCATCTCACTCGATCCCTAGTAGCCGGTTCGCGATTTCAGTCTGATATTTATCGCCAGCCAATGAAGGCATGAAGGCATGAGAAACACAGCTCTGCGATGACAGTCCCACTGAGTTCTATGTCGGTTTTACAATGATCCACCCACCTAGACAAACGTAAACACATGTAGACATATGTAGAAGAACTGAAGGACTGTGTGTACATGGTGTAGACTTGAGTAGACATAGGGGTTCATCTGCCATTTGTCTATGGGGGTAGATGAACCCTCTGTCTACATGGGATGGGAACAGTGAACCGCTCACGCACATCTGGCTTGGACCTTCAAGGCAATGCCTTGGATTGCCTCGTAGGAAGAAATTCATAACCCTGGAAGTTGGAAGTTGTCTCACTCGAGTACGCCGCATGTATTCATCACATCCATCTTGACTTCCATTCACCCGAATTTTACCGGATCCCTGGTAGAACCTCAGCCTATCTTTTGTCCGCTTAGCCTCGTAATCGCGAACCCCGGTACACTCTTTCGAAATTCAATCCCAATCACTTTTTGGGTGAGGCCACCGCTGTGCGTGGCGTGACTCGTACTTAAGAGTTTATCACGGTATCGGCCCTATTTGAGTACATTATATCTCTCAGTGTTCACTCTAGTCTGTCAGGTTCATGCAAAGTCGAAGCCTCCGTCAAGAATGCGCCTTTATCCCCTCCACAGGCCTCGTTCCCGAGTAAGGCGAAGCCTATGCACCATATCACGTCCACAATTAATTCGCCCAGATGTTGAATTCCTGCTAGTGCATCTGACCCCACAAGGATGTCGATTTCTCACGTTCTGGATCCCGCTGCGAGTGGGTAAGGGACCAAAGAGCAATAAGAAAGATAAGGATAACCACATCTATGTAAGAATCAAACGAGGTCTATCTCAACAGACAAATCGGACCGGCCATCCGAGCTGTCAATGGCGAAACATAGAATGTCGAGATGTTAAATTTCTCCACAATTGTTGCATTGCTGATTTTGAAATGTTGAGATGTTGACTTCACTAGGTAGGACTTTCAACTCGTTGCATGAAGGCTTTGGGTGATATATCGTGAATCCGAGCCCAATGGGAAGGGAGGCGCAGAAATCTATTCGACAATTCAGCATAAAGAACATGCTGGAAACAAGGGAGAATGAAGCTGTTAGTGGCCATAAAGCCCCGAGGAGTGTACCAAAGGTTCACGATGAACAGTGTGTTTAGCCTTCAGAATAAATGCGTATCAAAAGGAATTATCCTGCAATTTTTGTAGGTTGCAGCATAGCACGGGCTAGCTGCAGTGAATATACACGTAAGACACGGGGTGAGATTGAATGGTGAATTGTTAAACTCTTCAAAATGTCAAGAGCTGAGTACAATCAGGTAACATATTAATTGCACGCAGGCCAAAGCTGAGCTAATATTATGAGCAAACATATGGCTGTAATGAATAGTCCTCAAGTGCGTGAGTCGTGTTGTCTGGTCCATTGGCCCGCATCGATCATCACCACCAGTTCTCCTTCTTCAATGTCTGCTGTGCGCCCACAATCCACTTCTGTCGTCATAATATAATTTTGGCCATTAGTGTGGTTTAGTGTTGCCGCGACTCGCTAAGTCGAGTCGCGACTTAAGGGCAGGGTCGACTCGACTTGACTCGACTTAGGGAAACCAAGTCACTTGAAGCCACCTAAGTCGACTCGAGTCGATCAAGTCGATGACACTTTCCCCCGAAATATTGAATGATGTGTGTAGCATAGGGTACGGTAGCTTACAATTGACAAACGGTACATGTTTACGAGAATCCAGCCTCCTCTGGCATCTGCAAACGTGGCGTGCCATCTGCCAACTCACCGCTGTCAGAAATTTCCCGCCAAGTGTCCTCTGTGTCACCATTGCATTTGGAAGCTAAAATGCGAAGCCAGTCCTCCTCCTTGTCAGGATTAGCAACTGTTTGCCAGTCAGATATGAAGTTAAGTCGTGATTTCTTGTAATTGAACTTCAGCATTTGAAGTGCTTCCATCAGCAGGGGATTGGTGTGGTTTCGGCGTTTGGTATCAGTTTTGGCTGACGATGAGAAAGCTCGCTCGGAGGGCACAGAGGTGCCCTGGATGGGAGCGTAGTCTGCAAAGAGCCGGAATATCCGCGGCCAAGTCGTCTTCCCGTGATTCTAAGTTCAAACGTGTGAGTGTTGAGTTGAAAACAGAAAACCTGAGAGCCAAACCATCTAGTAGCCCACCATGTCAGTTGACTTTCGGGGTGGGAGAGAACTGCCCATGTAGTGATTCATTTCGTCTTTGATAGATTGCTCGCCCCCAGTTGCACTGCTGCTTGCGCTAGAAAAATCAAGGGACTAGGGAGCATTTCAATAGTGGTTTGCTACCGGTGTGATCGCAGTGAATGTTGGGACACCTGCTGGTGGGCGGGTTCGGGAATGTGATCGTGATGGGGGGCGAGAATCTGAGCCAAATCCACTAGCACCAGGAGAACTGGCTCGAGAGCGAAGATCTGGGGACCCAACAACATTCATGTATGCTCGCAGCTTGAGACCAAAGCAGTTATACATAAAAAATATATATAATGAGGTTGAGGTTGACTTGCCTTGACCAAGATGACTTTCTTTGCCTCGTCTTGCTCCTCTTGTGACCAATTCTTGCGAGTCCACTCAAACCGGGTTGAAGGATTGATGACTGCATACTAAGTGCATGTTACACAAGTCATGGATCACTTACACATAGCGATGATGTATGCATCCGTATCTCCCATCTTCTTGTAATAATTCGTCGCAATGTCAAGGCCAGGTTGAATGAATTTGGCAATATTTTCTTTTTGCAGGTCGGTGTCAGCAAGCATGGATTTCCAGGATGAAATCAAGAGCTCGAAGGCGGGGATTGAACCAGCAAGGATAGGAGTATTTTCTGCCGACATGGTGGTTTGGACGGTATGTGGTTGCTAAATCAAAGGATTAGATCTGGGTGGTATGTATTTATTCGATGCCACCTGAAGAATCAACTCCATTAACTCCAAGCGAAGCCAGTGCTTATTCTAAGACTGCATTAAATTTTTTCATTTTTGACTGCAATTTATTGTACTGGCCATTGCAAGGGTGCAGTCGTGGCCCCCAATTCTAACGCAAACAAACTCTTGTGTCGGGCGCGCCACAATGCGAGCTTGCTGTAGACACAGGGTATGGAACCTCATATATGTGCCCCAGCATCTAGAGAACAGATCTACATACTTTGGTTTTCTTAGCTGATTGATCCCAGCTTGCAATATATTATTCTGTCCGCCACCTCAGCCAAACAAATGCGAACAAACTCATGTGTCAGGCGTGCCAAAATGCGAGCTTACCATAGACACAGGGTATGGCACCTCATATATGTGCCTCAGCATCCAGAGAACCGCTCTACATACTTTGATTTTCGTAGCTGATTGATCCCAGCTTGCAATATATTATTCTGTCCGCTACCTGAGCCACCTCATGTGTCAGGCATGCCAAAATGCGAGCTTGCCATAGACACAGGGTATGGAACCTCATATATGTGCCCCAGCATCCAGAGAACAGATCTACATACTTAGGTTTTCTTAGCTGATTGATCCCAGCTGGCAATATATTATTCTGTCCACCACCTCAGCCAAACAAATGCGAACAAACTCATGTGTCAGGCGTGCCAAAATGCGAGCTTACCATAGAGACAGGGTATGGCACCTCAAATATGTGCCTCAGCATCCAGAGAACCGCTCTACATACATTGGTTTTCTTAGCTGAATGATCCCAGCTTGCAATATATTATTCTGTCTGCTACATCAGTCAAACAAACACGAACAAACTCGTGTGTCGGATGCACCAAAATGCGAGCTTGCCATACAGACAGGTTATGGCACCTCATATATGTGCCTCAGCATCCAGAGAACAGATCTACATACTTTGATTTTCTTAGCTGAATGATCCCAGTTTGCAATATATTATTCTGTCTGCTACATCAGTCAAACAAACACGAACAAACTCGTGTGTCGGACGTGCCAAAATGCGAGCTTGCCATAGAGACAGGTTATGGCACCTCATATATGTGCTTCAGCATCCAGGGAACAGATCTACATACTTTGATTTTCTTAGCTGATTGATCCCAGCTTGCAATATACCAATGTTTGCAGTGCAATAGTTGAATATGCAGGCTATTTCAGCCACTATTCTACCAAACTTTACTAGTAAAGGAAATTAGCCCATAATATAATGGGACCATCTTTTATTCACATGGTTTGCGCAAGATTTGTAGAAATTCGGGCAACAACATTATTGATCCGCCCCCCAGGCCCGGGCTTGACGGCCGGGCTTGGGCTTGAGAATTCTGAAGCCCAAGCCCTGGTCCCACTCAGGCCATGCATCGGGCTTGGCTTGGCATCCTATCTTTGATTCCCTCTGACCAGAATTACCTCAAACACCTGATACCTGGTGCTATTCAGGTCAACTTTGATGGCATGTCTGATGCGGTCATCCAGGGGATACCCCACCACCAATTTG
Source organism: Mycena galopus ATCC 62051 (assembly GCA_014925785.1). Taxonomy (NCBI): domain Eukaryota; kingdom Fungi; phylum Basidiomycota; class Agaricomycetes; order Agaricales; family Mycenaceae; genus Mycena; species Mycena galopus. Next base: position 137,730 of record WIQG01000153.1, read on the forward strand.
CCTCCATCGCGGTTCCATGCAGGGAGGGTGGTTATAGAGCTTCCAATACATCCTATCCTTCATTATCTGTGACCAGAATTGCCCCCAAATGCCCGACACCTGGTGTTATTCAGGTTAATGTTGATAGCATGCCCAACGCGGTCATCCAGAAGATACCCTACCGCTAATTTACCTCCACCGCAGTTCAATGCATGAAACTGAATAACATCATATGTTGGGTGCTTGGGTAGTTTTGGTCAGAGGTAATCAAAGACAAGATGTATTGGAAGCTTGTTATCTAGGTCAACTTTGATGGCATGCCTGATGCAGTGATTTGGAAGATACCTCCACCACCAATTTACCTCCAGCATGGTGGGACACATGGAAACTGGATAAAAACCTTCAAATACATCCTATCCTTAATTCAATTTCGCAATACTTACCTCACACAGCCGTCAACCGGTGCTATCCAACTCAACTTCAATCACGACCGAACTCAACTGAACAACCACCATCCGCGGCAAAATCCGGGACATTCTGGTGTCATAAACCCAGTATAGGGGTTTTGGAAGATTTTCAGTTCTGAGACTCGACTGAAGTCTACTTGAGTGACTCCAAGTCGACTTCCATCGACTTCGAAGTCGTCTCAAGTCTGGGGTCCGACTCAACTCGACTCGACTCAAGTCGCCTTCGTTAAGTCGACTTGAAGCCGTCCGAGCCTAAGTCGCGGCAACACTAGTGGTAAGGAACGTGTAGGAGTTCGACAACTAAGGGTATATGGGTCGAGACCGGGTTGAGAAGACTCGGACACTAGCCTACTGATGGATGTTGTCATCGGAGAGGATAGTAAGGCCACGGTCGGTGACCTGCCTCAAGAGAGCGATGTGGTCGGAGCGAAGAGCTTCATACAAGCGGAGCTCGAACAAAAGACTGTGGAGGCAGACATCCTTGTTGATACGAGTATGACGCTCCATCCGGAGGATAGTATCATTCTCGTAAAAGGTTGTAGCACCGGCCTTAATAGCCACAATGGCAGCGGCCACCGACTTGGTGGTAGAGCGAGCCTCCTCGGAATCTGACAGGAAACAAAAGTTGTCAACTGAGGATCACGAAAGAAAGAAACTTGGAACACACCCTCAACGGAGGGATGAGAATCGAAGGTATGACGGGCCGACCCATAACGACGCTTGAGCGGAGCGTCATTCTTGTCGTCTCCCAGAGCAGCCTAAGAATAAATAAAAAAAGGGCTTAAGTCGAGGAATGTCCGTGAAACTCTAGAAACTCATCGCGGAAGTGCGGCGCCTCAGCGAGGAACCGAAAAAAGGATCACGATCACCACCAAGGGCGGCGGGCTTGGACGCGGTATCTTGAACATCGATCTCGACCGCGGTGGAAGCCATAGGAATATCCCCGGCCTGGCCATTGGTTTGGCTAGCCTGGATACCCATGGAACAAAGGTTGGCGACGACAACACGAAGAAAATTCGGCAAAAGATCTACTCACAGTGGGTTGAGTCGAGGAAGTGGCGTCCCCCATGCGGACATCTTCACCTTCGTCCTCCGTGTCGTCGGAAGCATCATCGGTATCGGAAACAACCATGACAGGCGTCTTGGGATCCTTCTGAAAAACAAGTAAGCAAGAGAAAAAGCAGTTGAGGACGGAAGGACTCACACCTTGAAAGAGGCCCTTTTCTTGGCAAGGGAGGATTTGCTGGCCGCCGGGGTTCCCTGGGCTTGGGCCAACGCAGCCTTGCGTTCGTCGCGATTACGGGCAGCGGTCGCGGAATCTTCCTTGTCTTGGGTAGTGCGAATGGCGGAAAGGTCGACCGAGAAGTCACGAAGGATCGTGATAGAGGTGTCCCAGTCACCTTTAGCGGAACCCCACCATTTCTTGTAAGCATTCTTGACTTTATGGATAAGGTTGCGGAGGAAGGCGCATTCAGCGACGACCTCGGGAAACTCGCGCAAAGGGACCTAAGACAGATGTGTGAAGACCGGAACAAAAAGAATGAATAGAGGAACGTACCAGCTTCTCCGCGAGATTGTTGTAATGGTCGAGGGCAGCCTACCTACAACCATCTTCGAATTTAGCACCGAGGGCGCGGTTGACCTTGTGGGCGTTGCTCCAGTTAGCGACAGAGATGATGTCCGGGCGAACCGGTTCGCGGACGTGGGACATGAAGAATTGAGGATGAGAGAAGGCGATAGGGATGAGGGACCTCGGGATGGTCAAAGCTTTTAAACTGTACTCGTCAAACATAGGCTTAGTAAAGCCACGACGATATAGGTTTTAAAAGAGGGGACAGGAGTAACTCTGTTGCACATCTGATTTACCAGGGCCACCGGACCACCGGCACCGACGTTCGGTATGGTAACCAGTAGGCAGATAGGACCACTGCGACGCGAATTAACCCTTTTGAGAAAAGTCGCATCAATGTTCAAAATTTAAAAAGGGATCTCGGACGCAGTCCGAGATCAATCACAAGCTGATGAACTTGTGAGTGTACCTTTTAGGATAGGGGGTTCGAGAAAAGTGCCTTAGGGTGAAACAGGAGGCTCCATTATGGAAATGGCGCACTGGCTCGGTCGAGGACAGTGTCCAAGGCAAAGAAAGATGTATTCATCACAAGAGGGCTGTAAATACGTTTCGCGGATGGTAGACATCCAAGGAAGTATTCAAGGAACATTTTATCTAGGCACGACCGTTCCATTCACACGAGTACTCCTCAGGAGGCTCAACGTACTCCTCCTCGTCAGTGGGGTAGCAACCGTCTTCATCCTCGATGGGTTCGAGATGGGGAAAGTTGGGATTCGAATCGGAATCGAAAGTAATGGCGGTCACAATAGCTGGTTCCTTGGACTCCGGAATGTGTTCTGACAAGATACGAAGGAGGTGGCGAGGGGCGTTCACCTCCAAGGCAGTCTCGAACAATTTGAGGGTAATCTCAGGGCCGACCGCGACCAAGAGGTTGTGATACACGGCCTCGGTCTTGAAAGAACCAACGATGTGGGAAGCCTCGAAGTACTTGGGAACAAAGGGGTATAGAGCACGGTAACGCTCGAGGGTTGCCTCGCGGGCATAATCTATATGCGAGGCTGGTCGAGGAAATAAGAAATGGGTCTCGGAGACATGGGTAAGGACTCACCAAGGTAGGCTTTGGTAGCCTTGTCGTCCTCGGCAATAAAGGTCTGCCAATGAAAGAGACTGGCGAAGTCGCAGCGACTGATCAGGGTGATCTGACATTCGCGACAGCCTCCAGCCCAACAGTCGAAGGTACATTCGCAGCCACGGGCCGCGCAGTTACTGCAAGCCTTGGAGAGCTAGACATAAAACAAGTTGGCCATGATCGAGGAAAGATTATAAGGTCACGAACCTTGCGCGACAGAAACATCGAGGTCATCTCTGCGAAATACGGGGTCTGGTTGGCAACAGAAGCGAGAAGAATGTGCGCGTTGCCTGCCAGGACGTCGATACGGCCGTCCATGATCAAGAGAGGATGGTCGAGGATTCAAGGAAACGTTTCAAGGAAGGTTCGGCGGGGTATTTCAGATGGGATTAATAAATGGATTCTCGAGGACAGACAGGAGGGGCTGAGCTATCTAAAATCTAGCGACCAATAACCTCCTCGATGCGTGCCCTGATCAGGGACTGAATATAGAAGGTGGAGCGATCGGTGTCTTTGTAAGTTTTGAGGAGCACGATCAGGAGACCGAGGTCGGGGATGCCGGTGAGGCTTTGCTTGAAGTGGCGACATTCGCGGTTGAAGTACCAGCGACGAAGGATGGTGAAAGCTCTCGGGACGTGGGGCTGGAGCTCTTCGTAGGTATACACGTGTCTCCCGAAGGCTGTGAAAAATAGTTAGGAGGGGAGTTCCGAAGAGTAGGGCACGAACGCGGGACCATGGCTTTGCCATTATCCTCCCAAAACATCTCCCAGTGTTTAAGGTCGAGGAGAAAACAGGACGAGTCGAGACGGCGCTCGCAGGCCACACAAGCACGGCCCCAGGTACGAACGACACACTCCTGGTCTTTACCGGCACAGGAGATGCATTTGGTGCTAGGCTAAAGGAAAAGTATTGAGTAACGGACAAAATACTAGAAGGGTCGAGGACGAACCAAGTGGTCCTCGAACATATACAGGGTGTACTCTTCCTGTTTTCAATGGGCATGATAGTGGCAGGCAAGGAAGAATTTCTGAGGAGGCTCAGGGGTCTCCGTGACTGGAAACTAAACCATTCGCGGATCAAAAATAACTTAAAACCGAATTCGGTTGTGACATAATGATTATCTCGAAATGGAAGTCTGGTTCAAACTCATTAAGTCCATGATTGCGGACGGAACTTAGGCTTAGAAGAGAAGTTTCACAAGAAAAGGGTTCTTGACCAAGGACTTATGGATTTCACACAAAAGAGAGAGACCGCGAAAAAGCAATTCGATTCGGGGCTACAGGCTGCTCTAGCTACCAGATTTCGAAACATTTGGCGCCAACTGGCGCAGGCATGAGATACGGAATATACAAAGTACTGGCTATACTGATGTCCGGTTAAGGTAGTAAAGGGGCGTATAAGTCCGAGTACAAAACAAAGAAAGTGTTTGGAAACAAAAGAGAAATCATGCGTCTGCTGAGAAGGGTCAGGAAGAACGGGAGGATATAGACAGGCCTACCTGTCTGCGTCATCGCCACGTCCCCGTCCGCATCGCCACCAGGAGGTCCTCAACTGCCACTAAGCAAGGACCAGAAAAAGAATAATGAGACGAGAAAAGGGAGACTTACGGTTGGGCCATTGGGTGCGACGGAGGAGGTGTTGCGGGTCGTTCCGAAGTTTCCATCCCTCCATGCGCAGCACGGTCCGAGTCGAAGTTCGCGATGTGAGCTTCCTTGTGGCATTGAAGGAGGTTGGCGTCGATATCATTGAGATCAGTAACAAGCTTGTTAACGGCAGCACGGAGCTCGGCGGTCGAGTCGGTGTCGCTCTTGAAGCATGCCTCAAGTGCGGACGAGCCGCAGATGGACGTAACGTCGCCGATGTGGTACGCGAAGTCGACAAACTTCTGGCGGAACTTGATGGAGTTGATGACCATCTCGCGTTGAGTGCGCATAGCGCGGACGAAAGCCATGTGCATTTCCACGACGAGATACCAGGTATCTGTGCGGAAAAGGTTAGCAGAATAATAAGAAGAGGGACCGCGACACACGTTTGGCACCCAGGGAAATCCACGGGTCGATCTCGTTCAACGTCAACTGAAGCTCGCTCTCGGTGGCACGGAAGGTACAACCGGTGGCATGCGCGGCCAAGCAGGCGGTGCACGGTTGATTCCACCCACGAAACTCGCAGAACTTGTTCGCGAGGATGCAAGGGATGCACGCGACGCCAGGCTAGAGAAAATAAGTAAAGTTAGTTCTGAATGGGAATCAATCAGGTTAGAAAACGACTTACGTTGGCCAGCAACTTCATGGTGATGTTGTGGACTTCGTGGACCGGGATCTGCTCCAAGGGCGCGTAGCGTTCGACGTATGCGGGGACCTTCGAGGCACCTTGATGAGAAGAAGTCGACATGCCGCTGGAGATAGTGGTGTTGGGCGGAGGACCCAGGGGTAGCCAATCGGCGTCGCCTCGGTCTTCTTGTTCTTGTTCTTGGATTTCTTCTGGTCAGGATCGACACGGCACTCGGGATGGTTGGCGGTGATGACTCGAGTGTCGAACTGCCAGCAGACGTCCTTCGGGAGGTGGGCGATGGCCTGGGTGGACTTGGGAAAGTCGCGCCACGAAACGGTGTAGATACCCTGGGCGCCAGGGAGGGTGACAACGTTCTAGAGGGAAGTCTGTTAAAGAAAAATTCGGGAAAAGTCGAGGAAGACTTACGCCGTTCTCGTCGAGTCCAGGCTCGAGGCCAGGCTTGATGTTGTTGACTTCAGGGGTGTCGACCTCGGGCTCGCCATCGTCGGAGTCCTGGCTACGGTCGTCCTCGGAAGCGGGTTGTCGTTTGGCTAACTTAGAGCGAGGGGTGACAGGAGCCTCGTCAACATAGTCCTCGGGATCGCCGTCGGCGTCATCCGAACCATAATCGACGACAAGCTTGCTCTGAGGAGTCCGGGAAGAGCGTGGAAGGCGGGCTGCCTTGTGGGGTGGCTGGGCCGACACGTCCTCGGAGTCGCTGAGGGAAAGGACTCGAGTCACTAAAAAGGAACGTCAGAAAATAAAATAAAATGAGTAAAAGGATTTGGTCACCCTGTTTTCTGGGAGGGCCGGTCACAAAGGACTTGCCAGGGGTAGCCCGCGGTGTTTGCGACGACGAGGGGGTAGATGTCAGAGGGACGGTTGGGCCGTCGCGACTAACTGAAGTCGATGAGGACACAATGGGCAGTGCTTCGCGACGCGAACCTAGTGGCTTGGGTACGACTCGCGCGGTAGAGGGAGAGCCAGCTGATGACGGTGGTTCGGCAAGGGAAGCGATGGTGGGGAGTGACGTGTGGCGAGGACGCTTGGGGTCGGGTTCGTCCATGGGAGGTGAGTGCCGGAGAGACGCAGCAGGCTTGGAAGGCGACGGCTTGGGGAGAGGAGGCCCCAGTTTGGCAAAATAGGACGAGGCCGCAGGCATGTGCCAGTCAGCTCCCAAAGGCTGTAGATGGTGAGTAAAAACTGGGGAGAGGAACATAGGACATACCTCGACGGGGCTTGAATTGGTCCGTTGACTGGGAGGGAGGACGTCTGAGTACTTTTCGAAGAGTTCGTCGCCGCGCGGCCTGGGGACGACTTTGAGGGCCAGACGAAGGAATTGGATCAGGCGGTAGAAATCGAGGCTGCGATCGCGGTTCTGCCAAAGTCTCGTGTTCTTATCCTGTGGAAAGTTCTCGTCAAAGGTCCAAGTCAGGAAGACAAACGGACGCACGAGAGCGGGGAGGGCTTCCTCAACCATCTCAATAACGGAAGCAGCATCGGTAGTGGAGAGCTGGCAGAGTTGGGTAGGCTCGCAACAGAGTTCCCAAAGCCGTTGGAGCGACTTGGTGCAAAGATGGACGTAAGGGTCGAGATAGCATCGGCGGCGTAGAAATCTCCATTGTCATGAACAATGAGAAAACGAGGGTCGACCTTGATGGTAGTGCCGGGCTGGATAGTGCAGTTACGGGTGGAGGGTGAGGCATGGCAAGTGGGAGAAAAGAGAGAGAGGACGCAGGCCTGCAGTGTGGGGACTCGATATATATGGGCTGCGCACGGGCCCGTGAGAAGCAGAGTCCCTGCAGCAAAGAAACTTTTGATTAGAATTGTTCCTAGAAAAACAATTCAATTGCCATCAAAACATGGGCTTGCGTGACGAGAAAAGATTGGAGGAATGTACCTCAATGAATGATTCAAATCCTTTGAATGTGGGTATGCCCGAGATGAGGGAGAAGAGGAGAATACAATGACCCAAACGGGACAGGGGCTGGATGTCTACCACGGTCAAAATCAGCTGCGGATCAAGTGCGCTGATCTGACTCGGCTAGCTTTGCTTAGTGTGTGAGCACCAGATTTACTGCCAAAAAGGGATTAGCTCCCGCGGAAACATAACTGGAAGGGACTTGGTTGAATTTTAAGAGTCAAACCGGTCGAGGATGACGTCCTCGACCAAAATTGTTTGACATAATTTGACAATCACGCAGACATCCCGAGAAGCTTCCGCGAAGCCTCGCGCGGAGAGCTACCAGTCATATAGCTAGAGTCGCGCTCACACGGAGACGATCTCGAATAACCAGACAGTACCTAGGAACCCGCCTAGAAGCGCTGACACTGACTTGGACTACAGAGGAGTTAGAAGGAATCTATATTTGGCAATCGTGGACGGAACTCAGTGGTCGCGATCACCTCCAGAGACACTTTGTTTGTCGCGGCATTCCTGGAATTAGTAGACATGTGTGTCACATGCAAGCAGAGGGCTCCGAGAACGGAAAAGCGGTGAATACCCCGAACGGCTATAGCTCCGAGGTCCATGCAGATCCGGAGTATGACCAAGATGAATTAGGTGACCGATGCCAAAGCGTGCTCCAGGTGGAGCTGTCCGATCAAAGATGGCAACAGCCGAAACGCGATCAATATAGTTGAACCACGAGAGTTTGACAGCGCCCGCAAACTGTATAAGTCGCTCGTGAAGAGACCCCGACCTCAGTAGGAGAATCTGAATAGGGCTAGGAGGAAGAAGAGATGCGTCTAGGCAAGAGCATCGCCCGAGCTGCGAGTCGCGGACCCAGCATTATCACCAAGATACCATAATATTTCAACTTCGATCGATCGAGTCTGAACCGGTGTTCGATCTACCGGTATAGGGGGCCAATAGTGTTATTCGAGCAGGGATTTCGAGTCAGATTTCACGGATAAACGGACCAGTGTATATAATATTATTTAGTCATTGCAATAAGAGAGTAGTATAAAAGAGCAGGCAGTTTAGCAGTACAGTAGCAGACCCCGCCTCTAGACACAGCAGTGTTGTAGATAGGTTTGGCTCGAGAGCTCAGTAGCCCAGCGCAACTGTTCTTTCACCTGATATAAAGTGACTTGTGGTTTGGATTAATATCCGTGTGGACTTGTGAACTTGAAGTGTGGAATTGTGTCCGTGAACGTGTCTGTGTCCTGTGTCTTGTGTTTGTCTTGTCATTGTGTCCGTGAACGTGTTCTTGTGTGTCCTGTGTCCTGTGTTCTGTGTCCCTGTGTCCGCGAACCATCATTGTGAGCTTGTTAAGCCAACGTGTTAGCACAACCCCGTTCCTCGGAACAAACCACGCCAGACCTTCGAGTCTGTTTCTTATATTAAGCACCCTAAGTTCATCCGTGAACAAAGGAAAGCGCTCCTCGAACCAACAAAATGCACCACGCTCAACTACGAGACTCTCTCGAACGGTTGAAACCTGCACGCACTTGGCTATTTGACCTAATACTTGGTCTACACCCCGAACTTGAACTATCATTCCTATTAAGGAAAGGTGTCGTTGAGTGGTTTTGGTTAGGGTTTGGTTTTATAGAAGTTAGCTTCGTGAACCTTTCTCGAACATGATCCATCCGCACTAGGAGTGACTGTCTTTCAGCGAAGGATACTCGAACCACTCGAAGACCGCATAATTGAGGCCCAGGAGCTCGAGAAACATGCAGAGGAACTCGCGAACAAGGGCTTTGACACCGAGGCCATCTCATTACAAGAAGCACTGAATTCGGTGCCCGAACTCAAAACCACAATTGAAGGGGACCCGAAATTCATTGCCGACGTAATAGCCTGCTATCCTCAAGACGCAATATTCCGACATGTTGTGGCTAAGCCTTCAGAATTCCCACAGTTTAAAGTTGAACACGGCCTGGTATTCCGCCGCAACAACTTGGGGAACAAGGTACTGTGCATACCAAGGGTAATACAGCCTAAGGGACAACAACTACTCACTGAAATCGTTCTGGACCAGTCCCCCATACTCTTGGACACTACGGGGAACTCCGGACATCCGAATATGTTCGGTGCTGGTACTGGTGGCCCCGACTAGGGCGGGACGTGATGGAGTTCTGCAAATGGTGTGGCAACTGCAAGATGAGCAAGTCCCTTCCTCAGAAACCTGTGGGATTGCTACACTCCATGCCAATAGCTCGCCATCCCTGGGACTCCGTTGGGATGGACTTTGTTGGGCCCTTCCCCACCTGTCTAGGATAAAATTACCTACTGGTGGTGATATGCCGACTCACCAGCATGGTGTCCCTCAGCCCGATGTGTGTCACCGACACCAGCTCTGATGTAGCCTGAATATTCCTGAGAGACATTGCCTGTCTACACGGCATGTCCTCATCCATTGTATCAGACTGGGACTCCAAGTTCACGTCCAAATTCTGGTGTGAACTACACCATCTAACCGGCGTGTGGCTCCTGATGTCCACCTCATTCCACCCGCAAACGGACGGAGCCTCGGAAAGGGCGATACGAAATGACACTCAGATCCTCCGCGCATTGGTGGATCCCACCCAGCGCAATTGGGCCTACCATGTCCCCATGACTGAGTTCGCTATTAACTCTAGCATCAGTGCATCGACGAGGTTCGCTCCATTCGAGCTGAACTACAGCTACCTACCCTGGCTGGCTAACATGGCGGACAAAGTGACCCACTTACCGGGCGTCAAGGAGTTCGTGGACAAGGCTCTAGGCAATTTAGCAGTCGCACACGAAAATATCATTGCCTCCCGAGTCAGGGCCACAGTACAGGCCAACAAGCACCGAAGCGAGGAGGTCCCCTATGACGTTGGCGCCAGAGTGTACCTATCCACAAAGAATCTCAACCTCCCAAAGGGTCGGGCTCAGAAGCTAGCCCCCAAGTTCATTGGCCCCTTCGTTATCACCGCGAGTAATCAAGACAAGTCAACGTACACATTGGACCTGTCTGAGGACTTACAGCGGCGCCGAAACCACAACACATTTCATGCCTCCCTCCTCCGCCCTCACGAACCTAACAACGAAACCATATTCCCGAGTCGAGAAGCCAGCCGCTTCTATGACTTCAGATTGCCCGATGACCAAGAATGGGTGGTTGACGAAATCCTCACCCACCGCTGGACGGGTGCGCGGACCGTGAAGTTCCACGTGAAATGGACTGCCGGTGATTACACGTGGGAACCGCCCACTCCACCGGTACTCACGGTGCTTCGGAACCGACAGGGCCACCCGATATTCCCTCGCGATCTGGCGGACGCGGAAGACCGCCTGCTTGGTCCTAACGCAGGTATCTCAGCGCCATCAGGGTACCCAGAGAACGAGAACCACCGCCATGCGCAGGCCCTCGCCAGTATCGAGATGACACCATTGCCTAGTACCGCGATGGAGCTGACAGCGGGGCGAATGGGCCTTGGGCGTCGGCTCAGGGCATCACGACATTCGAGGACGCAGTGAACCTCTGCCGCTGGGTGCACCACGGCGATGAACATTCCATGCTGTATCTCAAATGGGCCATCACTCAGCTCCGCCACCCTACTGTGCACCATTCCATTGGCGGCGTGACACTCCTCCAGTACCAGAACCCGGCATTCGCACGTTACAAGGCTGTCACCGAGGCCCCCCGCATCCCGCGAAGCAAGTTCACGAATGCCGGCCACACCCCGGGCACGGGGGTGCTCATGGTTGATGGCGCGACATCCTCAACGAGCGAACCCCCCACAAGCTACGCACCTCCAGCACTGGACGAGGATGTACCCATGACGCAGGCTGAGGACGAACCCCGTGGTCGCGCATGTCTGGGCATATCTGAGGGTGCGAGCAGCATCACGAGCTGCATAAATCTCACCAAATCACCTATGAAGGGTGTCCCCGGCCGTGACATCATGTCATCCACCATGGCGGACGCCGTTTCGCGTTTCGTGGTATGGAAAAATTGTTACGGTGCAATGGCCCATCAGGATGCGTGTCTCTCCCACGAGCATCACGCCGCTCACGATGGTTTCGGCAGCACCCCTAGCCACAATCAACACACTCGCACCTACTTGGTAGGTAAGGCCGCTGCTTTGCACAGCAGGTCCTCATACTTATGGTTTATTTTTGGTCACCATTATTGGATTGACCCTACTTTGGGTTACCAAACCAGCCGAGCAGCGTCCAAGCTGTTGCCCGAGATGCCCGGTGAAACTGTGCACTTGGGTGCAGCCGTGTAATCAATATGCCAACTCAAACTACCAAACCAGAGAGCGCAGCAAACAGAGTCACTAGACACAATCCAATCCAACAATCCAAATCAACAAAATATATCACAAACTCCAACTCCAAATGTCGTGAATGTGTTCGGGGAAGTAGGGTACGTATCACCCTTCAAGAGGGTGTGCAAGGGAAGTAAAAGTAATGTCTTTGTAGCGGGAAAGCAACAACAACGGGCCGTTCGGGCGCTTGTTATGCAAGAGCAGGGACTTCTGGCCGCTAGAGAATCGAGGGGTTCAATAGGAAGACTAATGACCGCCAGACGACTCTTGAGGGAAACAGAATTTCAACAATGGCTGACACTGAGCCAATGGGTAACGATTGCAGAGCAGACTGTCAACAGACAGGCCTTACTTGGTACAACGGGAACACGGCTGGCGGCGGCTCGACAACGCGGGGACAGTTACACAGATGGCAGTGGCTCTGGCTAAGAGCGGGGGCACTTCTACTGCAGGTGGCGGCGCTACACCAAAGGTGGGTCTCGACCGGATGGCGGCAGCTACTACTCGCGGGGACAGTTACACGGAAGGCGGCGGCCGCTGACTACGGGGGCAATTACACGGATGGTGGGGACTCCTGGTTAGGGAGTGCGGGCACTTATATCGAGAGCGGCGGCAGTACAGTGACGGGGGCAGTTACACCGAAGGTGGCGGCAAGTAGCAACGGGGGCTCTTACATGGGCCAATAGCACTATCGGCTATATCGTCGAAGGCAACACACAGACCACAGGCGGCGGAACTACAGCAACGGGGGCACTTCTATGAACGGCGGGGACCACTCCTGAACCACAAGAGATGATGCGGGCACTTATATCAATGGCGGCGGAAGCTGCAGGACGGGGGCAGTTACGTGGCGGCTACCTCGTTCAAGCGGGGGCACTTATGTCTCGTGCTTCCGAGGACTGTTCAAGACTTTGCTTCCTCCGGTCCTCTTCTGAATATCAAAAATATGTCTTTTATCTCAAGAGTCCACTATATTCACCCCGATTTCCGGGCAGATAGTATACTGGCTAATACATGCTCGAGCACGGTCTTTTATACAAACGGGAGGTTACTAAAGGAGATGAAAGGGACTGAAGAGGATCAAATCGTGTCGTGCCGCCAACGGGTGGATGGCCAATTGTACCACAGGGATATCTAAACCCTGAATATTCTGTCCTCCCGCCGGAGTTACTCCACATGAATCCAGAGCCCAGCCTCTATGGCGTGCTCATCTTCTGATGGTTGTGACGGATGCAGTCCGCTTCTTCTAACTCCCACTGACTCACGAGGTTGACTCGATCTACCGCCAGTCGTCTTTCAGTCTTCTAGTCGCAGTGGGACCTACTGGTGTAGGACTCTATCTTCCGGGAGGTGTGGTCCGGGACGAATGAGCGGTTCCCAACTTCTTCGTGTTGCTTTCCAGCCGCTGAGCTGCAGCCGCTAGTCCGCCATCAAATAATGTGATGTTCAGATGCTAGCTTCGTGTTTATCATATGCAGTTTGCACTTCGGCCACCGCTGGCTGGTGTGCCCGCTGGTCGTCCTGATGCTTCGTAGTGTTATAAGGGTATGGCCGCCAGTGAAGGGACACCTTCAGCTGGCTTCTAAGGAGTGGGTCGTAGTAGCGGGAAGGACTGTGCGATCCTCCGGCTAGACTCCATATCTTTCTGTTATCGTGATATCATCATCATTTCCAACTGTTCGGTTCTCCCGCCGGTGAAGGCAGTCAACTATTGATGATTGGTAGTCCCCCGTTGGTCACCTCCGAAGCATAGGGGCACAGCAGAACTGCATCCCATAGCCCAGCGTAGTGAGTTCCCGCCAGAACGCAGTACCCGTAAGAGCCTTTGTTAAGTTGTCGACCCTTGTAGTTGTTTAGCTGCTGGCTTTCGGTCATCAACAGCGTAGCCTACCACCTCCAGGGAGAGGTGTACGCTCTCAAATCTAATGCCTCTCCTTTCCCACACTGATAGACATGAAAACGAATAAAAACTGGTGTTTTCATGCTTATCCTGTTACACGCCCTATCAGCGGGGTCGGGGAAAGCCTGTCAACACTCCTCAACAGTGGCACCTACGGCCAAGGCATCATTACCAATCGATTCCTCGGGTCCGAAAACCCTAGGAATCCACTCACCTCAAATGAAAACAGTTTGTGTGAACTCTTGAGCTGGTAGCAACAGCGTGGAATGAAACCTTTTGTGAATGTGGACCTCAGTGCCATAAGTCTCTGATGATGGCCACGCACAGAATTGAGAAGAAGTTAAAAACACATTTTTAGCTTGAAATCTGGCCAAGGTGCTTTAAAATGTCCCTTGCTGGCAGGCCTTGATGAAAACTTCCTTTTATGGACAAATGGCGGAGTGTTTCCCAAAAGGGAAGTGTGCATCAAGAGTCTCATATATATTATGTTTTCTTATCGTTCTTATTTCCCTCTATTGAGTAGGTTCAATTTGAGAAGCACTGAACGTTCCCAATTTTTCTCATAGCATCAAATTGTTGTATGCTGGCGAGAAAAGCAAAATTCAGTGACATTCGGGCCATTCTCAAAGGGAAAAACAGTCCTAATAAAAAACATAAATAAGAGAGATAGTACGAGGCACGCTACGCACAATGCGGTGGCCCACCCAACAAGTAAAGTTATTTTTAGATGTACAGTATATAAGGTGGGCAGCTTTTAGGGAGAAGGCACGGACTCCTACCCGGAAGCATAAAGCGGAGAGCAAGGGGATTCCACTAAAAAGATTATTAAAATCCACTGGTACTGTGGTCTACTATTTGGTTTTTTATGCCAACTAATCGGCAAGTCCGGCCACATCAATTCGACTCGCGCTGGTTCACAACGCGTTGGTGGGGTGACCCATCGAGCTGGCTGCGTTCAGGTGACCTCAAGGCTTTAGGTGCAGGCCAGTAGGTACAGTCATGTGTCACCGAGCACCCCAGTATGTCAACAGGCTCTGAGTTTTCAAAGTCAGACCGGCACACCCTAAAAAAACCCCAGAGACCACACAGTTAAAGTTACTCATTTTGTAACAATACATATTTAGTGTTAAAAAGGAGGGAGAATAACATTTTTTAGTACTCAGCATGACCCACATGCTACAAGAGTGTGTTTAAACGCAGCGCGACTCGAATTGATGGAATTGATGTGGCCGGACTTGCCGATTGGTTGGCATCAAAAACCAAATAGTAGACCACAGCACGAGTGGATTTTAATAATCTTTTTAGTGGAATCCCCTTGGCGGAGAGACTAGTGGTCTGCTCCAGCAAGTACAGAAGGGCGGAACCACCGGCTTGATTCATCGTGGCTGTCCTTGGGGACATGCTTGTATTTTCGAGTTATTATCAATCTATCAGCTTTTTTGGGATATTCCCTTGTGTGTTCTGTGTGTACGTGTGTGTGTGTCCTACGTGATCCTGCATGTACGTGTACATGTCCTGTGTGTCCTGTGTGTTACTTGTGTGTGTCCTGCGTGTTTTGTGTGTCCTACATGTGTTCCGGATTTGTTGCGTGTTGCATGTCAAATTGGTTCACTGCTCCTGTCTTACAAGGTTAGAGTGGGTGACCCAGAGTTACAAAACTATAAATTGAACCATTGTCTGCGGACGATCCTGGATTTGCTTGCTGCGATCTGCAAATATTAAACAACTGTTCCCGTGTATCTTCTATCGGTACACAAAGACCCATACTCGGTCGCACTCTCTAGGACTGCATCCGGAATCGCTAGTGGAGTTTGGTTGGTTGTTGTTTTAGGGATTTGTGTTGGTTTCAGGATTTGTGAATCCTGAACTAGAGCGCACTTCTTCATTGCATTCAGCCCGTCGGATTTGCATTTTAGTGGATTTCACCCATAGACCGCCAGCACACGTTTCAGCGCACTACTGGTGTCCCTCAAATGATTCTTGGAAATCCAGAACCCTGGGTCTTTTGCCTTCAATTAGACACCCTGGTCCCCTTCATAGCCCAAGTGAAAGGTCACTTCCTAAATTGGGTTCGAACTCGGTTGCCATAGTGAGTTGATCTATATTTGATGGGTGTATAGCACCTTATCCGGATCCGGCCCGTTGTGGTTTGAAAGGTTCTGGAGCCATCACATGATCGAACACATTGTCGTCTTGATACAAGCACAGATAAACAATGTTGGAACTCGTTCAAGATAAACTTGCTGTGAGTTCAATAATTGGCACAGAGTGGATATTATATTCCCTAATGCTCGTTTGGACTATCCGCAACCTCCTGCCTATGGTATGACAGTTGGATCCAGAACCGATGGCTTATTAGTCGGAGGCATCCAGTATGTGTGTTTTCTGGATACTCATCTGCAACCGGTACTGGATTTGGTTTCTAGCACATAGTTCCAGGTCTACTGACTTGGGACTCACGATAGACCCAGATGTGTGTATTCATAATGTAAATCCAGAAAATGTTGAATTTCAGGCATTGGCGAATTCACAGCTTATCAGCGTAGTAACCCATTTCTTTGTTTTTTGTTTCGCTTGTGTGTGTGGGGGGCCCTCGGGCCCGTCTTCCTCTCTTTTGCCCTCGCACGAGCTTTCAGCTCTCGGTAGCTGCACTCCATTTTGGGCTGCTTTGAGTCTCTTTTCGAGTCCCCTAGTATGTTTGCATACTGGTTCAGCCCGCCTCGGTGCCCTTCGGCTTTTCCTGCTGAGCTAGTCTCTCCCGGAAGCACAGCGGCCAAGGCTGCCTTCCCCCGTACACACACACACACCTTAGGGCATTAGCACCCGCTCTCCTAGGCTCTTAGCGCCGCCATCTCTCAGATATCTCCAGCACTTAGCACCTTTCTTTCTTCTGTTCCCCAGCTACCTACTGTCGACAGCAGACTAACTTGCTGCCAGCTCAGGTAGGCGAGCTTGGGAGCCATCTGAATGAGAGGCAAGAAAGCAGAGGAGAGAAGAGGCTGGTCCTCCAGCATCTCATCATGTAGATTAGATGCCATCAGATCAGCACAGCCGCTATTCGGCTCTCTCACCTCACCACCTCGTGTACACGCGTCCACCCACCTGGACGCCCCTTATCCTCACACCTCACACGTCTTCTCGACATGCAAAGACTGCGAGAACTCTGCGTGGAAATTTCTTCAAATTTTGGAGTGTACCTGCATGGTACCTGTGGAAAAGCTCTTGTGTGAAAATCCATATGGTACTGCAATCAATTAGATGGCAAGAGAGAGGTGGAGGGTTCGTGAGAATGATGATGGAGGCAGAGATCAATGATCTGTGTCCCAAACAGGATATTCAAAGATAAGAAAGTCTAGAAGAGGGGTCCTACCCCTCGTCTAGATTCACAATATTTCAAGTGATGGAGAATAGATGTCAACTGTTTCAAGATGATGCAGTTGATGGGGTCCCAGTGATTGACAACGGCTAGGCTCGAAAATATTCCAGATGAATTTTTTAATCTTATGGGAAGTCACCCAGTGACCCCAAGAATTTGGGCCAGGATTTACAGCTAATGTCGGAACCGAAGGCGCGAACGAAAAATTTCTGTTTTGGGAACTTTTTGGATTCCGCGACCGATTTGCTCATATCTCGATCAGTTTTGCTCATATTACCTTGAAACCATAACCAATCTTTCAGAATAATTCCTCCGCAATTATTGATTGAAGCAGAATTACGAAAATATTTTTTATTCAGTCATTCCAGAGAATGAGCTCTTTTCAGTTTCAAGAGGCTATAGCTATTCCAGATCTTCTCCAAACATCCTGAATTTTTGGGAGGGAAGACTTGCATACCGTCCTACAAATTCCATTGAGCCAAAAATAGTTAAATGTCCACCCTTACAATGTGATTGTGTCGCGAGCGATTTTCAGTAAGTTAGATTGATTTGATTGTACCGTCTTCATTTCTGACCCAAATATATCAAGCAAACCGATATATGTGACGTCAGAGACAGGTCTTCGAACTCTCAACTTAGTTTGACAAAACCCATGCATTGGATAACTAATTAGAACACGTCGTGTCTGCGCACATCACCAATGACAGTCACTTCGTTGATGTGACTCCATTCAATACATTCCTAACATACCTTCTTCGTGTAATGTTCCGCAAAGAGAACATGTACTGTCGACTTGAATGTGAGCACAAGGTCAAAAGGAACATTAGAATGAGAAGACTCACATTATCTGGGAGCACCGTGAGCATTGACATAGTGCTGAGGTCTTTCTTCGACTTGATCAGACCATCCCAGTCCTTGGACGTACGGAGATTGATGGGTGCTGATTTCTGGCCAGCCGAGGACAGTTTGTACGCAAGAGTCGGCTTGCGGGCTGCGCTATAGTCTCGTACATGATCTCGATCGCATCCTCGAACGAGCGCGAGGAAAGGAATGAAACACATGGGTTGCCCTCTTAACCGGCCTCTGGAATCATGAAGATGATGTCTGTCAACCGCGCGAGTGAGATTGTTATATCGGTTGAATTGATATTAAAATGGGTACCAATTGCTGTCACGACTTCGGCACCATCTGAACCATGCTATACAGAGAATGTCAGTGAGTTGGACGCACTCTTTGCCTTGGGCTTTTTCACTTCCTCGACATCAGAGTCACTGTCGATGTCAAGGTCTCTGGTTTTGGACGTCGGCCCTGGCGTCTTCTTGCGAGCCTTGGCAGTGGTTGTAGGTTTAGGCTTAGGCCCGGGTTTCTTCTTGGCGGGTTTGCGAGCAGGGATGTCTGAGGTCTCAGATTTGGATATTTCGTCCTTTTGCTGCTTTCTTGCCCGAGTTCCCCGTGCGTGAATAACGGTAACGTGGTCTTCAGCACCCGAAAGTAGTGCCATGGGAGTATCCGAGTCAGGGAAATTGATGTGGGAATGAGAGCTAGCAACGCCGGAGGACAGGAGTGGGCTTGAGAGTCAAAGGGATTCCTGGAGTTTAGAGGCACTCCGGCCCTCCTTTTACCCTCTTTATAAAATTAAGCTGTCTGTCCGTCCGTCCGAAGCCTTTTCAATCTCCGCTGCTCAGTTGACCCTCTCGTGATCCGATATTACCCCGTCTGCGCCTTTTAACTCCGCCATCAGCGGAAGGGGATGCGAGGCCGCGAAGCGGCCGAGCAGCCGCTTGTACAGCTACAAGTTGAGTCTTCACAAGATTTGTCTGGTTAGCCATTTAATGCATGTTGGTGGTACAGAGAAAACGCGCGACCAAGTCACATCACCGAAGTGACTGTCATTGGTGATGCGCGCGAACGCGATATGTTCTAATTAGTTATCCAATGCATGTGTGTTGGGGAACTAAGTTGAGAGTTCGAAGGCCTGTCTCGGAAGTCACATATATCGGTTTGCTTGATATATTTGGGTCAGAAATGAAGACAGTACAATCAAATCAATCTAACTTACTGAAAATTGCTCGCGACACAATTGTATAGTAAGGGTGCACATTTAATTATTTTTGGCTCAATGGCATTTGTCGCACGATATGCAAGTCTTCCCTCCCAAAAATTCAGGATGTTTGGAGAAGATCTGGAATAGCTATAGCCTCTTGAAACTGAAAAGAGCTCATTCTCTAGAATGACTGAATGAAATATATTTTCGTAATTCTGCTTCAATCACTAATTGCGGAGGAATTATTCTGAAAGATTGGTTATGGTTTCAAGGTAATATGAGCAAAACTGACCGAGATATGAGCAAATCGGTCGCGGAATCCAAAAAGTTCCCAAGACGGAAATTTTTCGTTCGCGCCTTCGGTTCCGACATTAGCTGTAATCAACAACTCACAAGGAATTGGGGCCACAATTAATCTGCAGAGCTGATATCACTGCCTCAATAATTATTGACGACCCTTCTCTAGTGTTGAACAGCGAATTTCGGGGTCATCTGAGCGAGGGTTTCTGCTGTAGTAAATGATTATAGATAGTTTCACCAATCTTACTGGCTACAAAGGCACAAATAAATAATCTCCATGTCCGATGGTACAGTCTGATTTTCTGAACCTCAAGTTTGAACGGCATCAAGTGCCACAGACCTAGTGTTCATGTCAGCCTTACCACCAGCTCTTTCCGAGTTATCCCTCCCATGGTCTGACGCCTCTAGAGGAAGCGGGAGATTCACATTCAGCTTCGAAAGAGGATACAGGTTTTCTTGATGCTGCTGCTCTAGCTCCGCCAGCCTGCGATCGATATCTGCTACCAATTTGGCCTGCAACGACTTCTCGAACAGGAATTTGGCATCCATCCAAAATTCAGCAGCTTTATGAATTTCACTATGCCGCATATGTAGGTCCCCAATCGATCGCATGCATTCAGCCCGACTCTGATGCACATCCATCCATGTGAGCCCCTCGAGTGCCACTGTCAAAATGTTTAATGCTTCAGCATCCATCCCATGTCCAGCTAGTGCATCACCAAAGCAGCGGAGCGCTTGATGAAGAGCCAGCATGTCTCGCGCCGATGATCGGTTTGTGAATGCCACAAAGACCACGGCCCATCGTGCAACCTCTGCGGGAGTGTGGACTGGATCGGCATAGTCTGACAGTCTCACTAGGCAGTCAGATGCGATGCGAATGTTGTCAACCTGCGCGGCAGCAAAAAGGCGGACATACTCAGCCCGTGCAGCGACTTTATTGCCCTCACGGAGCTGAAGGTGAGAATGGACTAGTTCACATCCAGTCAACCCTCGGAAGAACCCAACCCTCTGGAAGATGCATGCTGCAGCATTCAAATTGCGCACCACGACCTCTGCGCTTGCACCAGTGACAACATCAAGATCCGCAATATTGAGAAGCGCGCACGCATGGCTTGAAGGAGAGAGCACGGGAGAGGTCTGCTGGAGGAGAATTTCGTGGATTGCTCGTGCCTTAACGTATTCTGTCTTCAGCCAGTATGTCATTCCTTCAGTATTCATCAACAAAGCCTCTATGTCACTACCCTGCATACCAGTACCAGCGATAAGGGTTGTTCCTTTCTGTATCAATTCCAAAGTTTGTTTAAAGTCCGCAAGCTGGGCGCAAAAGCAGGCTTCCCATCGGATACTATAGATCTCCCCAAAGATGTTCCCCGTGGTAACTGCAACCCTGTGTGCCTCAATTGCCAGGCTCAGACCTTCAGAGGGATTGCCACAACAGGAGGCTATGCGGGCCAGGCCAAGAAGTCCTTGTATTCGAACATAATCCAAACTGCATTGGAAAGCCAGGGAGAGTGCATGACGAAAGAGATTCTGCGCTTTCTCGTAGTCCTGCATACACTCAGAATAATATGCTGCCACTATATTGTGAAGGCGAGCTGGATAGGAATATGTACATTAGCTCAATTCGCAAGCAACCACCGTGCTTACCTTCACCTTCCAGGTCGTCATTCACCCGGAAATGTACTAGAGCTTGGTGCATAGACTTTTCGGGATGGATGACATGGGCATACTGCCACGTCGAAAATACTCGGATGATATACTCGCCCGAAAGCTTTGGGTCATTGATTTCATCTAGCCTCTCGGGAAGACAGAGAAGGAGTGGGGTAAAACCATGATTCATCACCAGATTTAAACGGCCAAGGAACATTATGCACTGTATAGTGTCCCGCAAGTCTGCAGGATCCCAGTTCAGTCCATGCTCCAATAGGTTGTGCAAATTGCCAAGGTTTGAGAGAAGATGGGGAATCAAATTACTAGTAACTCCCCCAGAGAGATCTATGTGAGATCCCCAGACATTGAGGAGGCTGCTGAGATGCCTTCGCACGGGGCGCACCAATAGCAGGGACGGAGGTCGAACAGTTTGAATGTACTCGCGGATGGGGGCCAGTACTTTCAATTCCCCTGCACCACCAACATATGCAAGAGAAGTGCGAATTAGTGTTGTCTTACACTTCGCTAAATCCGTGATTGGAGGTTTGCTCTGTGCCAAATCAATGCCAGATATTCCATCTGGCAGGAGTGACATCAAGCTGAGCAGATCTGCTGCCTGAGGTACTGATAACATGCGAGGGCCAGAAAGAGATAGGGAAATTGAAGTCTGCAAGTTGGATCGTTTATCATAGCCCTCAGAGAGCATGGAAATCCTCTCCTTTTTCCACCGCTGCAGAGTGGCCTGGCAGCCTTCAGATGCCGCCATGGTTGCAACGAGCTGAACTGCAAGTGGAATATTGTCAGTGATTTCCAAAAGCTGATCAAGTTCTGAATCATCATGGATTTCATCCGCAATTTCAATGACTGTTTGACGAGCAGCAACGTGGTTGAGAGGGTTCAAGGGCCGTAGGAATGGATGAGTCCATTGAACTCTGCTTGGCCTTTCTGCACCACGCATCGTGATCTGAGGAAGTTCAGTAAGCAGGGATTCCAGCACATGAGAGGAGGTCGTACCAGAAGTCCTACACAGGCGACATCAGTTAGCAGCGCAAGGAGCTGCTCAACCTTTGCTCGACTGTCCATGGGTTCCCAAGTTGTCTCAAAATTATCAAAGATCAATAGGCAAGGTGGTCCTGTGGACAAATGGTGAATGATGTGTCTTGCTGACCCTGCGGAAGATTCCAGTCCAAGAGTGATGGCAATGGTCGCAATCAAGGAATCATTTGTTTGGGCCGAGTCACAGGAGATGAAGTGTCGCGCCGGATATTTATCGGCCACCTCGGTGTGATGAAGGGAAGCAACTGCTAAGGTGGTCTTACCCATCCCCCCTGGACCCAATATTGCAACTCGGGCGGATCCATTGACAAGGCTGTTGACCACATGTTCCAGCTCGGAATTACGTCCATGGAATATTTTCGGTAAGGCAGGTAGTAACGAGAATGATCCTGAGCTACAGAGGAAAGTAAGAGGACATCTTGCATAGAGGAAAATAATTTTTGCCTGGTATTCAAAGAACTTGTTCCAATCTAGCAAGACAGCTGAGCAAGAGCAAAATTAGTGGAATTTGCTAGCTCACCGAGGAGCCACTGTCAAATGAGCCGCTCTGGGACGATATCAGTTCCAGGAATTCTTGATGGCGCTTCTCCGCATCGATATTGAACTCCACGAGAGCTGAGGCGATTCCGATTTCTTGGCTCATCTTTCAAAGATGGTGAGTTTCGCCAGTCGACACCCTGCACTGTGACTAACTGTGAAATTACTCAACACATCCTTGAGCTCCCTCTCACAACTTTTCAATTGTGCGGTGATTTCACTTTGCTTGAACAGTCGCTTGATTGTCCCCAGCTCCTGCTGCGCTCTCAAACATGAATCAATCTTTTGGAGAGTCCTAGAAGCAGACAAAGATTGGTACAATGCGAAAAAGGTCTTCAAACCTACACAGTGCATTGAGCAATTCGTTCAAGCATCCCTGGGGACTGGATCTCTTCGAAGTCAATGGAGAGAGCCATGAGGGCACAAATCAGATGATGAACATCATCCAAAATCTGGAGGCATCTTCCTTTTTGAAACTTGGTGGTCTGAATTGCTAGGTCAGATGGAAGCAGAAAACGAGTCTCGTCGTAACTTACCTGTACTACAGGCACAATTTCCAAGGTTAAAGTGCAGACTCTCCCCACAAAGGGTATCCTTGCCGCTTTTGCAACATCCTGGAGGGCAGTCGCCGCTGTCACGGTGTATTCGAGAATCCTGTCTGTAGCAGTTGACATGGGAAGTGGCATTAAAAATATAGAAACAATGGTCTCCACATACCGGCTTATATCCAGCAAGCTATTTCGGAGCCATCGCTGTTAGCAGAAGTTGGGCGGACACCTGAAGGTCCCCGGGGACTTCGCCCATCACTCATCGTATGTGCAATGTAACTGCGTTGCATTTAGTTCGAATCCGCGCCACCTTCGTCACTTCGGCTAATTTTGAGAAAGTTTGTCACCCCGTGTAAATTTAGCACGTTTGAGGTATTCTTTGTCACTTGAGACTCCAGGCCGTGAATTTTCGTCACTTGAGAGTCCTGGCTCTGAATCTTCGTCAGTTCATTTCCTTGCTGTGAATCTTCCTCAGTTCAACCTTTCCGTCACATCATGATACGGTGAAGCATGGCTGTTCACTCCTTTCTTAGCTTCATCGCTTTGCTCAGTCAGTCAGCAATATGCGTGTTGAGACCAAGACCATTATATTCACCAATCTGTGGGTCATCCCTCCGCCAATTTGATTGAAAATTGAAATACCACCTGGGGTTTTGGCCCACTAAGTTGATTCGCTGGACGCAAAAACTAGATCCTATCATTACGGGTAGGTGGTAACTGATAGGCAAGCTACAGAAAATCTACAGAAGTATATGCGAATGAATGAGGTACATAGCTATGCGTGCAGTAAGTAAGTCAAGAAATTCAACTGTAATCTATTCATCCGAGTCGGCGTGCAGGACCGCTTCAACATACTCTGAATATTCTTCTTTGAATTCATCCCAGTGATTTTGAGAATAGTCAACAGCGCTCAGTGATACCCCATCATGCTGTACACCCCACCCTTTGAGTAGGCCACCATTGAGTCGTTTCCGAGATGGCTGAGCTGATATTGGTGCCTGAGACTCAATTACCGTTGAAGGTCCAGCGGCGGCGACGATTTCTGGACTTATGAGCGCAGAGACAGAGCGGAAAGCAAGATTTATACCTGATTTGTCGTCTGCGGCGAAGGTCGCGGTTTCGGATGGATCGGTGGGCTCTGCGAAACAATATTTAGTCATAGGTGAGCAGATAACTTTGGGAACCAACCTTCAGCTTGTTCCGAGTCGGAAGACTTCCTATGCTTCCGAAGCCGCGAAACGCACATACGCCAAGGAGAGTTTAACTGGAGCCTCGAGCACCTGATTCTCGACCCAGATATTGTTGGAGAGCATCAGCGTCGCAGATGCGGTGTAGCGGTTAATTGAAGGAACGTGGTGGTTAGTCGGGGAAGTGTGGTAGTTCGTTGAGATTTGAACGTAGTGGTTAAGGAACAAAGCAAGTAGGTGACGGTGCCAGGTGCTTCGAAACACAAAAATGTTGAACTGATGAACTTTCACAGTGGGGAATGTGAACTGACGCACATTCGCAACCAGGAATCCCAAGTGACGAACAATCCCAAAATCTGCTAAATTTATATGAGGTGACGAACTTGCTCAGGTTCAGCCGAACTAACAAAGTGACGAAGGTGGTATAGACTCGACTAAGTAGTAAGTACTTGGCACTCCACTTCCAGCAAGTTGAAGATCAAAACCAATTAATCTGGCGCTGATTGGACAGGCGAAAATTGGGACCTGGATTGCGAGGGAATATGGACCGCAATAAAAGCTTGTTGATCGTGTTTCCCTCGCATTCGGAATACTGTACAATTTCATTCAATTCGGCAGTCACGCGTCACGCACCCCCTGTGCCGCGACGAATTTTCGTCTTGGTCACGGATCACGGCGCCCAGTGCCGAATGTGAAATTCGTGACACCCAGGACAAATCTCTCTTGGAGCCGCAAAAAGGCAGAATTTTCGAAAATTTCCGTCTTGAATGCCGGAATTTTGTAAGTGTCACGCCAAATTTTGTTGGGTGCCGAAGTGCCGAATCGGTATTTTCGGTCATGTGTCACAACCCATGCCAAATTGAATGAAATTCTACAGTATGCGTCATTCAAAGCGTGAATTTCTCTCGTCTCACACTGGCTCATCAGAATAAATTAGCAAGAGAATTCTCGCATAATTCAAATACTGAATCACTAGTCACGTTAATTCCAACGGGCACGAAACGCACAAGGACCGTCCAGCACTATTCCAACCGAAGCTCCGGGATTACCCCGAAGGCCACGTGTCGGAAATTGATGGTATCAACGAGCCCTCCGCCTCTTTGTTCTGACCATTGGGCCGCTCGCAATGGCTCTTCACTCTCCAAGAAATCCTCGTCCTCTTCCATCATCTTGATAGCACGGTTACGAACCTGAGGGCTGCCAACAACATTGAGAGATCGGGCAACACCCTGAAGAGCTGTTGCGATCTCGCTCGCAGCCTCGGCGTTGCGCTTGCGACGGTTGCGAGGCCCATTGTTGGGGGAGGAGGGAGTTGACGCCTAGGGTCCGGTGACAGTTAGTGTCAGCTGTCAGTAACTGTCAGGATGACTGTCAGAATCTGACTGACAGTTAATTATTTTTGCGTGGTCGAATCTGACAGTTGACAGTTAAAATTCAGAAAAATTTGCTCCGACTTGCAGAGAATGACCTCCACAGCTCCCACTCGCCCGGCGCGGAATCGCCAGGTCTCCTCCCGTGTTGCCAATGACGACAACTCTGTAGGCCTCAGTGCAGCTGCTCAAAACCTTCTCTCCGGTTTGTGCTGCTCACGGCACGCCGATGATTCTTATTATCTAACTGCCGACAGCAAAACCTATCATTGATTTGGTCAAGAAAATTGCGAAGCTCACGTTGTTTCTCCCAGAGACTGTACCACTTGCCACAGAGGAAGATGATATTCCGCATCGCATCTT
The DNA here is from genome assembly GCA_014925785.1 of Mycena galopus ATCC 62051. Lineage (NCBI taxonomy): Eukaryota > Fungi > Basidiomycota > Agaricomycetes > Agaricales > Mycenaceae > Mycena > Mycena galopus. The sequence continues at coordinate 163,726 of WIQG01000153.1, forward strand.
CGAGCTGGAAGGTGAAGACAACACGGTCGCCAGCACCTTCAATCGCCGAGTCGATATCTTGTTCGGAGAGCATGTTCGCGACTCTGACGGCCGCCTAAAATACGTGCGACGTGGGAATCTTGGCATGGACTGTGTTGTGAAATACCTCGAGTCAATTCACTGGGAGTCCGCGAAGATTCCATTGGACCTTGCTCAGGGAAAACTGGCGAGGATCGCAGATGAGTTAGATTATCTGTGGTGCGTGATTTCTTATTTATTATCCTCTCAGTTCTCACATGAGATAGTGGTGGTGACCGGGAACCTACGAAACCGGCAGGGAAGATCGCGGATCCGAGGCCATCATTTACTAAGGACGCTGGATACGAGAAAAAGATGGACGGTGAGTCACCCAATATTTGTTTTTCTCACCAATTCAAATGCGGCACCAGTGCTCTTCGCGGCATCCACCACCACCACCGCTCAGAAGAAATCCAAGTTGAAGTCCACGAACGAAACTGACGACTCTGAGGATGACTTCGATGATGTAATTGAGATCGACTGTCCGGATCCCCCGGCCGTGAAGGATACTTTCTCTCAGCTAGCCACATTGAAGGTATGAATTTTGCTCAGGCCAGTATGAAATTGAAGCTTTTCTTCCATTCAGCTTATTGCCGCACCTCCTCCCGCCAAAAGGAAATCCGAGGAGGAGCTTGAAGGCCCTGCAAAGGCTAGGACTGTACCAAAATGTCTGATGTTCGTTCTGATTCCTGTTCCAGAAAAAACCTGGAACTGTACCGGACGAATTCATGAACAGGCTCTCAGAGCAAAGGAAAGACGACAAGAAACAGACCAAAAATAAAAATTACTGGGTATGCACTGCAGCAGGTTGCACCCATCGTCGCGAGGGACGCCGCCAGTTCAAAGATGTAGCACAGGATGCGCAGAACTGCGAACACCTGCGAAATTCCAACGATGCATTGTACAGAGAGGTATTGCGGTATCGGAAGGACAATCGACACTGAACCTTAACAGATTTCGAACCGCGGGTGGGAAGAAAACAGAGGACGAGAAAAAGGTTTGGCAAGCACACGCTGACCATTTGCTGATGCTATTGATATGCAAACGCGGCCTCGTTCCTGACCTTCTCAACTCCGACGACTGGAAGGCGTTTGTTCAGCACGTGAATCCGAACCTGAAGCCGACCCCAAGTTCCGAATTTACAACTCGAATCATTCCTACCGAGGCTGCGAAGGTCAAGCTTCGCACGGAGAGCGCATTGCAAAAGGCCGGCCCGAGCACTCTCACGTTTGATGGAACTCAGACTCGCAAAGACAGTTTCTACACGCTGCATGCAACCACGCCAAAAGATGAAGTCTTTTTTCTCGGCAGGCATTTCGGGACCAAGACGAGTCACACTGCCGAGTGGGTTAAAGACGGAGCACTCAGGGTGAATGATTCATTTTAATTTCGTGTTGCGTTGTTCTCTAAGCCTTTCCCGTAGGTCATGAAAGCAGTTGGCGAAGATAAATGGGCTGCAGCCGTATCTGACAGCACCAACACAACACTTGCCGCACGTCGAGAGATAACGACGGCCATCCCCACCGTCATCAACCTGTGCGATGTTGTCCACTACCTCCACCATGTCATAGAAGACATAACTGAACTGCCCGAATTTGTTGTGGTTCGATTTCTTTCTCGCTGTTCGCGCCAGAACTCAATTCTTTGTCCCAGATGTTATCTAATATGAAGCCCGTGATACGCCACTTCAATAAATCCGGCAAATCCAAGGCCAGTCTCAAGGACGCAGGAGCCGAACAGGGTGAAAACGGAACTGATGTTCGTATTCATGCCCTCGCGTCGATTGGGAAAACCCGTTTTGCAACTCACTTCATGGCTGTTGATACGGTCGAGCCGGCACTGAACCCTATTCGCAAGCTGGTGGTACAGGGTGTGGTCAAATTCAAGGTCTGCTATTGTCGTTCTGTATCAACATTTCAACTTACTCTCAACTTTCACAGGATCCGGATCTGCAGGAATTGTTTGAAGACCCATATTCATCTGCGTTTCTGGAGTTCGCGAAGGACCTACTACGATACAAGATCATTGTCAGACCGCTTGCTCAAACTCTCTGGTCTCTGGAGGCGACTACAGCAAACCCATCTGATGCAATGGTGTTTTGGCTTGCCGCGGCGCATGCACTTGATAGTGTTTTTGCGCAGGACCCAGCCAAGACACATATTTCGGCAGCGCTTGCCGGACACATTCGGGCAGCCTTCAATGGCCGTTATCACCAGTTTTTCAGCCACTCTGATAAATACTTCGTCGCTTTCTGCCTCGATACACGTGCGTGCGCTGCTCGCCGAGATTATCTTCCCGCATTTGACCCAGAATTGCAGGGTATCCAATGGGCGATTATCTACGTGAACGTGTGGTGCCCGCGCCAGAAGTGCCGACTCACATCAAGTTCTCGCACGCGTTTCTTCGTGTCAAGGCGTTCATAAAGACTCTGTTGAAGGGTCTTATTGATCAACACCAGAAACACGACTCTGGATGTAACTGCCATCCAATTTTCAAAAGAAAGACATCTCTGGAAATCGTTCATGAGTGCCAGGCTCAGCTCGAGGCATGCTGGCAAGGCGAGGCTCCATTTCATGCACCTATTCTCAACGACGATGCGATGGAGTGGTGGGAAAATCTCGAGATTGGATATTCCCCGCGCTCTGGTGTTCTAGCAGTAAGTCGTCATTTTATTGGCACAATATCACTGACCCGGTACTCCAGATGCTCACTGTACGCATCTTCGGCATTTTGGCCAACTCAATGCCTGATGAGCGCACGAACTCCAACATTACATGGTTCAATTCTCCACTGCGAGGGAACCAGAAGGCAGAGAATCTACTCGACATGATCTTGGTCGGGCAATGGCATACATATCACGCGGAGGTACGTCGATTAATATTCACATTCCTAACCCAAAGTTCAACCATTTATCACAGGGTGTAAAAGTACGGCGTCCTCGCCGGAATCCAACCGTCGCTTTCCGACGCCTAAACCCCGAGCTCTTGGAGAAGGTGAAACACAAAGCCGCCGACCATTCCAACAGCGACAGTGAAACCGACTCAGACTCCGACAAGGAGTTCGACTCTCCCACTGTCGTCGCAGAATCTGTTCCCTCAAATACCGTTGTCTCTGCTCCTGCCGCGGGAGAGAAGCCATTGCACAGTGAGGATGAGGAGGCTGACAGAATCCGTCGCAGGTATCATCGTAAAAAGCGGGCGATAAAGACGAAAGGAAAAAAGAAAGTATTTCCGTCTCACACGACATTCGTCGTTGATCCAGACATCAACCTCCGCTCAGCTGGACTCAAGGAGCTTCTCAGTGATGAGCCGTCTGCACCGAAAACCCGTGCTGCAGTGGCGATTGGTGTTGGTGCGTCCAGTTCGGACAGCCAAGACCTCTGGGAAGGCTGGTAACTTTGCGTAGTAGTCCTGTACGCCGAGCTCGCAATTGTCAGAACTGTCAACTGTCAGAACTGACTGTCAGCCTGACAATTAATTATTTTCCCCAAATGCTAACTGTCACCGGACCCTATTGACGCCGGACGTTTACGAGATGGGTTGGGGGCAGGAGTATGAACCGGTGACGACGGGGTCAGATCATTGTCGCGGTCGTCGACAAGAGTCTACGAACAAAGGTGAAAATAGCAACAAAGGAGCAGCAGGACCTGACAAACCTCGATGGATGTGTTGGCAGCACCATCAACATCATTGATAGCTTGGGAAGAAGCTGTCTGCGTGGCGGCAGTCACGGTGCCTTGCGATGCCGTTGAGGGCTGTGATTGGGAGACACCGGCATGAAATGCGCCAGCACCTGTGGCAACAATCCCATCAACAAGGTTCGGGATGTCATCGTAGAGGGGGAATCTGGTCTTCCGCCACTTACGGGCATTCTCGTGGGTCTAGAAAGAGTCAGAGAGTATGTAGCAATAAAAGAACAATCTTACAGCCAGATAAAGCTCCCACACCTCATCGCTGGCAGTCACCATTTTCAGTCCATCCCAGCCAAACCCTGACAGACCACGGAGCTTGCGAACGGCATTGAAAGCTCCTTTGAGCTAAAGAAATGAATGAGCGACGCGACGCGACGTGACGAGAAGCTGGATGATCATGTACATTTGTATAGTGGTCTTGACACTTCTCCGCGGTCTTCCCTGCTCCTTGTGAGTCTGTGAGCACCTCGGCACAGGCAGACCAGACTGTCGGCTTCCAGCCGCTGTCCGACTGCATGCCAAGATCTTTGCATTCCCGAAGCTTTTGGACTAGTTTTGCGTCATCGGCGTCGGTCCAGGTACACCGAGGGCCATTTTGTCGACGCCGAATGGACATAGGAAGGTGGGGGGTATATATAAACGAATGTGCTACAGACAGGAAGTGAAAAAAGTGAAGATTAAATGCAGCGTGACTCTTGAAGCAAGCGGAGCGGATGCCTCCGAGCACTGTACAGCTCCGGTATGTCTCAGTCCGCGCTTGAAATCACGGACGCTTTGATTTTGGCAGAAGCGCTTGATCGGAGCGCCGCGCCTGATCAGGCCCCAAGGTCCCACAAAGATTTCCCGGTTTTGGTGATGCACGCTCTTCGCAAGTCTGTCCGGCTTCATCAGCCTTTTGACATTTTGATTGCGGGTTTTTGGGGGTTGTGAGGTTGCCGCAACCTCACAACCTGTTCGCAACCTCGCAACCTCACAACCTCCAAACATTAAATTAGAGAATAAATAATACATTCTGGTATATAGTAAACTAGGATAAGAATTCATGCATATGATGATCAGCGTAAGGATTAACAAAATAAGTATTAAAAGCATCCAGGGAGTCTGAAAAATGAAAGTCCTCGGGAAGCGCAGCCGTCCCGTACACTCCGATAAGATGGGCTCCTCGCGCAATTGAATCCACTGGTATAATCGCCAGCCGGCAGCATTCAAGCTCCACCACCCACATCACCGTGTCCGGATCAAGTGCATCTCCGACAGGGACAAGTCAGTTCACCAGTGCGCATTCAAAGCTGCGCTCGGCGAAGGTGAAGGAGAAGAACAGGAGTACACGGCCTGGGCAACAATATGGCAGCACTGCTCGAGGCTGAGAAGCCACAGGCCAAGCGCGCACACGAGCAGGTCGTTGCGGCTGACACTGCGCGTGCTGCTGAGTCCAAGACGCGAGTCCGCAAGCGTGCTGACAATATGTCCCACATCGCGTCGATCGACGCAGAGATTGATGCTGCCAGGGCTGCGGAGGAGGCAGACGCAGTTGACGACATTGCTGACCTGCCTGCCGGCGTGATGGAGGATTCCTTCATCGCGGAGGTACACCCAGAGCTGCGAGCACACGAGTCCAAGGACGAGGACGAAGAGATGCTGGATATAACTCAGGAAGATTTCGAACGCATTGAAGACGACGATGCCTACCTCAGTACCTCCGAGTGGGACAAGCCCCCGGTCGCAAAAGTAAGTGCTGCTTTGATTCAGGTCTTGACGCGTACTGAATTTATGTCTTGCAGGGGAAAGCGAAGACTGTTGCAGCGCCAGCGAAGCGAACCAAGAAGCCAGGTAAGGGTGAGATCCGCAAGGAGATCGAGGCCTTGGGGAAGCAGCTTGCGACCACAGTGGTAAAGAAGAAAGGAGTACAAAACAGGTAGACACCGTGCACCTCGGATCGGCACGTGGACGAGACTTACTTCTTTCAGTGACGCTGCCGCTGCTTCCGCTAAAGCTGGCCTCTCCAAGTCCTGGCCGATGACATCCACGGGTTCCAGCGTCATTGGTGGATTGACGGATGAAGATGCGGATGCTGTGCGTCCCGACTTTGAAGCCCCCGAGACGGTTCGGGCACCGCGGAAGAACGACGTCAGTCCAGTTCTCTCGCACTTACGATGCATGCTGATCTTTCTTCTATAATCCAGGTCGTGGCTCTTGTCAATGACTCCGACAGCGACAACACTCCCAGCAAGGTCCCGGGCCCTATCAAGGCTGCCCCAAAGGCTCGCGCTCGCGCCGCCGTGAAAGTCGAAGCTAGTGCGTGAAAAATACCTGCGCTAGCTGTTCGCAGTCGCAAGGTCAAGCCCTCCATAGTCAAGACTGACTCATTGTCCAGCTCGTCCACGCCGTTCACGCCCGAGTCTTCCTGCGACGTCAATGGATTACCGGCCTTCATCGCGAAGACGTGGATTACCAAATTCCTCCCCGAACTTTTCAAGCTCTTGCACTGCTCTCTCGACCCCATGGCGCTCGGGGCGGTGGGCGACGATCCAGAGGACCCAGGGAGGGCGACGATCGACCTTCTTCAACCCCTCCTTGACCAATTGTATCCAGGGACCAAGTGGGTGCTTGAGTGGGGCGATGTGATCTGTCCAAGGGTGCGTACCGTGGTTATGTCGTGATGGTGCTTGTCTTACCTCTTCCCCTTCTAGGCTGTCAAGCGCCTCCGGGACCGTCGTTGTGCATTTGCCAAGATTGGTGCACGCCTCGTCGACGCCGGCTTCGAGGATGGCAGGATGCCAAATACTATAGCGACAAGAAGGCCGATCAGCCTCGCCTGCGCCTGTTGGCAAGGGATGTCGTGAACGACGCCAAATACGCGGTCCGGAGCAATGGGCCCGCGTTCTGGAAAACTCCGACTCCCCAAGCCGTGGGGCTCCTGAAGCGCGATAACCCTGCATACATCGTCTGTCTTTAATAAACCCCAACTCCTTTGTAGTATACTAAACTTATTCTTCACAGAAACCTATTGGATACTTACCTCGAATCTCCGGCAATCGTCAAGACGGTATTGCCATTCATCGGAAAGCAGGAGTGGCCGCTCAATGTTTCTGTGGACGACAAAGGTCGCGAAGTGATATCCAATATCTCTGGTTTACCTATCGGCGCGCTCGGTATGGGTGCGGCATCGGTATGCATTGTCATCATTCATTTCTTCCTCTTTACTCATCATTGTCAATGTCGACTGCTAGGTGGAGCGTGGGTATCGGCTGCACCTTACCGGCTTTCGTTCGACCCCGCTGGAGTTCTCGGCTGCCAATTACGGGACAGCTGTCAACGGTTTCATTGCGGGCATCATGTCCTTCACGCCGTCGCGCTGGGAGAGCATCTTCGCCGCCTGCGGAGCTGCCATTTCGGAGCCCGTACTGGATGTAGAAGAATCATATGAGGTCGAAGAAGAGACACTTGATGGCCTGCGTGAGGCAATGTATGTCCCCAGCAGCTCGTAAAGTGAGTCTCCCGCAGTACTTCGTTATTCTCTTTGCTTATAACTCCCCGAGATTCTTGCCCTTTCTCCTGCGCGAGTAACAACGATTTTAGTGGGAGTGGGACTCGTCCAGTCCCACTCCATCACTCAGAAAGTGCAACTCAGTCCCATTAATGGGACTCAACCCTGTTACGGAGTGCGACTGATGGCGAATGCATCCAAAGTGCGACTGATGCACTGATGCATAATCAATCCCTGCTCATGCCGATGATCTCCGTATCTCGGCGCTTCTCCTACGCGACGCCGGGGTCCGATGTCCACTTTTTTTGATCCTTCTCTCCATCTCCCACGCACAATGAATAACTAGAAACAAGTCTTGCCGCCGCTTCGCTCCGGCAACTCGTTACGGGAACGGGCAAGAAAAACCGATATTATTCGAACGGCAAGAAGGCCTTTATGGACCAAAACTCTCGCTATGATCAAAACCGAGCGTCCATAAAGTTGGTATTCCTGGTCCATATCTTGTGCTTTGATCATGAGGGAATTTAGGATCCAATTAGACGAATAGGCGGAAAAGCGGGAACGTAGGCAATGATAGGAGACTGATATTGAGGCCTGCAGGCAGCCAATTGGGCTTCGAGATTGAATGTAAGTATGTATGTACGTCAGCAAGCAGAAATAGTATATAAATGATGAAGCGTCTACTCGGCAATGAAACTTAATGATGTGTAACGCGAATGTTCAACAAACATATATGAAGGGCAGCGTCCCGCTCCATGGACCTCAGTACAAAAGTTGATTGAAAATTTGCTGAGGGTCTACTGTAGATCGAGATTGATTAGTCCGGACCAAGGTCATCATTGCAGATCCAACATCTCAATGTGCATGCTTCCGACGCGTCGAATGACTGGGAGGAAACACGAAAAATTGGTTCCTAGACTTTGTCCTCACTGGATGCGTCGGGGACATGTTGAAAAGAAGAGAGCAACGAGTTGAATTCGATGCTACAATTGCAGCAGTTCTACAGCAGTGAATTGAAGGACTGTCTTTCTAACGAGCTTCGTATAGCTACAATTCGAGACGCCGAGGTGATAATTAAAGAACGGTTAATCCCCGTCCTTCCTGCCACAGCCGTCACCCTCTCCTTCTCACACAGAGGCCGACGAACGGCTTTCCGTGGATGAGAACGATTAAATTGCGCCTCGAGACATCAATCTTAACTTGGATGAGCGCAATGTTCTTCCCGGGAATTCAAAGCGCCAACATACGAGATCAAGCCATGCTGCAGATGCAGATTCGGTCGCAGCACTGCAGCCAGCGAAGCAGGGAAAGGTATGTTAATGACACTACACCTGCAATAAAAATGGTTAAACTCTGCGCAGCACTAATACGGTGTAGATATGCAGTAATCCAACTTGCCATTACTGAAGCAGTGGGCTATTTGGGTACGGAATTCAACTTCCGAACTAGTACCATCGATGTTACTTATTGTAAATAGTCAATTCAACATTGTGATCCTGCACTGCACACATTGAATTCAGTTTGCCGAAACATTGGCACAGCGTGCGCCGATCTCGTTCCCATCAAAGCTGTTGGCTAATCAGTCGCACTCGGGAAACTGAGTCGCACTTTTGATGGACAAAAGTGCGACTCAAACGCATCAGTGCGACTCGTTGAGTCCCACTCCCACTATTCTTGTATATACTCCTCCTGCGCCGGCCTTCAGCCGCTACGCGACCAAAAGCGATCCTCGACATGCCACTCCTTTTTATAACATTTCAAACACGTCCGATTCCCGTCGCTACTCATTTATTGTACGCCTGAATACAGAAAAATTAATTAATGTTTTTGACGTTGTCAAGTTGTGAGGTTGTGGCATCCAAAATTTCCCGAGGTTTTGGCAAATATAACATAGGGTTTTGAGATTGTCAGGTTTCGAGGTTTTTGCAGGTTTTTCGAGGTTTTTCGGGGTTGTACAACCTCACAATCAAAATGTCAAAAGTCTGATGTTCACGCCACTCAGCTGTTGCATTTTCGACGTTTTCACCCCCCGCGTCGCAGGCGTCAATGCCCTCACACTTCATGACTTCAATCCAATACAATCCGCCCGCCCCGTCCATCTTGTGGGATTCTGGGGGTCTGCGTATATCACGCGGGACGAGACGCGGTGGAATGCTTCAATTTCGATTCCCGTAATCAACTTCTCCCCTTGCATTCCATGTTGCGGTCAGCACGACAATTCACTAGGACGTCACAATCAACGCACACCGCTACACTTGCGATCAGACCGTGGTCTGAGGGTTAAGTTTTTTTCCTTCAACAGGACGTAATCTTCAAAAATTCAGCTGGACCTACCGTAATTAATGAATCGAAGCCCACCTCATCCGTGCTGGGGTTTGAGGCGATACGAGAGGGACCGTGTTCAGACTTCGACTTGTAATCCCCGTACTCCTTCTCCTTCCCTCGCACTTTGTCACATCTCATTTTACTTCCGGTCCGCAGATTACGGCACGATTCGCAAGTCACCTTACTTATTTCGCAATTCTCACTTCATACTTCGCATTCGCTATCTGCGCAGAGTCACCTGTAACTTAATGACGGCCGTACTGGTCCCGCCCTCTTTTCGAGTCGTCTCGATGATCGCACGGAGCGGTCGGATTCCCAGCATTGTCTATCCACCAGGACAGCTACGCATGATCAGAACATTTACCGCACTTTTCGAAAATCTGTGAAGATTGACCTGTATATTTATTAATACATGCGCTCAGTACATCCAACAAGGATTTTGCTATATTTCACACGCCAATTTCTTCGGCCATCGCTTCGCAAACCACTTCTTTAACACTGCGTCCCCTTCTGCCTGGCTCGAATCCTCTGGCAAATCATCGTTGATACCCATCAGCGCCGCTTGTTTCAGACGGTCCGCCGTGGACAGCTGCCGCTGAGTCTGCGCCGCGCTTGTCATGCTCATGAAGAACATGGGTGAGTCGCCGAGGACGTAAGCGTAGCGCATCAGCAGCTGGACAGCGAAGGCACGGGGGTTGGAGGGAAGGGGAGGCGCGGCGGCGGTGATGTCGAGGGGGAGGATGAGGGGATCGTCCAAGGAGGACTTGGTGGCGTGTGCGGAGGGGGCGGGGAGGAAGGCCTCGAGCCCGCTTCGGGAGTTGTGGATGAGCGCAGTGATGACTGAGGAAAAACGAAATTAGACGGAGAATCTCGTTAGGATGGATGAGACGCACTATTATCACCACACGCGAGATCCTCCTTCGCGAGGCGGCGGAACAAGTCCCACGCGCGCTCTGCGTCCTTGCCAATACACTGCCGCTTCACATCAATCTTCGTCGGAATCATGCGGAAGTTTGGGCTGTATCCGTCCATCGACACTAAAAATATCATCCAACCATCAGCCAAATACGCGCCATCAATAAAGGAACACAGCGCACCCCACGAATACGTGGTAGACTTCGGCGGCTGCAACCCCGCCATCGCCATATTGACCTCTAGCTCCGCCTTCGTCCCCCTCGTCGCTTGTTTCAGGACTACACTGTCCTTATCCGCCTCCCCCCCAAGCTCCGCCCACATAAGCCTCTTCTCCTCCCTGCCCAACATCCCTTCCCCGCCCAACACCCGCCCCCCGCTTCGCGCCCACTTCCCCACCACCCACGCCCACAGAAGCGCCTCGCGGTGGCGCTCAATGACATAGTGCGTCGCCATGAAGATAGTGTTGACCTCGAATTCCTCTGCAACCTGGTGCGAACCACGGAATTGCGAGAGGGGCGTAGCGGCAAAGTATTCGCCGAAGGCGAGGGAGAGCTCGTGCATGAGGGGGAGGGAAAGCGCACGCGCGTTGTGGCGCATGTAGGGCCTTTTGCGGGTGCCGAAGCGTTGATCTGAGGAGGAAGGACCGAGGTAAATAAAAAACAATATCGAATCGACCCAGGAGTGGAGACGTACTAAGTAAATGCTGGGTCCACCCTAGACTCCGCCACTCTCCGCCCCCATCCGCATTTCCCGAACTATCGGGGCCTACGAGCAGGCTCGTGTCCACGCGGAACACGGGGCCGTACAGCGTGGTATGGAACGCCGACGGCGGGAGAGGCAGAATTATAAACTGGTCGTCGTTCAGAGCGACGCTGTATTCAACATTTCATAAATTGTAATGGTCTGAGCTAAGAAGACGCACATATTATCCGAAACAATATCCGGGTCCAGCTGTGCGAGCTGTGACTCGACGGCGTGGCTACAATCCGATTTGCGTCAGCATTCCAGTCCGCTCTTCAAATCTGTTGACCGCGGAAGGAGACGCACCTATTAAAACTTGGCACAACCTTCTCCAGCCACTCCTCGGCGTTTTCGGTCTTCAGAGCAACACCGGGCCTGCCCGTGAGGCGGAAGATTTGGGTGTCTGACAGGATGTTGATAAGTAAATCTGACGCAGCAGAAATAGAACAGAGGCAAGAATAGGCTTGACACAAGCATGCGGCGGCGAAGATTCCAAACACAAACAAAAATTGAAACACCAAAAACACACCGTGATGAAGCCGAATCGGCGGCTGCGGCTCGGGGTCAGGGCACCCGTAGAACGCGCACTCGATGTCGAGCCACTGCGGGATGAGGCCGAGGCGGTCGGGGCTGTTCGCCTCGTCGTCCACCTCAGTGTCATCGCGCCCGTCCGTGTCATAGAAAGATGTAGATGATTGTGCGTCCGGATGCGGGACGTCGGCGGAGACGATGTGCCAGGTACTGTTAGGCCAGCTGGTGGTCGCGTCCCGCGCGGCGCGGAGGGAGTAGCGCAGCTCGTCGTGTTCGCGCCAGCGCGCCTCTTTGGTCTTGTATTTCGTGGAGGTGAGGAGAGCTTCGCGGGACTTTTGGTGCAGGGGATCTCTGCGCAGGCGGGGTAGATTAATCACAATGGAGACGGAAAACAAAGCAGAGAAGGACAAGACGCACGAGCCATTAACCCACACCCAAACCAGGTCGACTTCTGCGTCCTCCACCATGCTGGATGTGCACGGCTCCTGCCACAGTCCCGTCGACACCCAGTTGTCACGACACTCCACGGAGATGGCGGCGTGCGCCCTGATGGGACGCACCCTTTGGTCGACAAGGGCCTGTTCGGGCGAGGGAGCGACGAATGCATGGTACACGGTGTCGTCTATGAGCACCGCCACAGGACTAGGTTCGTCCTCTTGCTCCGACTCGTCCTCTTGCCCCAACTCGTCCTCTTGCCCCGACTCGTCCTCTTCCATTTGTATCGCCACCTCGTCGAGCGAGTCGAGCAAGTCATACGATGAGGAGAGGAGGGAGGGAGTGATGGTTACCCCCCAGGGCGGCTCGATGGTGAGGACGGCGATAGATGTGAGCGATAGGGCAACGACGAGGAGGATGGCGGTGCATCGGACAGGATTGCAGAGGAGGTCGCGGTATGTGGGGTTGTGGTTCGGCCCGGGCGTCTGGTAGAGGTGTAACGCGCGGGGGGCCATGCCAGTCAATGGGTGGCGAAGTATCTGCACCATCGTGGGCCAGGAAGAAGAAATCGGGGGGCGCACGAAATGGGGACATGGTCGTGTGCCTGGTTTATGACGAAGGATCTTGCATCAACTTGCATGGAAGGCTGTGCTGATGGATCACTCGAAATTGATCGCGGACTCATGTGGCATGGTAATGACACTTACAAGACACTTCCACTTATTAAACTTGCATGAAACGATTTTGTCATTCATCCGCTGAACGAATCTCAGCTGGGAACCTCTCGTTCAACAATCCTTGAATTGTCAACATCTCCTGCATGATTATCTAACCCAGTGATCCCCGAGTAAGGCCATGGCGACTCGGCGAGACGGCCGTGACAACGCATGCACAGTGTACAGCTGCGGAGCCGACGGGCGGAGGACGATAATAATATCGAAGGCTATTTTAAAACCATCTCTGGACCGAGACGGTGTTATAAATATCCCTCTCCTCCACAACTAGATAGAGTCTATCCTGCTCCGCATTTGCCCGAGAATTGTCCTCCCGCCACCTGGCCATCGCAGCGTGTGCAGAAGGCTCAAGTCCCAGAATGAATTGAGCCCACCACATTTGCATTCGTCAAGTGTTGCTCCGATACGGAGTTCCGTCAGCCTCGCCCACACTTGCCTTGAAACCCAATTCCCTTGGAGTCTTGATCGCAGCCGGACGGCTTTTCAAATTATCCACTCGTTGTTCGTTGCTCACCTGTGCGAACTGTGGATCAAATATGGGGAAATTCTTCAGTCCGAGGACTTTCGGATGCCGGGAGATGCCGGGGCACCGTACCGCCGGCATTCGAAGCGCAACCATCATCATCGAAGCTTGTGCAGTGCATAAACGGTCTCAAGCGGTCCTCATTTGCGCCTCTCGACCGAGGAAACGGTCTCAATGTCGCATTCTGGCCACATTCGGCAAATCTCGCAACATTCCACAGGATTACATGCGATGATACTTGCCTATGCTTGGCAACTGCTCGGGCATAGTGATGTTCCGGCCTCGGCCTGAAGCCGAAAAGCGACGGCCTTTCGGCTCGGCTAGCCGGGCCCTGGCCGAGCCCACGTGGGCCTGAGCTGGCATTCCTCCCGAAGAATGGTGATCGTCAAACTCGATCAAGATCCGGTCCCCAAAATAGCCGTCTGGTCCACACGATAGCCGTCCGGTCACCTTTTCTCCCTGCACGTCCGGCGCTGCGTACTTTGATCAGCCGTTGTATATCTAACTTCTCTGGCATCCCCACTGGCCCAGAAAAGTGTTATTTCCATGTTTTCAGGGCAACTTCTTCATTTATTCCAACAAACTTGTTGATGGGGACAATCACCATGTCATATGCAACTGAGGGCGCAGACTCATATTGGTCAAATCTATCAGCAGCGCAACCTACATCGGTTCTTTCAGATTCCGAGAATGTGGCCTCTACTAGACATCACCACAAATCCTAGAATGTAAAAGACCAAATAAATGCATGAACGAGGCTGACAATTGTGTTAATATTGAGCAGGATCATGAGCAACTTTCGTAACTACTTCCAACGTACCTATTCCCAGTGTGCATTGCATGGGACTGGAATCATGAGCGGAAGTAATTGAATGGTACAGTGGCATCTAGACATTATCAAACTTGTAACAAAGTCGGATAAGAAGTCCTACCAGAAACAGTTTCTTGAGCCGCCGCACGGTGCGGACATGTAGGGGAGACTGATCGGTGAGTAACTACCGCTGGAAATAAGCCAACGTGAATAGGAAACTCACTTGGGGCCGACCGTAAAGCAAAATTAATGTCGGGCAGCCTTTATAAAGGAAACACCGTTGATGGGCTCGAGTTTGGCGAGCACAGGATACCATAGAGTTGTAGAAGTGCTTTGAAAGACTTGAACTCGAATGCCGGCCAGGTGAGAACAGTGTTCGAATCAACGTAGCCGCCAAAGGAAGGCTGAGGATTTGATCTTGAGAGCAAAGGGTGCGCCGTAGATTTTGTGTAGGCCTGAGTCCCCAATCTTGACGGGGATGATTGCTTGTGGTCTTGCGGTGGGTGATTTATGAACGGCAGTGACGGCGGGCAGGATGGAAGGGAAGGCACGGAAATATCAGGCAGTCCCAAACCGTCGATTGAGTAGTTGGCATTCATAGGGGTTGGCTGTAGTGCAGTGTCCAGTTCTCGAATAGCGAGGTCTTCTGAGCAGGCGGGGCGCGCGATTGGCGGACATGTGAAGATGGACATCGCACCATAGATGACAATGAGTAAGCAACAGACAAATCAAGAGAGGCTTTTTTGCCGATGTCAGGAGTATATCGCAATGAGAAATGGACAATTCTTGAGTTGACTGACAGCAGTAACATCGAGGCAAAGTCTCGCTGATTCACAGAGTGCATGCCCAGAATTTTGCAGCATGCTTGGAATGAATGATTTGCTTGATGTGAAGGCAGCTGTAATGTCTTGAATACATGAACCGACTGTGTTGAGGTGGAGGGGGGAGAAGCGAAGCGGCTGTGATGTAGGCAATGCCAGGCATGATTCCTTTTGAGCAGGTCTTGAGTGCCTGAAAAAGGGGCATCTGGACGGCCCAGAATGGACAACGCGTCATGCCGCACAGCCCATCGAAGGCTTCTGAAAGTCAAACTGCTAACCTCGAGGCACATTGAAATTGAACATAAAACTCAACCCAGGCCTTGAGCATAACGAAGGGGTGAGTGGGAAAAGGGAATTGCAGAGACGAACAGAGTGGGGCATTTGAGCCATTTCGAACAGAGTCCGAACTGGGATGATGAAAACGAAATCTGATATTCATATCAGAAGCTCTTGCCTTTGCATGTGAGGCGCGGTCACCTATTGATCCGCGAGTACTTTCTGTCTCGTCGTTTACCTTGTGTTTGATTTTGCGGTGTGCATGGGATGGTATAGTTTCGCGGAAGGGTGTTCGCCTTGTCCTGAGAATGAATAAATCAACCATTTGCAGACCATCGAGTCAGCCCAAACAACCGATCCGGTCTGCAAGTGTTTCCAATTGGGTCAAACACACATCAAATTCCGGTCATCACACATCAAAGATCTGGTCATCCGTCATGTAGTTTACCGTCAAGAATGAATAGTGTTCCGGTCAAGCTTTCTCATAGCTGCCCAGCCGCTGGGCCTATTTACATGACCCTGGTATCAATCATGCACAGTTTTCCGATGCGAATCTGGGAAAAATACAAGCGGGACCATCAAGTCAATATCTGGATCGGTACACAGAGAAAGACCGTGGCCTTTCTCACAATTGATCTTGTGTTCCAGGCAGGTCTTCCGACTCGACCCCCATGTACTGGTGAATTTTTATTGATCTCCCCGCCAAATACATGATGACAGTGGCATGGCGGGACAACTCTTTCAAATCAGAAAGCTCTCTAGCATCCTGACAACAGTTCCAAAGACTAAGAATGTCTTAGGTCCACAGCAAATGTTTCATGATTCCAATTCCCACTGCCGAGTACATGATAACAGTGGTGGGGACAACCTTTTTTGTGATAGAAGGCTGCTCTACCATCCCGACAGCAAATCTGACAACTCGGAATATCTTAGCTCTGGGATCCCCCCGCGGTATGGAATTTTCTTCCAATCCCCGCTCTGATGAACAAAAACATACCAATAATCAGCTGAACCTACGTGATCACGGCGACATCGCAGGGACAACTTTTTTCAAGATAGAAAGCTGCTCTAGCATCTCTATAACGATTCAGACCACCCGAAATCTCTTAGCTCTAGCATCCCCATGCGGCAGCAAATTTTTTATGGTCCTGCCGCGAAATACGTGATCACGGTGACATTGTGGAGACAACTTTTTTCAAGATAGAAAGCTGCTCTAGCATCTCTATAATGATTCAGGCCATTCAAAATCTCTTAGCTCTAGTATCCCCACATGGCAGTGAATTATCTTTTTTGGTTTCCACCCTGCACAAGGATATACAAATAATTGGCAGAATACACTTCCTACCGTTTGCATATTCAATCCCAATTATGATCCAGTACCTTTAAGTAGCATATCTTTAAGTAGCATATCCAGTCTGTCTGCATTTCCATTTGTGTCCACCACATTTGAATTAACTGCCATCACACATCAAGGATCCGGTCATTCCTGATATGGGTTCCTGTCAGTCTGAGATCGACTTCCGGTCAAGCTTTCTTATAGCTGCTCAACCCCCCCACCGATTCTCATGCCCTAAGCCTGAATCTGTCTCATTGGGTCCCTGAGAAGCCACAAAAAATCTCAGCTTGCTCAATGACATTCTTTATCGCCTGATTACTCACATCCAACTAGATTTCTGAATCAACTGTTATTCCAGTAATAAGGAAGATGGAAAATATTTTTCAGATACTAGAATGCAGATGGAAAGGGAACCGCCACTCCTGGTACAGGGACCAAAACTTCTTCCATCAGTTTCCGGCCAGCACCTTCCGGCTCATCCCTGATTGCGTGTGCATACGCCTGTAGTACTCTCTCGTGGGTCCCCATCGGTCTACGGACCCGGCGTTCTTGCAGAAGCATCATGGCGGTCAGCGAATCCACATTCAGATAAAATGCTGCCACCTCAGTCGCTATAATGCACCGTGCCACGCCCTGGATCCAGTTGGACACGTCCGTACCAGAGCGAGGCATGTGTGGGTGCTCCGATCCATAGATTTTGACACGAATCTGATGTCCCAGTGTGGTGAAAAATGTCTCATCCGCACCACAGAAGGGCTCCTCCCCAGGAACATTGCCAAGAAACTCTCTGCAAAAGTGATGCGGATCATTGCTTTCCACAAAGCGGTGATCGATATAGGACCAAACATCAACAGGATGGTCGGTTTGCGGCCCGCAGAAGAATGCTGCAAGTCTGGGCACCCAGGGATACAAAGTATTTGCCAGAGTCGCCTGGTGCGGAAACAGTGGAGATGGGAAGATGGTCAGGGAGTTGGTCAGATGGGCTGGCCACTCAATGTGTGCTAGCTGGAACACAACAACCACTTGTCAGTGCCTTGCCTCGGATTTGGAATGTTCACCCACCTATTCCACAGATAGCGGCATATTTGCAGCCCTATCCCAGGCTGCAATGTTTGCTCGATCCACACCATAGCTGCGTTCCACGCCCTCGGGGAGGTTGTCATATATTCCATGAAACCACTCAATCACTATGTGCTCGTCAGTGATTTCAGTGACAATGGTTGGATAGACCTTTTCGTAACTGGGCTCGCCATCCAGACGAGGAGCATGCTCTCAGCGAGTGAAAGAAAAAAAGCACCTGAATAACCCAGTGACGACCCACGGACAATAATGCACAGATGCTAGTCAGAATGCCAATGTTGATTGCTATAGTGTTTATTCCGTTTTTCTCTGTGTACCAGTCCAGATATTGGCTTGATGGTCCCGCTCGTATTTTTCCCAGATTCGCATCGGAAAACTGCGCAAGATTGATACCAGGGTCATATAATTCGGCGCGGGGGATGAGGAGCTACGAGAAACAAGGGGGTACTTTTCTGTGAATGGCGGAACATACGCTGGTTTTTGAAACCCTGAGATTTTCTGGTGACCAACCAACCACGTCATACCATGTGACTTCCATATAAGGCAATTTTGCGAGCACGTTATTGATGGAACGGGCACTGCCGTTGATTTGATCGGCAGTTTTGTCTATCTGGGCTCAATCAAAGTCTCGGTTTTTATGTTCCGTTGGGTAGCAGCCTTCTGGCAAAAATTCTCTGTGCATCCCATATAGCTAGCCACCCCATTCATCCTCAAATACCAGTTATTCCCTTCAATTCTTGTAACTACTTAGTTGGTCGGACTCTGAATGACCAACCAAATACGGAAACAGGGCAAGATTACATTCAAAGATTGTTGTGGGTGGATGGTAGACATTGTAATCAAGTTAGAAATTGTTCAGAGTACAATTCTGAACACCAGTGAACGTCGAAATTTTCCCTACCGAAAAAAAAAAATTGGGCTCCGCCGGCCGACCAACCAACCAGGGTACGGTCCGGCATTCACGGGCCGGCACCCCCTTGATGAGAAAGCTTGACCGGAACACGATCTGCTCCTGACAGTAACTCATGTCACAAATGACCGGATCTTTGATGTGGGATGGCCAGAAATTCACATGTGTCTGACCCAAATGGGACCTAGCCCGGACCGGATTATCTATTTGACCTGACTAGATGGTCATCCCGTCAGGACATATATATTATTGTTATGGGACACAAAGGAGAAAATGGATTTACTGGAAGGTAATTATTTTGGGACCAGAAAACCATGCCCTGGACCAGATTGCAAACCATTTTGACGTAAAATAGTCACGCCATTCCTCCAAGCCCAGGCCGAGCCGGAAAGCCGCGGCTTGTGTAGGTACGAAGTCGTGATTTTGTGACACCAGGCCGCATTTTTTTTTTTTGGTCTTGCAGGATTTGAGTGCTGGAATAAGCTCAGAAGTCAGATATGACTTATTTGCAAAACAGTGAAGTACAAGATAATACGGGCTCCAATTTGCAGGGAACTTGAAAGTGGTACAAGCAATTGATGCCATCAATTTCGATATCACTTGATCATCCATGTACAACTCAGTCAAGAACTCAGTACTCTGGTGCTTTCAAGAATTTTCTACACAACCCCAACCTGTTTGTCGCAAATCCTCATGAACGAGGAACATACTGAAAACGATTACATACCTTCATTGAGTTCCGCAACCGCACATATGACTCTGAAGAGAAATTTCACCAAAAGCCCCAGCCTAGGCCGAAGCCAGGCCGAGGCCGGGCCGGGCCTGGTGAGGGTGGCCCGGCCTGAGATTTTTGAAAAGCCCAAGCCCCCAAAGCCGGGCCGAAGCCGCGGCTTTCAGGCCAAGCCCACGCCGGAACATCACTGCTGGGGCACAACTCGAGGCCTTCCTTTCAAAAGTACATCGTCATTGGGACCCAAGTTCAGTTCCTCGGGGGCATGATCGCCACTAGTACGGGGCAGTTTTGCGTCACCTAGCGAGTGCAAGTGATATGCTTCTCACAAATACGCTGCATGGTGAACACCAATATTGTAGCTGACTAAGCCTCCTCCTCCATGCCAACCCATGGACAGCCCGAAACAAAAGTAGTGCTTCCTTTTGAAGCGCACCGACACATGCGTTCATGCATTTATTTCCTACGAGCAGAGTGAGTAAAAATCTAACGCGTTTCAACTACGCGTGGAATGTAATGTCCTGATTGCGATCGCAGCGAGGCCATCCTCTGAAGGCCCCTTGCGATGAACTTGGATGCGCAACGTGTGCGATTTCTCTTCGTCTCTCCATTTCCTGCTCCTTCCCACTTGTATTTGCGTCAATACTTCGACTCATATCTCATGTTACCTGATTTACCTTCCCTCCCATCTGCTCTTGATATGCTCATTTAATCCCACCTCATCCCATGCTCTCATGCTTCCTTCACCGTTTAAGTTTCGCACGACACCCGCAGTTTATTCTCAGTCGAGTTTGATTCGATTTTCAGCCCACATTCGCAGAGCGCAGCCCAATCCTCCAGCCAATTTTCAGATTCCTGCAATTTGTGCTTCAAATCGTGCTCTGAATTGCAGTTTCAGTCTCGGTTCAATCTACCATTCTCCGCCTGCCACTAGCACAGCACTGCCGATTCTTGTATCGTCCGTCAACCGATCATTCATTTCATTGGATCGACCCTTTTGGCCCTGCATCAGCAAGATAACAACACCTTTTCCTTCGGCTTTTCAGACCTTCTCACTCTTTACCTTTTTTGCGTCTTTCTCCGCTCCATTTCCTTTTTTTTTTGAAACGACATATCACCTTTTTCGAGTTTCCGAGTCTTCGACTTTCTCCTTTACATCCTTAGAAAACCATATAATACATCCCCTCCCCAAGCAATGAGTTTTCGTGATGAGATATAATCGTCGTTTTTGCGAAAGTGCGTGAGTTGTTCGGGTGTCAGGACAGCAAACCTCGGAACCGCCTCCACCATGGCGCATTTTTCTTCAGGGTTGCCGCATCCCTCCGTTCCACAGTGCATATATGGTGAAATGAATACACGACGGATTGAATGTTCGCAGTGCGCACACATACGCCCCCAGCACTGCAGTCGAAGCTTTCAAACTGAAGTAGGGGAGCGTCTTAAAAAATATTTTAAAGAACGAGAATACGCACTGAGCCCTTCGCAACCTTCCTCTTACCTTTAAGTTATATTGCTTGGGCTATCGGAGTCCACAAGAAATCTCGCAGAGAGCAGGGAATCTCGTTTCGATAACAACCTTAACCCTATCAAACCCTCCGCCAAGTTCCACGTATCTATTAGCAGGGTCGTGTTCAACACGGTACAAAGCAAGGTCCTGCACAGAACAAAGAAATTCAATTATGATTTCAGTGCCTTGCTGACTAGATTGCTGCGAAAGCAATGCAAAAAGAAAGCGACTTTTTGAGATTCGATGATGATTGCAATTCGAACTGAGTCTTCCTTCCCACCGGGGGGCCATATGATTAAGGGAGCGTAGTAAACATCAATAACTTGTGCTCAGCACTCTATATCATTGCAAAGACCCCCATACCCAATACAATGGATACAATGATTCCTGTGCCTGACCTGACGCGTTCTCCACTGTTCTTTTTGGCGCTGGTGGTCGCAGGGTCCGGGCCGGAACTGGAAGCGCTGGACGTGTCTGAACCACCGGTTGGAGTTGGTTGGGTGGTGGTCGATGTGGTGAATCCTGAGGTTACGGCGCCTGTGGCGGGAGACGCTGAGGCTGAAGTTGAGCCAGGAGAACCTGGGTTCGAGCCGGTAGAATTTCCCGCGGGAGACACGGATCCATCGTTGCCAATGGTCACTTGGATCGAAAAACCATTCGCTGCGCAGCGTTGTCCGAAATCTGTGGGGAAAAGCCTTGAATAGGTTGCACGAAAATCATGGGTGGGAGGTATCTCACCGTCGGCCGCGCCTTGGATATCCTGAAGGGAGACGCCTTGGGGAAACAGACTGCCCGTCCCCGACGAACAAACCAAACAGTCGAAGAAGGCAGTCGCGTAAGCCTTAGTGCACTCGGTAGTTGCCTGTGCTGCCTGTGCATGGATTAGTCCCCTGGGCACCGAACAAAGGTTATAGGTTCAACGCGTACGGCAAACTCGCTCGCTAATTCTGGACTGCAGACGCCACAGTTAGGATCCGACGTTGGCTATTGATGTGACTTTAAGAATTTTTGCGACGGTCCAGGAGAGGCCATACCAGCTGGAGTACATCAAGGAGAGGTTGCTGCGCTGCCACCAAGATGGAAACGGATGCAGCGAAAATGACGGAAAGTGCGAACATTGTCGAAGAAAAAGAAATAAAAGGGCACACTGTGCTGAGGAAGGAAAGGGAATGTTTGGGAAAGTGCCGGGGTTCGTTAATTTATATTCCGTCCACGGTCCTTGTGGCAGGTGGGAGGATGCCACTGACATCAGCTGTTTCGGTTCGGATGTCGACATGGCACAGCTGCCATCTAGTACCCGACCCGATCAAATTGATAGTAGTCATATGCACTCCCCGAATTACCTCAGGAAAATCTCACATTGCTCTGAGGTGTTATATGGACCTGCGTAGATCCACGTAGATGTTATGCACGCTATAGTAACTGTCTGAGGGCTTGGCTTCGGCGGAAGAATTTACAGATGCTACAGCAGATCAAACTGCCAGCTGGGGGTCGCCGACAAAGGAAAGCAGTATTTAAAGCGCTTCCTACTCCCCAAGCCTTGGCTGCCAAGCCACAACTTTGGTTTCTTGGCTTGAAGCCAAGCCAGGAGCACCACTGTCGCCCGACCCGATCAACTTTAGTGCTGACAGGACCGCACATGAATCATTTGAGGAACGTAAGGAAAGATCGGGATGACTGTGTCGGAACTATGTAGGACCCTTAATTGAATTCTTAAGCAGCATTAATTTCAGTGCCTATTGCTATTTCAGATGAAGCATACCCGGCCGCCGTCGCCCTTCGCACAAGTCGCGATACTTATACTTAGGGCACGCTCAACATCAGTTTGGATGGGCCCAATTATCGTTTCTTGCGTGCTCCCAAACTGTTGCGACCGTGTTCACAGAAAAATGGGGGGTGGCGTAAAGACGTGTTTGGTGGCATTGCGCGTCGCTTTAGCGTCGACGAAGGGAATCGATGGGAAACACACTGGGCTCGAGGATGTAGTGGGAAAGAACCGCGCGCGTACGAGACCTCTACAAGCGCCGCGACTTCTACACCCTCGGGAAATCAAAGGATCTATGGTGGCGCACCTAGCTTTCCACGAGTGGCAGTTTGGTGTTGGTTTGGTGTTCGATCGAAGAGGTATGGCAGCGGACCGAGTGTGAGAGCGGTCAGTTGTCAAAGTGTCCGAGCGAGGGGTTCCAATCGCAGAAAATCGAGCAGCCAGACTAACCCAGGGACAGAACCGGCAATCAGGATGGAAGAAAGAGTGAGAAAGCGATGACGGGATTGATCGGATCAGGATCAATTCGGCTCCGAGCCGCTCGGAGTCTCGTCATGACCTCTTTCTCGTGCTTAGTCCCTCGATCCCGCGCTACTTGCGCTTGTGTCCCCTGCCTTCCGTCTGGATTAGGGACTCGTGTCTCTCCACGCTCTGTCCGGCTCCATAGGCGATATCCGATGGTCTCCGACGATTGTGGCACTGGACGGCGACTTCTGACTTGCTTTGGCTAGATCATATACTCCAGTGAACTCTCGGAATGCGCTGCCCAGCACCTTCCTCACCTGGTGGCCGACAGTTTTGACCCGAACGCTCCGGATCTCGATGAGGCCATTGTCAAGATTTTCGAGGTCTTTGATCAATCTCCCGTCTCGCGTTTCCCCCGAAGAGGACTGATCGAGCAGTTGGTGTGAGGATGCCGGCAACGTCCATGATGTAGTTGGGTACAGCAGAGCGGAGCCCGAGTTCAGGGAGGGTCGGCTTGCTGTCGTTGGTACAACCGTCCTCATCAGCATCATTGAGAAAGAGAAAAGCAAGATATGGGTGGTCTCCCTGGGTGACCCTCATGCAGGTGAGCGAGCCTTGGTCACAAATTTTGTGAGATTGACAACGAGTGAGCAGGAGCGGGAGAATGATTCCGGTCATCTTGGGTGATCGCCACAACTGCGGGAACGCAACGGAGGTGAAGAGGCTTCTCGAATAGCACCCAGGAGAAGAGAAAATTGTCCAAAATGGCCGCGTTCCTGGCTTGCTTGCCGTCACTCGTGGTACGTCTCAGCCGCGCGAGAACAACTTATTCGCCGACTGGCATTCCCAAGCACTCGGTGGTCATCAGCTCAAGGTGCGGGCTCGATTACCCGCTGGCCGTATATTGTCATATTTCTATACATCTCCAATTCCACCTGGGGTATTCCAGGACTTCCGTAATGACCACATGACTCCGCCTTATTCATCGCTATCCAGCAGTACGATCTCCTACCTGGTGACATATTAGTATTTGCGTCCGACGGCCTCCGTGATTCGATGGACGGTGTCGCACCCAATGCGCGGAATATTATTGAAATTCTTATTTTTGTTTCAAAACAGATTCACCCGCTTCTGTTTCGTGTCACTCATTCAAGGGCAATGCGAGCGCTGGTGGACTGAATGAAGTTTCAGCAACCAGACTAAAGAATAGCACTGACTCTACATATCTGCATAACGAAGCGCGGGAATAACGAGCGAGTGATCTTCCTTCAAGAACTTTCCCTCGTCATCTTCCTCCCACAAATCCGTGGCCTCAATCGTTGGCATACCGTCACGGAATCGCAGGGAAATTCTCGTGTCGGTGCCCTCCATCCCAGAATCGCCCGTCCAGACACTGCCCTTGTCCTTGTGCGCCGCAGCAACTGCCGCACCCAACTGTTCGCCGCCGCGGGAAACTGCGACAATCAGACTCCCAGTGTCCGTATAATCGAATAGTGGCAGTCCGCGCCAGACCCTCGTCCTCACGAGCTCGACAAAATACACCGCAACGATGAGGAAGTTGAGAGTGGCGATGATTACAATGTATTCAACCGTCCCGAGGTGCATAGCTGCAACTGTGACAGTGGTGGTCGCGGGGGTCGTTGCCCTTGCAACAGTCGAGTTCTGCCCTGCAATTTCAAGTTGCGCGCTCGCAACTGCCACCAGCAGATCGTCGATCATCGATTCCAGTGCGCTGGAAACGCCTTCCAAAACGACAGTGGTGTCGTTGACAGAAACATTGCGCGTTTCCGTCGCGACATTCTGAATATTGGAAAGGAAGGCATCCCCCATGGCGGAGCCATAGAGACCCGTGACGGATTGGGAGAGATATGTGACTTGGCCGACAACAAATTGTGCTAGGATCCCAAACCCAATACCACGCGTTGCGGCGCTAGGATCTATGTCAACAGTCGAATTGCCTAGTGGAGTCACGGTAATGCGGGCACCCGTTGTGTTAACGGACACCTCGAAATTCTGAGGTACAAAATGCGCCTCGCATTGAACCTTGTCAAGGGTAGTGTATGCTCCCGAGCCCGCTGCGATCGCAAATATGTGTCGGGAATCACCGGATAGCCCTTGAAGGGCCAAAATATTGCTTTCATGTTGGATGGCGGAGAGTGCGTACCAATTTGCCTGAAATCCAGGGATTAGGTCTGGACAACCCGAATCACCACCACTGAAAGTTCCTGCTGTGTAAGGGCTGTTTGGTAGGATCCCACACGCCAGGTAAGTGTTTGGATAGGTTTGTGTGCTTCCATTGGCCTCGAGGTGGAGACCCCAGGCAGAGCTGTCGTTTCTCCAGCAGTTGACAGTTGTGAAGTAGCCGGGCTCTTGATAAGTGAAAAGAAGCGAAGTCGGTTGGCTGCCGTCAAAAACATAGTCCTCGAGGCCAGCACTGGCCCCGACACCATACGATCGCCCCACGTATGACAGAAAGCTGTTATCAATCTTCGCATGGAGCCGAACTCCCGCGGATGCCGTCGCGGTCGAAGCATCGTTGAATATCGGGCCCTGCAAAACCTCCGCCGGGTTGTAGGAAAATACACCGTTCTCCGTCCGTACCGTTCTGCCATTCCACGCAGTTCGATTCCAGAAATCATTTGTTGGGTCTGGTGGGTAGAATGGAACACGGATGGTTTTAAGAGCCGTAGTCTGAGAAAGGATGGGAGCGAGCGCAGCTGCCCAAAGTGATGCAGGGAGTAGGTGCAAGAAGAGGTACCCAAAGAGAATTCCTGCGTGCAGAAAGGGCAAATCCCATGCCACTTTAATTGACGAAATGGCCTGCCACAGCCGGAGCTGAGCAAGGGACACGGGACCCTTCCTGAGCCGCAGGCGGGTCGAGAAGTTGGCGATCGTGGAAAGCGTCGAGATGTGGACGAATCCCAGGAGATGGGCTCCGACTTGGATGCAAACTTGAGTTTGTGTCGGATGTTGCGTGACGAATTCATACAACGCGGGACTATCATGCCTCGACTCGACCAACAGCACAACAGCAACTGCTGTTGAGACTACAAGTCCAGGCAAAACAATGAGTTTTGAAACGAACGAGGCATCTGGGTTAATGTGACTGAGTTCAGGCATAAGACCAGGGACATTGTAGCGTACCGGTGGGAGCCATGGGCGGAGAAGATGCAACAAGCGCCACTGGTGACGCTGAGCTATATATTATGATGTCCCAACAGCACCCATACAGTACCCGAAACACCGACATCGGGATCGAGACGAGAGTGATTGATCTAGGTAGGTAGGTAGACCGTATTACACGATTAGCGCTTCGAGAATTAGGCACGGTTTATTTTCAACATCGCCGATGAGCCGCTCAAGACCATCTCATAACGCACCGCTCCCCCATTATCTTCCTTCGTTACGCCCATCATCTCTGCTCTCGCCATATACTTCCCCTTTACCGTGGCTTTCAACTCAAGAGGCCCGTTCGATTACTCATATTGCTCATGTCTTAAGCAGATGCACTGATTTTATGTGCGTCTGTTTACGTTCTTCTTTTTCTCCCACACTGCGCCATTTCCCGAGGTACGAATATCACGTCACTGGGCGCCCGCCAATTCCCGAGCGTCTCAGATCACTATCAGTTCTCACAGCAATTAACCCCTATGAAGAAAGTCTCAAATCGCACAGTATATCCCTGCCATTGTATTTCTTCCCGCTTCGCCATTTCGGTTGAGCTTCAAGTTCAGCTCGAGTTCAACCGAGAGAAGATGCCCCGAGGCTTCGAAATTAACTCTCGAGCTGTGCGATGACGCAGCATCCCATTTTAACCGCACCACACAACTCATACCTTTTCGTATCTTAGGCAGATGCTTTCAATCAGTAGGTACATGTTCAACAATCACCACCCTTTCTTTGGTTCCGAGCCTGCTCATTTAGGATGTGATTTTCTCATACTTATTTTCAGACGTCATCCTCCCAAATCTCATTTTAGCTTGCTAACTCCGCTGTATGATGTGCTGTTCCAAGGATCTGGTTCATGATGGGCCACTCAAGACCCACTGAAAAGGGTGGCTTCTCTAATCTTACACGTTGCTTCTCCCCATCATCGCCCCGCCCTCCCGTACCGTCTTCAAGCCTTCTTTCGCAGCGAGTCCTTGCATAGGTCAAGCCAGCATGTCCGTGCAAACATCAAGAAGGACTGAGGATTACTATACTCAGCTGCAACTACGCTTCAAGGCTCAAGCCATCTGTTAACGCAGGTTCGGCTGTTCCTCGAACCTCAACTCCATGCGCAAGACTTCCCGTGTCTCGGAGCAGTAGCTTATCAAGGCACAGCAAGATGTTAAGCCATTCCAGCCATTCCAGCCCCTGGGCTTCCGTGCTGAACAGATGAGCGCTGTCCCGTTCAACGTCCCTTCGACAACCCAATTTCTTCTGCCTCGGCTACTCCAATCGTCTTTCGCATCTCTGTCTCCCTGTTTGTCCGGGTTTCTCTGCACTCCGTCCGCAACCACACTGACCAGCCTCATTCCAAATGAACAACACAAGACTGAAATCGCGAGAGGTTGAGAACACGGGGGCTTCGCTTCGTTTCTTCTTCCCTATTCCAAATTGTCTTCTGATGAGCCCGTTCCGGGTTTGCGATATTGTTAGATCGAGGGAAGTATTCAGACTCACCATTTCCGCAGAGCCGCCGATCACCCGCGAGATTCAGCCCGCCCGCAAAATACCACAATGGGCATTTCGTTCTCAATCTTTGCTTGGATAGTCCGGCATCGTTCCTATCCATTCCTGCCCTGCGTGGATTTTCCTGGGTGGTTTCAATGTCGAGCATCGCCGCCCTTCCCCCTCGCGATGCACCAGGTGAGTCTTAAACGATGAAATAATTGAGGTGATTTGAATAATGATGGTAACGGGGCCAGGACCGCAAGACATGCTTCGGATGCGATGCTCACCTGGCACGTTTTCTTTTGCACTTGAACCATGAATCTTTGACATTTAGCACGCAAAGCAGGATATCCCCACAGCGTCGGCCTCGGGCGTCGGTTCGACCAAATCAATGGTGGCAGGTCAGTAATTACTCTTGATTTCTTGGTCCATATTTCATTGCGGAATGCAGAGCACGATCTCCTCTGAAGTAACATTCACAAAGTTCGCTGTGAACTCGACTCAAGCCATGCCGACGTCGCCGACGTCGCGCCATGATCTGCCTGCGTGTCGGCGTCGTGGTGTGTTCCGCCGCGCAGTCCAAGGCGTCGCTGATACATTCTCGCAGGCTGGAGTCACTCATCTTTATCTCCTCTAACCCAGTGCTCGCATGGTCCTCGATTTAGCGTGGCACGAACCTTCATATATGGCACAGATGTTTGTATTCAGATACTTTAATGAAATGAGGCATGACCAAAGTAGTGGAAGTGGAAGTGACTTCCACTTCCATTCGGTCACTTCCACTTCCACTCGCGCTTACTTCCACTTCCATTTGGGCTTCCCGGTGGAAGTAGAAGTTACTTCCACTTCCACTGGGCGTTGTCACACATCCCGCCCTTGCGCCCGCCACTATTCCCGCACCTAATGCGGCCAAAATTTGCCAGAAATTACTGCCATTATGTAATCCCTCCACCGACTTGCTTGAGAAATGGCAAAGACAATATTGATATATTCTACAAATGGTATAACCTAGTATAGTGGATGGTTTGTCAGATCACTGGACAGAGGTAAGTATGTGAAATCATCGTATTGAGTGGGGAAATTTGGCTCCAGTGCGGCATCCAGCTGAAATCCGGTATTGGAGAATTCCCGGAGGTCGGCAATGTGCAGCTGCGGTGCTTGAAAGGAAGCGGGCCTTGCTTCTTCACTGAGCCCGGCAAGTTCGTCCGGATCGGGTAGGTTTTCCTTCGCCTTCTCGCCTTTTCACTTTGTTTGTTTCACACCACTGGAACTCTGAAGAGCCTTCTT
This sequence comes from Mycena galopus ATCC 62051, assembly GCA_014925785.1. NCBI lineage: Eukaryota > Fungi > Basidiomycota > Agaricomycetes > Agaricales > Mycenaceae > Mycena > Mycena galopus. Next base: position 192,809 of record WIQG01000153.1, read on the forward strand.
CTTTTCACGAAGTTGCTGTGTCTCAGTGGCGGAGCGCTGATTGGGGTTGATAAGCCGTGAATTGGCCCATGCCTGAAAATTAACACTTTCTGGATTTACATTGCGGATACACGCACGTCTGGGTCTATGACGAGTCCCGAGTCAGTAGACCTGGAGCTACACACTAAAAACCAAATACAGAACCGGTTGCGGATGAGTACCCAGAAAACATATATACTGGATACCTCCAACTAATAAGCCATCGGTTCTGGATCCGACTGTCGTACCATACACAGGAGGTTGCAGGTAGTTCAAGCATTAGGGAATATGATATCCACTCTGTGCCAATTGTTGAGCCCACAGCAAGTTTATCTTGAATAGATTCAACATTGTTTATCCATGCTTGTAGTGAGACAATGACGCATTCGATCACGTGGTGACTCCAGAACCTTTCAACTGCAACGGGCTGGATCCGGATAAGGTACCATATGCCCATCAAATATTGATCGGCTCAATATGGCAACCGAGTTCGAACCCAATTTAGGAATTTACCTTTCACTTGGGCTACGAAGGGGACCAGGGTGTCTAATTGATTGAAGGCAAAAGACCCAGGTTTCCGGATTTCCAAGAATCATTCAAGGGGCACCAGTAGCGAGCCCAGGAAATCCAGAATACTAGAACCGATCGGGTGCTAAGTAAAGAACTCGATCGCGTCAGGAATAAATCAGACAAATAGGTATCCTGCTCAACCAGGACCCGCCTCGATGGTTAAACGGTCTAAAGCAATACTTGGACTACAGACAAGTTCAGGGTGCCTATAAAGAGGCATTTTATAACTTTATCATATCCAACCATAATACCTCGAGGGACTAATTCGGAACCAACATTTCTAGGATCTAGTTAAATCAGTCAGCAAGGTCTTGGCAATCACATTTCATATACTAAGTCATGGACGTGGATACGCCGGTAGATTATATATCAAGTTGTAAAGTTATTTTTAGATGTACAGTATATAAGGGGGACAGTCTGTAGGGAGACGGCACAGAATCCTACCCGGGCGCTGAAAGTGGAGAAGGCTGATGGTCTCTCCAGCGAGTAAAGAAGGGCGGAACCTCTGGCTTGATTCATCGAGGCTACTCCAATAAAGGATGTGCTTGTATTTTCGAGTTATCACAAATCTATCAGCTTTATTTGGGATAATATCCTTGTGTGTGTGTTTTAAGTGTGCTATGTGTGTTTCTGGATTTGTTGCATGTTGCGTGTCAAATTGGTTCACTGCTCTTGTCTTACGAGGTTAGAGTGGGTGACCCAGAGTTGAAAAACTATAAATTGAACCTTGTCTAAAGACAAACCATTGAGCCTGCTTACAGTGCTCCGTGCATATTAAAACAACTGTTCCCATGTATCTTCTATCGGTGCACAAAGACCCATACTCGATCATACTCTCTGGGGTTGTATCTGGAATCACTTGTGGAGTTTGGTTGGTTGTTGTTTTAGGTTTTGTGTTAGTTTTGGGATTTGTGAATCCTGAACAAGTCCGCACTTTCCTATTGCATTCAGTCCGTCGGATTTGCATATAGTTGTATTTCACCCATAGACCGCCGGCACACGGACGTCACAATCAATACACACAGCTCCCTTTGCAATCAAACCGTTGTCTGAGGTTCAAGTCCTTCTCTTCGAAACGACAGTCAAATATATATACAGCCAAACCTCAAACCAAAAAAGTCAGCTGGAACCGACTGCAACCGAAACCACCTGCCTCATCCGTCCTCGGGGTACGAAGCGATACGAGGGGGAGCAACTTAAGGTGATGCATCGACTTCTATGATATGTTTCCGTACGTCTCCTCCGTCCATTGCACTTTGGTTTCATGTCATCTCACAGTCTTTTCACCCTGTCTTTGGCAGATTATGGTGCGACTCGCAAGTCATTTCACATTTCCCACTTCTCACGTGATGTCTAACATTCGGTGTATGCGCAGAGAAACTCGCAACCGGAAAACGGGTGTATCAGTCCTGACCATTTTGGAGTCCACTCGATGATCGCACGGGGTGGTCAAATTTCCAGCATCCTCTATCCACTGCCGCAGCAACCTTCGAAAGACCCGCCAGCACCGACGGATTGCATTTCCAAGTAACACCCATTTTCCTCCGGCGCTCGACTTTCACTATAAACTCAACGTCGCATTCAAATCGCGTGAAAGGTCTTGATTTCAGCACTCCTCATCAGAAAGTCCACGCCTTGGGTTGTATTGTGGTGGCCTTTTCATCTCGATAAAGCCCTAGGACCTTTGCTTAAACAATTGCTGTTGAGACACTAATCCTGGATTAAATCAGCAATAAATTAATCCGACCAGAATGATTGAACAGGGATTAATCCGGGTCCACAGCAGGAGCCAAAATCATGCACCGTGACTGCACCTCGTTGGTCATCCATGCACATCGTGGTATCTTGATATCCCGACACTCACCTAAATCTGACTTCCTCTCCCAGTCGGACCTTACAACGGACGCCCACATCTCATTCCATCTCGTGACGCTCGCGACTCCCATTTGCTCCGGTTCAATTTTGTTTCAATTGCCGATGGACGCGACCCCGCGCTTTTGACGCGTCAGCCTACATGCAGGATTCCCCGGCTTGTTTTAATCTAGTCATCGTCCCCGGATTCATTTGATCAATCGCGTCTACCACAACTTCGGAAATAAGCGCAGAGGTGAGTGATTTCGAATCCCGACTCTCGGCCCGTACGAGACGCGGTGAAATATCTCTTTCTTGTAAGTATTTCTATTTACTTTTCGTGATTCTTGGCTGGGGCGAACTTGACTTCTTTATGAATCAGGTCGTCACCAACTAGCTTTAAAAGGCTTCAGACGGACAGAGAAGCATGATTTATAGCGATCACTCTGACAACCCCTCGACGGTGGAAAACGGTACGAGATTCCAGACAATTCCACTCAAATGCCGACGAGGGTTTCTCGCGATGAACACACATGGAATCGATATATTCACAGTACTTTATTCGAATATTCACGCAAATTCGCAACAGTCACTATGTTCAACCCCCACCTGGACAGAGGTTTGGCCCGCTGATCCAGAGTATGGCAAGGTCTGCCCAGTTTTGTGGAGGTCTGTCTAGCTGACCAGAAAGACCCTTTGTCGCTGGCTACACAGACTGCTATGCCCAGCTTTGTCTAGCTCTGTCCAGCTCTTCAGGTGCCATGTCTGGCTGTGTTCAGGCTGTGGTCAGGCAAGCTCCTAGACAAACCTAGACAAACTCTGTTAGCTGAGGCTAGCCGATTCGAGGTGTGCATAGGTCAGTGTAGGCACCTGAAGTGGGCTAGATGGACCTTAGGTTTGTTTTCTGCGTATTGGCGACCGTCAGAACTTGATGGTGATGATCGTTGTCACCGCAGATCATGTTCAGGTAATATATTATGACATCTGATTTGTGTTTGATGATAATAATATTGCCTCTGCTCTTGCTTCCTCCGCTCCTCAGCTTTCACTTTGCCTTTCTCCTCACAACAACTTTCCAAGCTGCTGAAAAATCAATTGAGCCAGTCTGTTTCATTACAAATAAAATCTTACCCCAAAACTCAGACACTGATCCGTGATGTGATTGTGCTCCTGCCTTTCCAAATGAGGCACTTCTGTTGATATTTTATGTGTCAGTCCTGATATTCAACAGATATTTGCTCTGTGCAGCTGACTGTACAGAGCTACCCTGAGCTGGACCGAGCTGTACACAGCTACACAGACCTAGCCAGAGCTGGCCCGAGCTTGCCAGAGCTACACAGGGTCTGTCTAGGCACTTCCACAGAGATGTGTGTCTAGCTCTGTGTAGGGACCTGGATTAAAACTCTGTCCAGGTCGGGGTTGAATGTAGTGAGTTTATTCTCTGATTTCTGGAGTACAGTTTAGACGGCCTCACAGGCCAGATTCATTTTCCACGACTGATCGGGCGGGCCATAGTCCAATGGGACAAGTCTCACCTGTACATTGTTCAATGTAAAGCCTGGGACGAGGTTAGGTTAGGAGAATCATTTACCACGCTAGCGGGCTCGTGTGGTTTTGCGACGGTCAAAACACCATTTTGATAGGCTGAGCTTATCTTGGAACAATTTTTAATCAGGGCTCAGGGCAGTGGAGGATACCAGAGCATCGCGCACCTGTAAGTGGCCATCACCGTCTGGCTGTGAGATGAAAAAAGGCTCAAAGGCCTTCGCATAGCCGCAACGAAGAGTTGCCTACGTGAACTCGTGAGCAAAATCACGGCGCGCTGAATCGCAGTAACATACCTTATCGTGAACGTATAGTGGTGCACCGCTGAATTTGTTTGTGATTTTATAGATGTGATCTCCAAGTTTTTCAATATACCAATATGAAACCATCAGCCAAGACACGTTGAACCAAACGCGGCCGCATACGGAGCCATACTTGAGGGAGTCATAATGGGAAACGAACACATGACCATCCTCATCGGTGTGAAACAACGTAGAATTCTCCGCTGCGTTTACAATCTTGTAGGCAGGAGGCGGCAGAGGACCGGCCAACAAGGCGGTCTCCGCGTTGGCTGTCTGACGAACAGTCAGGATTGACAACCATGTCATGACAGATACTTACTGAGCCGACGGTGCTGCAGGTTGACGTCAGGAGACCGGCCACTGGTGGAGCACGGGCAAGGGTTAACGCAGCAACACCAAATACGACCAGCTGTGAGAACATTCTGGAGGGAGTTGTTGGATGGTTTTCTGGATGCAGAAGGGTGTGCACCTTCGAAGAGGACAAGGAGGGCGGAGCGCACCCAGGAGCCCTTATAGCCAGCGGGTTGGTGTATTCCGAGGATCCACGGCGATTCGAGCTAGAATAAAGGGGGAGGGGCGGTATTATAATTATAGTGCAAGGGTGATCTTCCGTCAAGGCACCGTTTGTTGCTGTCTGGGCAGCAAATTTCAGAGCCGCCTCCCATTGGCGCATTTTTCTCCAGGGTTGCAGCATCCCTTCGTTCCACACGGTATATATGATCGAGGTCAGGTGAAATGAATACACGACGGATTGAATGTTCGCAGTGGGCACACAGCACTGCAGTCGAAACATTCAAACTGAAGTAGGGGAGCGTCTTAAAATCTTTTTTGAAGATAAAGAGCGAGAATACGCACTGAGCCCTTCGCAACCTTCCTCTTGCCCTTAACTTATATTGCTTGGACTATCAGAGTCCACAAGAAACCTAGGGAATCTCGATAAAAACCCCACCCTCCATCAGTTCAACGTGTCTAGCAGCGTCGTGTTCAACACAGTACAAAGCAAGGTCCTGCACAGAAAAAGAAATTCAACTACGATTTCAGTGCCTTGCTGACTAGATTGCTGCGAAAACAGTGCAAAAGAAAGGAATTTTTTGAGAGTTGGTGATGATTGCAATTCGGACTGAGCGTTCCTTCCCACCAAGGGCCATATGATTAAGAGAGCGTAGTAAATATCAATAACTTGTGCTCAGCACTCTATATCATTGCAAAGAACGCCATACCCAATACAATGGATACAATGATTCCTGTGCCTGACCTGACGCGTTCTCCACTGTTCTTCTTGGCGCTGGTGGTCGCAGGGTCCGAGCAGGAACTGGGAGCGCTGGACGTGTCTGAACCACCGGTTAGAGTTGGTTGGGCGGTGGTCGATGTAGCGAATCCTGAGGTTACGGCGCCTGTACCTGCGGGAGAACTTGAGGCTGAGCCATGAGAACCTGTGTTCGAGCCGGTAGAATTGCCCGCGGGCATAGACACGGATCCGTCGTTCCCAATCCTCACTTCGATCGAAACACCGTTCGCAGCGCAGCGTTGTTCGAAATCTGTGGGGAAAAACCTTGAGTAAGTTGGACGAAAATCATGGGTGGGAGGGTATCTCACCGTCGGCCGTGCCTTGGATATCCTGAAGAGAGACGCCAGATTGCCCGTCCCCGAGGAACAAACCAAACAGTCGAAGAAGGCAGTCGCGTAAGCGCGGGTGCACTCAGTAGTTGCTTGTCCTGCCTGTACATGGATTAGTCCATTGAACACCGAACAAAGGTTATAGGCTCAACGCGTACGGCAAACTCGCTCGATAATTCTGGACTGCAGACGCCACAGTTAGGAGCCGACGTTGGCTATTGATGCAACTTTAAGTATTTTTGCGACGGTCCAGGAGAGGCCATACCAGCTGGAGTACATCAAGGAGAGGTTGCTGCGCTGCCACCAAGATGGAAACGGATGCAGCGAAAATGACGGAAAGTGCGAACATTATCGAAGAAAAAGAAATAAAAGGGCACACTGTGCTGAGGAAGGAAAAGGACAATGTTTGGGAAAGTGCCGGGGTTCGTGAATGTATATTCCGTCCATGGCCCTTGTGGCAGGTGGGAGGATACCACTGACATCAGCTGTTTCGGTTCGGATGTCGACATGGCACAGCTGCCATCTAGTAGCCGACCCGATCAAATTGAGTAGTAGTCATATGCAGTCGAATTACCTCAGGAAAATCTCACATTGCTCTGAGGTGTCATATGGACCTGCATAGACGCACGTAGATGTTATGCAGGCTATAGCAACTGTCAGAGGGCTTGGCTTCGGCGGAAGAACTTACAGATGCTACAGCAGATCAAACTGCCAGCTGGGGATCGCTGACAAAGGAAAGCAATATTTAAAGCGCTTCCTACTCCCCAAGCCTTGGCTGTCAAGCCACAACTTTGGCTTATTGGCTTGAAGCCAAGCCAGGAGCATCACTAGGTAGCCCCACCCGATCGAATTCAGTGCTGACAGGACCGCACATGAATCATTTGAGGAACGTAAGGAAAGATCGGGATGACTGTGTCGGAACTATGTAGCACCCTTAATTGAATGCTTAAGCAGCATTACTAGTGCGCATAGCTTTCCCGTGCAACGCAGACGGCGCAGTCGCGAACGCGGGCGGCGCGTGCTCACCAGGCCCGGGAAAAGTGCGACTTTAACTTGCTGAGTATCGCAGTGCCGCTGGTGTACAGCTACGGGCTGGCGCTACCCGTTGTGCTTTGGGTTGTGCTGCGGTGTCTCGTGGGCCAGTGGAGCATAGTAAGGCGATTGTGATGTGGGGATACATCATGTTTGTGTGTATTACCGTTGCGGTGCGTGGCGAGTGCGTCTGTCTCGCTCTTTATACTAACGTCCCGCCCCGCCGCAGATCCTTGCCGTCATCCCCGTCCGCCCTGGTTCTTCGTCGGCCTTACCTCCGCGTCCGCAACGTCCTCCCCGTCCTCGCGTCCGCCGAAGCCCGCGCAACCCGCCTCAACATCCTCGTCTCGGCCCTCCACGCGGGCCTCGCGATCACGTACAAGGTTTTTCAGCTACCATATTCTTGTCGCTGAGGGAGCGACTCCTGATCCCGCTGTCGTTGTGTTGAACGTCGAAATGTCGCAGTACCGAAATGTATTGCTTTATGTGGGCTGGGATGAGTTCATTATTGAATTGTCACTGCTCACCATTCCCAGGGATTCAAGCCAGGATTTCCGATAACTTTCGGGTACGTAAATGCGTACATTTCGTTTCTGCCTAACATACTTATTTTGATTACCTTTGTTCTTGTAGACGCCTTGGTGAGTGTTGTGTGCCAAGTGTAGTACGCTGATTTTAATGGCACTGGCTTGCAGACCTCTGTCATTTTGATTACGGGGTATGTTTCCATTTTGTTGAAGGGGGCGGGGCGACTTCGGCGCGCCATCCACTGTTTGGGGTTGCAGGAGGGCATGCACTTGAGGACCCATATGTATGATATCTTTGTGTACTGTAAATACTCTTGAATTCGATCAGTATTCTACCATTTCTGTGCGGGATATCCGAAAAATTTACTGCGCAACTGCCAGAAAATGAGAGGAAATTCAAGGTAATAGAAGGTAATTTGGAGGCAACTTGGAGGCAGCTAGATGGCAACGTTACTACGGAGCAAATCAGGCAAACAAAGGATATTTGGTCCAATTGGGTCCAATCCAGGGCAAATTGGAGGCAAACCTGGGAAATTACGAAAGGAGGCTTTTCCTGATGTAATTTCAGTGCCTATTGCTATTTCAGAGAAAGCATACCCGGCCGCCGTCGCCCTTCGTACAAGTCGCGATACTTATAGGCCACTCTCAATATCAGTTTGGATGGGCCCAATTATCCTTTCTTGCGTGCTCCCAAACTGTTGCGACCGTGTTCACAGAAAATGGGGGGTGGCGTAAAGACGTGTTTGGTGGCATTGCGCGTCGCTTTAGCGCCGACGAAAGGAATCGACGAGAAACACACTGGGCTCGAGGATGTACTGGGGAATAACCGCGCGCGTACGAGGCCTCTACAAGCGCCGCGACTTCCACACCCTCGGGCAATCAAAGGATCTATCGTGGCGCACCTAGCTTTCCACGAGTGGCAGTTTGGGTATGCAGATCTCGGAGGGTGAAGAGCTAACAATGGTGTTCGATTGAAGAGGTATGGTAGCGGACCGAGTGTGAGAGCGGTCAGTTGTCAAAGTGTCCGAGCGAGGGGTTCCAACCACAGAAAATCGAGCAGCCAGACCAACCCGGGGACAGAACCGGCAATCGGGATGGGAGAAAGAGTGAGAAAGCGATGACGAGATTGATCGGATCAGTATCAATTCGGCTCCGAGCCGCTCGGAGTCTCCAATGCCTCGTCATCCTCCTGCTTCACAGACAACCTTTTTTTGTCCCTCGATCCTGCCCTACTTGCGCTTGTGTCCCCTGTCTTCCGTCTGGATTCGGGACTCGTGTCTCTCCACGCTCTCCATAGGCGATACTCCGATCTCTGATCCCATCTGCGAGTGATATCAGCTCGGCTAATTAATCTTGACTAGGATAATCCAAGTGAACTCGATTAATCTTGACTTTGATTATCCAATTCACTATTGAGATTAATTCTACATCAAGTATGGTAGGAAGAGGCTGGAAAAACAGGGTAGCTAGGATTAATCTAATCTCTTCCACTGTCAAATTCCAAGTGCATGATTTAATCCTGCAAGGGATTTAATCTGTCCAAGATATAATCTCTCCAAAGCACCGTGTGCAATTAATCTAGAGACTTCATATCACGATTACTCTTACCATGTCCGAGATTTAATCTGTCCAAGGCACGGCACGATTAATCTAAGCAGTGATTTGTTAGCCAGACACTTTGTATCACCGTTAATTCTCACCATGTCTGAGATTTAATCTCCAAGGTACAGGGTGATTAATCTGATTAGCTGGTCAGACTTCAGACCACCGTGGGTAAAACGATGAGCAGGTAGGCTCGCAGGACTCACCACGTAGAATAACTGTCTGATTGAACTTTACCTTTCCGTGTCGTTTTCTTCCCCACCTTAGATCAACTGCCCAGAAAGTCTCAAGACAAGCTACATAACTTGTACCACCAAGATGCCACCAAGAAAGACAAGGCCATGAAACCCAGTAGTCTTCAGGTAGACCATCGACGAGACCCAAGGCAGATCATCCCAGTAAAAGAGGTTCGATTGTTGAGGGTGGTTGGGTTGGGGTTCGACAAATTTGAGTTGTGAGGTAGCGGGAGCCTCAAGGTGACGGGAAAAGGGAGAAGGGAAGATGTGAATTCATTGAAACTCCGACAAATAATGCATGCAGAACAATTGGTTGACTCCAACGATGCGCAAACCTGGTCAAACATTACCGCTATCTCTTCCCTTCCCCCATGTCCTGCTCAATCCTCTTCACTACCCTCAACAGGCCGCTTTCCTCAGATGTCGAACCTCTCCTGCTAGTCCTCAAGAGATGTTCAGATCGCGATATCATAGGATTTCCGGTGGCATTTGTTCTGCATCTAGTGACTGTTCGTCTTGGTGGCAAAGTGGCAGTGGCACTCTCGGCCTCAAGACAACTCTTAACCTGGCAACTACCAGCCTGTGTTCAGGCCCTCAAGCCTGGTGTTTTCCAAACTTCTTAGTTCGGTCCTCAAGTCTGGCTTCCTCAAGACCTTGCCTTCAAGACTGTCTCAATCTCAAGATAGTTTCCTACACTCCGTTCCCTCAAGACTCTCAAGACGGTCCCATAAAATCAACCTGGATTTATTCCTTGAACCTGGCGCAGAATTTGATGCCCGAGCGAGCGTCGAGTCGAGGGGAGGCGCTTGTAATCTGGGGGAATGGAAATTTGCGAGTCCTCTCTTTCATTTTCTCTTCTGCTTGCGCCTTCTCCGTCCCGCACCCTTTGAGTCTTATGTGTCTGAATGGAGGAAGTGCGCAGGAAGGAAATGACGAGAATGAAGAACTAGATAAGCCAACAAGACGGCGTTGGCTGGCCCCCGCCATTAGTGCGCCCGCAGCTGCGCTTTCCCCATGTCGCTCGCAGGACGTGCACGTGTTGAGTCGCAAGATTCGGCAGGATTACACGGTTGTGAGTAGGATTAATCCCGGGATTACGCTGTGGTGGGATTAATCTGTACTGTAGTTAATCTGGGGATTATTTAGGAGTTGAGTAGGACCAATCGCAGAATTAAACCGTCGTAGGATTAATTTGTAGAACTGTTATTAGTAGGATTAAATCTTGGAAAGAAAATATATGAATTTCAATCACAGGCAGGATTTAAACTATGGACAGACAGGATTAATCCCAGGCTTACGGATAAATTGGATTAAATCTATGCACAGAATTAAACCCCACAGTAATTAAATCCTACCGACAATTAATCTAACAGTGCTATGTATTCCTATATTGTGTCCTAAGATTAAATGGAAAGATAATATATGAGTTTCAATCACAGGCAGGATTTGAACCATGGACAGACAGGATTAATCTTAGGCTTACTGATAAACTGGATTAAATCTATGCACAGGATTAAACCCCACAGCAGCTAAATCCTACCGACAATTAATCTAACAGTGCTATGTGTTCCTATATAGTGTCCTAAGATTAAATCCTGGAATAGTGAATTGGATTATCCAAGTCAAGATCAATCGAGTTCAATTGGATAGTCCAAGTTAAGATTAATCTGACCTGCTGCAAATGTTGCATCTGCTCCGACAACTAACAAGTTCAACAAGTCACACTGGGGGCAAACACCAAGGCATGTAAGCGTCATATGCCTTACAGGCATGCGGTTTGCATGCCGTCAAACTTTGTGACAAAGGTGCCAATCATCTTCGTTGCACCTTTGTTTTGGGGGGTGGCTCAGAGGCAAAAACAAAGGTGCAACAAAGGTAACTGAAACCTTTGTTGCACGATGTGATGGCATGCAAACTACATGCATGTAAGGCATATAAATTCCATATGCCTTGGCTTTTGCCCCTGGTGTCAATGGTTTCCTCTCAAAAAATTGAGATGGTGTGTACAGGGATGGGCCAAGCCATGTGATTCAATTAATAATTTACCGCTGAACAAAGCGAGAATCAACTGGCAAACAATCGGAGGTCCATTATAAATACATGGGGTGTAAATACCGGGCAGATAATGACTGTCCGGGTGAAACCGGATGTATAAATCGATTCCCGGAATAAGGGGGGGGGCGCAGATATCAGAAAATATGCTAAAGTGGCGGAAGGCCAGTGGCTAAAAAGCCAAAGCTCATAAGGAACACGGAGCTATCAGGCGCAAGTAAAGTGGCCACAGAAAGGGCACAGATGATGGGTAAATAAGATAATCAATGAATTGAGGTACTTGACAGTACAGAGCTGTATAAGTAATGTACTTACATATAGGAAAAGAACTGAAAGAACTGATAGTGATCATCCAATTGTACGTAGAAAATACACATATATACTGACAGCAGAAGCGCACAAATCCCCCTAATGCAAGTTTAATGAAAAATATTCTTCAGGAATTCTGCTTGCGGCGTCGCTTGACTATAGCCGGCCCCAGGGATTTGGGCCGGTCCACTCCGTACATGTACTTGTATCTGGAACATGCATTGCAGATTTTCTTGTTCTGGTGGGACGTCTCATGTGTCCCGCAATTGCAACACTGCACGTTCTCCTCTTGGGGCTGAGAGCGGTTACGCGACGAGGTTGAATAGGCTCGTGACCAGCCTGCCTACGAAGCGCAACAAGTGCGGCGAGCGCGTTGCCGTAGGCAGGCAGGTACTTCTCGGATGCTGTGCAAGGGCTGAGCACGGAGTTTAAAAAATTTCCGATTTTCTTATTCCGAGCTTAAATCAAGTTATTTTGATAAATTTCAAAGGGGAGTGTGATTTATATTAAGCCTCTCTCCAATTCTGTCTCTTCAAAATTTCTCACAACTGCGAGGCGATTGTATACTGAATGGTCCAATTTGATTGAGAATTGATGGAATGCATCGCCACAGTGATGCCGGCGATCGGCTCCCGCCAAACTCCGTGCTCAGCCCTTTGGCACAGCCCGAGAAGTACCAGTCTGCCTGCGGCAACGTGCTCGCCACATGTGTTGCTCATCACAGGCAGACTGGTCATGAGTTTAGAGGTTGAAGGCAAGTTGGACTGCGACCGTGAGGAGGGATACTGCGCATCGGATGCGGGGTTGTGCTTGCTAGAACCAGGAGTCACAGGTTTCAAAAACCTTATGGATCCCCCTGGGTGTTGACCGGGTCCGCCACTGTTATGCAAGGTGGAAGGCAAGGAAGACTGTGGGTGTGAGGAGGGATACTGCATATTGGGTGTGGAGGTGTACGGGGTGGGTGGGTATTGCGCACTGTTGCTATTGGATGCGTATCCTGGTGGAACACCGATGGATCCCCCGGCATAAGCCTGCGAGGAGGGATGCCCATGTTTGAGCTTGTATCTCTGTTAGGCGTCCATAACAGACTGAAATTGCGCAGCGTCCACGGGCACTGCAAAAACCGTAAGTGGGCGGCGAAGTCACCCAAACGGAATAGCCATACAAGCACCCGCGAGAGAACTAGTAGTGGGTGGATATTGCGCGCTGCTGGCATTGGATGGGTAGGAATTCCCATGTTTGAGTTTATATCGCTGTTGGGCGTCCGTGACAGACTGAAATTGGGCGGCGTCCACAGGCACTGCAAAGACCCGTAACTACGCGTCGAAGTCGCCTAACCGATAAACATACCAGCACCCGCGAGTGAGTTCGAGCTATTCTGAGGTACATTGCTCTGGCCGGAAGGATAGTTGTAATAGTTGGTGCCGCTCATGCTATGTGGTGTGTTCGAGCTTTCAAATTGGAGCAAGTGTTTGGAGTCGGGTGGTACAGATTCGCTTCGTTCGCATTTCTCTTTATACCAGAGTACCGAAGAATGTATCAAAGATGCAAGGAGTGATAACTGCTTGTGAAGATTTCTGGGTTCATTTCCCGGCTTGGCCATAACCCAAACAGAGTGGAATGTAGGATACCAGTCCATACTCCGTCGTTGCCTGCCGTGGAGACCGACCGAGACGGCCGGTCACTTGGATTAACACATTTTGACTTGGAGAATAAACTACTGGCGGTCGCAATTATGACTTGGGATATTAATTCCTTCTGTTGAATTTATGGATCCAGAATATTCCCAACCGTGGGAAGCTTGATGGGAATTTCCTGATTGTGAGAGATGTTCATTGAGGTTTGATACGTAGTCCACGTCTTGGGGAACTGTCAGTCGTCTAGCACGGGCCAGGGGATTTTGCCGCCAAGTGCCGCCAAGTGCCGCCAAGTGCCGCCAAGTGCCGCCAAATGCCGCCCCTACCGCCAGTGGCGGCAATATGGCGGCAATTCAACAGAGTCGTGCATAACAACGGCCCAAGGCTAGGCCAAAGTAGATCTCCCATATCCCGCATAGATATAATGCAATTCAACTCACATTTATCCGTACATTTAAGAGGGTTTGATAGCTGTGAGTCATATTTTTGGTGCTAAGTTGGCGACAGTCTGGCGGCAGTTGGCGGCCATGAACATATTTTGTTGGCGGTAAAGGCGGCAGTGATGGCAGTTATGAGCGGCAATTCGGCGGCAGTGTGGCGTCAAAGTGGCGGCACTTGCGTTTGGTTGGCGGCACTCTGGCGGCAATTTGGCGTAAAGTGGCGGCAGTCATAAGTGTGACTTGGCGGCAGTTTGGGTGGCGGCAATTTATCATGAAATGATTATTTTGAGATGGACATCGTGGTATATAGCGTGCACCGCCTAAAGTATGGTCCTGAAGGAGGTTCCACGCGATTCTCTGCGGAAATTGAGATATATGAAAAATAGTGATCTGTAAGGATATTGTGTTTCCGCCAGCATGCTGTCATCCTGTTGGTCCCTTCGAGTCCGAAAGTTGGTGGGAAGTTCTGCTATACAAACAAAAGTGATTTGAACCCTTGGCGAAGCCTCAGTCCTATTATCCAAATTCATTGACATCATGTTATCCTGTGCTTCAAGAGTCAACATACCACAAATGAAATATACCGATGTGTTGTTCAAAATCCCATTTTGATTCGCTCACTGCACTGAATGCCCTCCCACCACAATTGACCGGTTGAATGATTTGGTTGAAAGTGGAAGATTCAGAGCTACCGCAATGTGCGGTCAATGAACCCAACATGAATCAAATGGTCTGGAGCTCATTGTGAACAAGTGTATGGAATTTGAAACAAGCTATAGTTAATTTGGTCTTCATGTCCAGACATTGCGCACGACACGGTACTATTGAACTCAACCCAATTCAAAGTCAATGTCAAACAACAGGTATATATTGGTTTTAAGGGGCATGACATGCAGTTCAAGCTGTGCTTGACACTACTATGGAAAGTGTGGCTGCATATCCCCTCGCTTACTTTTTCCACGGAGTTATAGTGTAGTTTTGGCGGGCTTGGCGGCAGTCGCGTGACATAGCGACAGTGTGACCAAAACTGCCGCCAAATGTGGCGGCACTTGGCGGCAGTTTGAATTTTTTGGGCAGCAATTTGGCGGTAGCGTGGCGGCGATGGCGGCACTTGGCGGCACCTGGCGGCACTTTCACCGTGCCCGTCTAGCACCACTCACGGGCTCGGCGAACCACTCGTCGCCCACGCATAAAACGAAGGAGTGCAATCTGATCCCCGAGGAGGCCTCCGAAATAAATGACATTCACGCTCGAGACCCATTATCTATGCCAGCCTGGAACTGATACGACAGCTGGCAGGAATACAGGGACTAAAATCCAACCAAAATTCCCCCCCAGTCTGCGACAATTTTGATCGGCCCTGGAGCGATGGTGGGAGTTCCGGGCTCCGCACAGAATAGAAGGACCAGGATCATTTCGGATCTCGGTGCCGGAAGGGAAAGGAAAATCCCGAGAATGAACGAGGTTTAGACATGAACCCGTCGGCGTAGCTAAGCCAATCGGAACGTTGGTCACAAACGGCGGACAAACAGTAATGGACAGTAGTAAAAGGAGAGCTATATCCGTCGCTCAGCATGAATGATCTACAAAAAAAATCATTTGTTATGGAGCGATTTCCGCATCTGCCCACGCAGCGCTCACTCAAACTGCACAATCGTCGATCTCGGTCCGCCGCATCGTGAGCGCTGGCCGCTGTCCAGAATGGATCCACGAAGGAATTTATGAGGGAGCATGCAAGGAATGTTTACTGATCGTTAACACTTGGATATATATACATTCTCATTGAATCCCCTACTTGGCCGCAACAGCCGAACAGACTGGAATGTAGGAGACCATACCTTGCTACGTCGTTTGCCATCCGTGAAGTGCGAGGCGGCCCGTTAATTGGATATAAGGACCAAAAGGATCATTGGAGGGGTGAATCCAGAGAATGCACGACTTTCAAACATGGGGCTGAAGCTTTGCCACAAGGACCAAACAACCAAAATAGAGAGTAATTCATTAACAGAATGGCATTCTTGGCGCCTTGAATTTTCTGCGTGCCTCGTCCTTTTTTGTTTCTTTTCATCGGATGAGCTGATTTTTCGTTGTCCATCTCCTTGCGAGTTCACGTTCCATCTAAAGCACTAACTTGCCTATGCCTTTCTCTCGTACGTATCATTATAAGTATCGATGAGCGGCGTGTAGAATATCCCGGGTGGCATCGGACTGATCACGATGTATACTGGAGCCGACCTCTCCCCATCGTAACTTTTTGGCTCTGTGCATTGCCGATGCACTGGACCTTCCTACCATGGTAGACTCAGCGGTGGCCACCCTAAATCGATGGGGATTCTCTGGGCCGTTGATTTCCGACGCCTACTCCGTTCCATTTGGGATCTGTCTAGGATGCAGATTGCGATTACAGCCAATTAGCGTCGTGCAATTGATCGTACGGTTCAACTTGACGGACCATTTCGGATCAAGGATCGACGCGGGTTACGATGATAGGATCACAACAATCGGACACAATATTTCCCAATCTCTTCAGCAGCTTAGCAGCCTGGCCCGATCTTGATCGGGCCGGAGGTGGACATTAGAACAGCCGCGCAGGGCACCCAAGAACTCGTACAGCCATGCGCACGCAGTGGCCCCCAAGCACAAGTAATCCTTGTGCACGTCATCGGGTGGCAAGTACAGTGACAAACCGCGAACATCAGGAAAACCTGAGTTTGATAATTATCAGGTAATTGCTCCCAATTATCAGCGGTGCCGAACAATCAGATAATTTCTGATAATTCAAAGTATTAACCTTTGATTGTACCGGAAATGCCTCTGAGAGGTGTCGGTGGCTACAATGTCATATTACCAAGTGTTTTCAACCATTTGGGTGAAGTTCCAGAACCTTTGCGTGTACGACCCAACTCTCCTCCGAACCCAAAAATGTTTAAGTCGTTGAAACTCCGCTCGGATCAATCATAAAAGATCAAACCATGACAAGACGGCCATAATGTTCCTTGTTTTGATGTGGTACGACATTTCTTTCTTCCCTTCCACCACCATCTCCCCCAACTTTTTTCCCTGCAAAATGCTCTTCTCCCCGTTGCCTCTCATGCTTCTCTGGATGCTCACGAAACTTCGAGAAGTCACTTCAGCCTGCTCCATCGTCACTCTCGATCGCCTCCAAGACAAGGCATTGCCACGTCATTGACCAGCCAGCAAGCTCCGACATGGTGCGGTCTCCCACTCAAACTTCACTATCCCTGGTCCTACCTCCACCCCGTTGACATGCGTTCCGCGCATTATTTGCCTTCCGCGTGCTAGCCTGCTCCTCGCCCCTACTTGCGATCTCGTCAACGCCGTGTCAACGCCGTACATCCTGGGTGCCTGGCGGGATTCTGTGTGGATCTCAAGTGCAAATTACTCTCCTTCCAGGCTGACCGCAAGCACATTCCATCTCGAATTCTCAGATCATCCAACGCATCAAATCATCCCGTCGTGTCTGGGCCCTATCTTCGCGTCATCTGATCCCTTAAATTCCCTTCTGCGTCCCGGCCTATCCGAGCTCTCGGTGTCGCTGTTCGTTCCTCGTGATATGTTGATTATTCTATGGGCAAGTGCTCACGAGAAAGCTTTTCATTTGGCCTTCTTTTTTACCAGGCTGTCTTTTGTCCATGACGCTCGTGGTATCCTCAGTGCTCCCTGGATCCTTCATCGCTACTCAGCACTGCACTCCATGGCCTCAAGTCACGAACATCTTCTAGCTCATGTTCGTTGTCTGTTTCGCCCCGCTTCCTTTCCACCGCCGCTGCAATGTGTTGATATCCAAATTTGTTACCTTCTTGTCTGCAAATGGTGCTTGATCGTATATGAACCTTGAACCCTGGCAGCTCTGCACTCTATTCGGTGTTTTGAGACCTTGCCGGTCAGGTGGTCTGTCGCGGTTTTGGTTATAGTTGTACTGCTTTGTGTCTATGTAGTTCAATACATCTTGTCTTCATTTCTTATAATGTGTCCTATGAAGACCAGATATCGAGACCACAACTACTGCATATTCATGTCACAATCCAAGATATTGCAAGATATTTCGAGATAATTGTCGCCAATTGGCCAGGAAATATTTGGACCTTCGCAATTTGGTAATGGAAGGTATTTCATGTATTTTGCCCAATTACCTCCAATTACTGACATTTGGCCAACTCGGGTTTTCCTGATGAAGCGAAACGGTTGGCTTCGACGCATGATTACAAATGTAATATTGTCCCAATTTGCCAATGTTTTGTGATGTGTAGGTTAAGGGGCATCCTAGCTTCCTACTAAGACGAAACTCTGTGTGGTTTGGTGCAGTGACTGTAGAGAACGAGGTTGTTCTTTCCGACAGGCCAAATGTGAGTAAATAACGAGGAAGCGAAACAACTATAAACAAGCCCGTGCAGGCTAGCCACAGAACTTGACCATCTGGGAATTTGATATTCTTCATCTATGACCTTGAAACCACATTCAAGAACCTAGTTCATTGCAGGCCTCTCACGTCTACATGAGATATTAACCTGCGTGCCAAACAGCAGCAAATCAACGATGTTGAAAAGACTTGTATAGCGCAGGCTCGACAGGATCTTTTGAGCCAATTCCTTTTGGGTAATTTGACTACATATGATGTAGATTTATGTGGTAAAATCTTGAGCTCGTGATGTGACCTGAAGTGGTGGAACACGGTAGCGTTTCGCTTCCGTGTTGCGTTTCGCTCCGCGGTTTGTCACTGTAGCTGTTATGAATGGCTCTGTCAATCGAGTGCCTGGGTATGCGAAAGATCTTCTCCACCGGTCCAACTATGTCGGCGAACGACGCGACAGATGGCCCGTCCCTCGTGGTTGGGACCACGAGCGGGGCCTCTACAGTATATGGGATGAAAAAACAACTCTATAGTGTGTGCACTGGGCAGAGTCACTTGGCGTCCCGTGGCAATTTTTCAACGGGGACATTCTCTACAAATTTGGAACATCGTGGATTGTCTCGTGGTCCGGTATCGCTTCCATGGCATGAGTCGCCGTCGCATGCGAACTTTGCCATGAAGGCTAGACAAAGTGTTACGTTCGTCTGGATTTGCAGTTTCGTGGATGAGACTGTCATATTTGATCCGCACCTAGTTCTGCAATTCGCCGACCATTCATCGAGCTTGGATTTAATTAATGTGACAGAACATTTCAATGCGATGAGAGTAATAAATCTGCGAAATCCATGAGCATTACGCTGACCACCAAGTTCCGTTGCAACTGGCACATTATTCCCAGAGTTCCAAGGATTATGCTAGTTCGACGCTCTCCCGACTTTCCCCCTCTGTGCATGGCGTTTTTTCAGGATTATGGCGAAGCAACACCCCCGGATGCGCAAAGTTGAGTGTATATATTGCGAGGACGACCATGCTGCCATCAAGAACGTTGAAGTACATTTGCGTGTGGATGATGCGCCCGTTCCAACCGGATGCGAGTTCAATGATCCGGTATACCGAGCTGCGAAGGATTAACACAAGCGCTGGACGTGTACAATGAATACGACGGTCTCATGCATACCGAATGAAGAGGGTAGTCGTGGAGAATGCCAGTGCGGCAAGCATGATCTTGATCTTGAGACTGAGAACCCCACGCTTTCTACTCCTGTGGACTGGTTTGTCGCGGACGTATCTCTGTGTGAAATCCAGCGCCAGCGTCGAGAAGAGCACAATGACCGCTGTGAAATGGGATATTTATCAGCAAAGGTACAGGGAATCTAGATGCGGTGCATAATACCCAACTGAAAGGCAATTCCGGTTAGCATAACGTTTGCGCCCTGTACCAGGTTTAACATGGGAACCCTAAGACTGAATGAGTGACGCACCATGTTGGCACCGGCGAGAGTGTCGGCGCTGGACGCCATTCCGCCGCCGACGCCTTGAAACACGAGCGCGATCATATCCTGAATCATCGGTTAACCCATATCATAGGATAGGATATGGGTGACTCACGCAAGGTAGGAAGAGAATCGTATCTACGAATAGAATTTAGAACAGTCAATTAAACTGCCACAAACAAATTAATCTAGGACCACGTACACCATTTGGGGCTTATCAGAGAGTACGACGTGCCAAGCTGGTGAATGACACGGGCCAGGATAATAAATATCGCAGCAAGAAGGGGAGTGGGCGCCATGATAGTCGTGGAGATTCTGTCGAGCGGAGATCAGATTTGTCCAGGGTCTGGTAGAATAAAAGTTCAATCGACTCACTGGATCAGGAAGGGCGTATCAACAGAGGGAGAGATCGCAGACCACAGCCTTCCACTCCACCCTAGCAGCTCCCCAATGCCACAGAGTGCCGCTGTTGGCACGAGCCACCATATGCGGTAGTATGTCGCCTGGCCGACGTGGAGGGCTAGTTCGCAGTTATTAGTAGTTCGCTATACAATAATGGGGGATTATTGTTACCGGTGCTAATGCCGAAAAGCACGAGGAATAGGATGGCTACGGTTTCTTGTGGGACATAACCGTATGGATTGTCTGGCTTCGTGTCGCGAGTCGTCAAGGGGGAAATCGTTGCTGGCGAGGAGAGAGAAATGAGTGGGCAGCAGAGGTGGATGAACAGAAGATTTAGTCCTCACCTAGGGTTCCAAATCCTAATGTGGTCATGTCAATAAAGGTAGAGGATAGCGATGGGTTCTGGAGAATCGTCAAGGGTACGGTCCTATATAAAGGTCTCCAGCTTCCGTAGATCCGCAAAGGTAAGAACTCACGCCAAGAACATGTCACGTGAAAGGAAGGGAGGAGTCTATCGGTAAAGCGGAAGTCGCTAAATGGAAAGCGCACAGCCAAGGCCGCCGAATGGTCCGCATTTAAAATTGAAAAAGCGGGATCTATATCACTCATAATTACCGCCATCGTGTTACAGGCATGGCTTCAAGAGATTGCACATCGAAGAGGCACAAAGGTCGAGTCGAATTGGCATGCCGAGAATCTCACGAAACTGCAATAAAGGCGAACGCATCCTCACGCATCCTCACCATCCTTGGATTAAGAAGGATGGCAGCGAGACGCTGATGAATCAATCGGGAAAGATTGGTTAAAATGTTCGGAGGCGGTCGTCAATGTTGATGTCACCGATTTCATGCGGGGTTTCTGACGAGGCAGTGGAGGTGCTGGCGGGTAGCGCTAGCAAATTCGGCGTCGGATCGGTCGATGGAACCCCCGGGCAATGCGAGGGCGTCGGATCGCCACCGTCATGACTGATACTAGGCGCGATTTGTTGTCGATTCGACAGCGGTATCTCGGCCCACAGAAGATTCTGCAACGATAGCGAGCCGCAGTAGTCGGAACTGCCGCGTGACCGGACGATATAGTGCTGAATCTTAGGTTGGTTCGACTCTTTTTGGCCGTTGGCGCCATGCGTTCTGATCATCGGCCAGGCACGGTGTTTCCAAATCCGTGCTCATCTTCCGCTCCGGTCCGCTGCGCTGGCAAAAGTCTTGCGGTACGACGGTGGCGGCGATACAGGAGGCCACCAACGATGGCCGCAGTAATAAAGTGGGCGACAGTGGAGACGGCTGCACCTGCAATTATTGCGGAGCGGCGCGAGGCGATATTGGCCAGATTCTGAGCCTGAGGCTGTTGGGAGGGAGTCGCCATAGATGTGGTCTAAAAAAGAACGACATTTGAGCTCCACGTGAGAAAGGATGTTGCCGACAGCAGACATACCAGACTAAGTATACTTAACGGTGGTACCAGCTAGTGATGGAAAAGTTCGGTTCGACTCCCGGGCCGTGTGGCGGGACAGCCAAAAAAAAAGAAAAAAAGGTGTGCGTTGCCGCGGTGATGTTGGAGATTGCCGAAAGATCTCCGTGGCACCACCCGGGCCGGGTTCGGTGTTCAGCAAATGTTGCATTCCTCTGAACCTGAACCTCCAGTTGAGGTTCCCAGCGGACAAGGATTGCGCTTGATGAAAAACCTCCGGAACACGACATCTGCTTACAGAGCAGGGAGAATTCATAATGAAATTTGGTGGAGAAAGGCGTTGATCGGATCAGTGGCGGTGAGGCATTGGACCTTTCCCCTCGATGGCTATCTCACCGACTCTACTCTCCACAGGCATCCAGTGCGCCAGAATTCAGTTTTTGCATGTACCCAGATTTCAGCCTGAAGCTGCGCCGCCCCGCTCCGCCGCGTAGCTCCGATGGTCTTCGGGCCGGTGCGTCTCAGCCCTCGTCTCGTCGTTTCAAAAGCACATCTTGCTCTTTCTTCGGACCAAGGGTCATCTGCAGATCGACGTCTCGCTTGGCGTACTCGCAACTTACCAAGTCCTGCGCTACCACCACCATCGCACCTCCCTAAATCTCATTGGACACTGGCAAGCGTCAATTCACAGCATACCTGGTCAGACCCCGCTCAATGCAGCGCCGTCCCCCATTCGTCTCCCCCTTGTGTCCAGGTCGCGCGCCGCTGGCAGGCTGGACCACTCCTCCCCCACCGAATAATTCTCAGAGTCCGAGTGCAAATCTGTGGTTGCGCTAGTGCTCCGCCTCTCTCGGATCGTTTGCGTGTCGAAGGTCTCGTTCGTCCTACATCCGCCTGCATCTGATACCATGGAGGAACCTCAATCATTCGCTCGAATTTTGGTTGCCCGCATACGGAATTTGTCCGGTTAGGGTGACTTCTCTTGCATCCATCCGGTTCCTTTGCTCACGCCGCTTTAGTGACGAGGACGAGGCGAGATATTACTGTTCCCATTTTCTTTTTTTTTTTTCGCATCGCCACTTCTCCTCGCACCTTGATTTCAGCTCGTATCCGGTGCAATTCACAAGCCGACGATCCATCACATTTCCGCGTTCGCCGGTCGCCCGCTCCGCACCTAACCCTGGTTTTGCCTTTGCGTTCACTCCTACCCATATGCCCCAGCTTGATATATGAACCTCGGCTCCCGCTCTTGTTGTTCGAATGTCGAACCGCCCTAAAAGCACACGATTTTCGACTTCTCGAGCCTCGATCAGCCCACGCCGTTCCCCTTTCGCCCGCTCTTTGAGAGGCGGGGTCGTACTGGCGGATCTGGATTCCCAGTTGGGACCCAGGAGTAAAAGGTACGGCGGACCAGTACTCACCCACATGCGTCCTTTCCCTTCCAGCTGCGGAAAATGCATCGCGGGCTTGAACCCATTCAGCCCACTGTAGTAGCCACCAGTTCCGTCTTGTCCCTCGCCTTCGCATTTCAACTCACTCATCCCCAAGTTTCCCATCCTGAATCAATCGCAACCTCAAACCGGGCGTACTAAATTCGGTTCGCCCTCAGGTGGCTCGAAGTGAAGCTCAATTTTCGCCCAACCCCAGCCACATGCATCGCGAGACGAACTCCAATGTCGATCCCCGACTCGCAACACTCAATGCTCCGTTCAACCATTTCTGACTCTCGTTTCGCATCCACGGCCAGTCTTTCCTCCGCGGGTCCTTGCAGAGCTCCCTCCCGCGGAGAGTGTTGGGACACATCAATCCCTCAAACACTGGAATAATTTACCTTTGGACGGCGGGGGACGATCGTGCACCCCATTCCATGAGTCCTTTCCCTGCTTACTTCTTGCATTATTTTTTCCCATGCTTGCTCCACCCGATGAGTCACGGCGCTAGGTGGCCACGGCTGGCATGTATTCAATTCCACTTTCTCTATTCAAGTGCCATCTACTTCTAATTTGATGCAGCATTTCCGATAGCTTGGGAGAGCGGGGTCAAGGTGCCCTTTTGGTTTAATTGTCGTGGCGACAGTAGGTGTTATGAAGCTACAATTTTCCCCGACGCAACAAGGTTGGGGTCAAACAGGCTATGATGTTGTCGGGGCGCATTTCAGTAGTAGTAGGCAGGCCATAGAGGTGGGATAGAAATCGAAGTCTGTGTCTCAAATATATATGTGGCCTGCGACAAGTTCCCGCGCATGGGAAGAATGTATGCGGGCAATTCTCAAGCTCCGATTGGACGCAACTGCGCTATTTTTTTCGTTGCATACTCATCTCCTGCTTCATCGCTCCATCTGCTTCTGATTTGATGCAGCATTCTCGATTGCTTGGTGAGCGGGGTCAAGACACCCTTTTGATTTAATTATCGTGGCGACAGTTACAAAGGTAGTATTTTCGCCCGATATATCATGTTGACGCATCTTGCGATCAACCGTGTCACGGATGTGCTGGGATTGGACACAAAGATAGATATGTGGAGCGATGGAGCGAGATGAGTATGCCACAAAAGAATAGCGCAGTTGCTTCCAATCGGAGCTTGAGGATTGTCCATTGCCGCATACATTCTTCCCATGCGCGGGAACTTGTCACAGGCCACATATATATTTGAGACACAGACCTCGAATTCGATCCCACTTCTACGATGCCCCGCCTGCCTACTGCTACTGACATGCGCCTCGACAACACCATAGC
The DNA here is from genome assembly GCA_014925785.1 of Mycena galopus ATCC 62051. Taxonomy (NCBI): domain Eukaryota; kingdom Fungi; phylum Basidiomycota; class Agaricomycetes; order Agaricales; family Mycenaceae; genus Mycena; species Mycena galopus. Next base: position 216,959 of record WIQG01000153.1, read on the forward strand.
TTGTTTGACCCCCGCCTTGCTGCTGCTCACGGAGCTCAAAGATGCATTTGGGCCACCATTCGTGCAATCAATTGCCAACACCATTCAAAGCTTGATCAATGTAGTTCAGGTATGGCTCACGGCCCTCCCTAGTGCAGGAGCTCAAATGTTGTAGAACGTTAAGAGAAATAAAACTGAATGTGCACAGGTTATGGAGCCCATTCACCAAATTGTGTATGGAATCCTCAACCTTTACATTAAATCTGAGACTGTGGGTTCTCTTCCGCCCTTAATGCTGTATGACGTTGGGAGATTTATGGAGTAAGCTCTTTTGGTGTGGTTCACATCTTTTGACACAATCTGGATGTAGGACACTTCACAAAATATACACATATATTGAAACACAGCAGGAGGGGAACAAAATCAAGAACTTGTTCCGTATTAATGAGATGAAGAATTTACTCCGAGACTGCCATGCAGGATTGAATCAAGCGATGGAGGTTTTTGGGGTAAAACTCATATTAATTATTCATTCGAAGTGGGTTGAAACAATGCACCTAGATTCAGACCCAGGGCGAGACCTTGAATGATGCTAGGGAGTTCAAAAACAGGGCCGACCTCATGCACAGTGAATTGATCAAAATGGTTGAAACCCTTTCCGACACCAGTATAATCTCGGAAGGGGCATCGGTAAGTGCATGATTCTTACCTGGAATGTTGCTGTACCTCAGACACAGGTGCTTGGGACATTCAACGAGTCGGGAAACAGGTGGGAGATTTTTTTGTGGGATTTCATCAAATCCTCATCCACTGTGTCGCCAAGCTCCACTTCATTCTCAATGTTACCATCACAGCCCAAGATATTCCATGGACGTGAACAAGAATTGGAAAATGTCCTCAAATTGCTGAGTGAAACATCACCCAGGATAGCCATCCTGGGAGGTGGTGGGATGGGCAAGACCAGCCTTGCAAGAGCAGCATTGCACCACCCAGACATTGCTTCCAAATTTGAGCACATATTCTTTGTCAGTGCTGAGGCGGCAACCACAAGCATTGAACTTGCCGCACTTCTGGGATTGCACCTGGGATTAAATCCTGGCCGGGATTTGACAAAGGCTGTTGTCCAGCTTCTTTCAAGGACACCAGCTTCTCTTCTGATTCTCGACAACCTGGAAACGGTATGGGAACCTATGAAAACCCGAGCAGGAGTTGAAAAGCTCCTGTGCCTGCTCAGCGAGGTTGGGCACCTTGCATTAATGGTGTGTGACACAATTGTTCATTATGCTTTCATTTATATTGACCAGATCACGATGCGGGGAGCCGAGAGGCCAGCTCACGTTCAATGGACTCATCCATTTTTATTGCCTTTGCAACCCCTATCAGATGATGCTGCCAAACAAACCTTTATGGATATCACAGATGATGCCTACACCGTTGATGAGGTGGACCAACTTTTGGGATTCACAGGCAACATGCCTCTGGCTGTGGACCTCATTGCTCATCTGACAGATTATGAAGGCTTGCCCAATATTTTATCACGCTGGGAATCAGAGAAAACATCTATGCTCTCGGTAGGCCTTGACCGACAATCAAATTTGGATGCTTCCATCAGTCTCTCTCTTTCAAGTCCACGGATCACAGCTGGGAGCAAGGAACTATTGAGGCTTCTCTCAATTCTCCCGAATGGGCTCTCGGATGTGGAACTTGTCCAGGCTGATCTTGGAATTGCCAATATCCTTAGCTCCAAAGCTGTATTGATGGCCACCTCATTGGCATATCAGGACCGCAATAAGCGATTGTTGCTGCTGATGCCCATCCGAGAGTATATTCAAAGGCTCCTGCCTCCTTCTGAATCCAGTATTCACCTGCTTCAGAGACATTTCTATGCTCTTTTGAACCTTTACAAGACATATGGTGGGCCGCAGTTGCAGCCAGTGGTCAAACAAATAACTGTGAATCTGGCCAATCTGTATGAAGTCCTGAAACGGGGTCTATACCCAAGTGCCCCAACTCTGGCAGAGACAATCTACTGTGTATTGTATCTCAACTCATTCCACAGAATCACTGGCCGTGATCATACAACACTCATGAATGATATTAAAGGCCTTTTACCTGAACTGTGTGATCATCAACTAGAAATATGTTTCTTGCTGGAAGTGCTAATGAGCCCTCGATACTGGCCCCTGGTGTCACAGGAGACAATAGCACAAGCCATAGGTCATCTGGGGCATATCAACGATCCACTTCTTCAATGTGAGTCTCAGCCCTCATTAGAGTCACTCCTGTCTCTTCTGACTCATCTCCCAGCTAAGTTCTATACAGCAGCGGGAATTCATTCCTTTAGCTACAAGAGTGATTCACAAGAGGCCACCAAGTTTCTGAAACAGGCACTACAATTATCAGAACTGTGTGGAGATATAACGCAGCAGTGCAATGTTTTGTTACAAATGAGTTCGCAAGAACATCGCAGCGGACTTCATAGTTCTGGCCTGAATCATGCGAGCGTAGCATGGAAGCTAGCAAAGCTGTCCGGAGATCTTTATCAGCAAGCCAGAGCAAATCAGGAAGGAGCCATGTGCTCCATAGGTCTGGGTGAATACCAGCAGTGCGCAGCCCAACTTCAGAGTGCTAGAGAGCTTCTTTGTATGTGTGGGATGTCAGGAGGAAGTGTTGATCGGAGCATCACAGTTTTGCAGGCCGAGGTTCATCTGTTAAAATCCGAATATTCCCAGTGCAGAGATATCAACAGTTACCTAGTTGAAAATACTTCTCCTCAAGAAAATTCACTCTTCCATGCAATTGCCCTACTCAATATTGCACAAATTGACACCATCATTGGGGTGGCCTCGCAAGAAGTGTACCACAATTTACATAGCGCCCGAGAAATCTTCAGGAACGATAATCATCCGAAAGAAACACTCTTCATGTGTGACACGGTCCAGGCAAGCATGGAGCTCCGAGACGGGGAATTCACCAGAGCGAGGGATACGTTTGAGACATGCCTTCACTTGTCTTGGGGAACTAGCCATGGGGTGGGATCTGTCTGCTTGGCACAATTGGCCAACATTAAAAGCTGGCCAGCCAGCGCATCACAGTACAAATGGCCAACAATATACTTGGCCTTTGCTTGCAAATCCAAAGATAAATTGGCACTTCATCAGGGACTTTTATTTTTCGGGGACATATTCATTATCAATGATGATGAATACACAGCAACAAATCTTTATCATGTGGCTCTAGCTGGGTTCACACAGATGGATGTGCATCATAGCCGGGCACAGTGCATGTCACGACTGGGAGATCTGGCAAATAAGCAAGGAGATACCTCTGAAGCGATTACTTTCTGGAAGGCTGCTCAACCACTATTTGAGCGATCATCACAGAGCAAAGATGTTACTGAAATCCACTCCAAGCTTGCGAGGATTGAACAGGCATATCCCAAAAATATTATGACCCTGGAAACTTTGAATGCACCAGTTCACCTTGTCACAGAAATTTCCGAGATAGAAAATGGCCAGTCTATGGATGAGCATGCTCTGGGACCTACAGCCTCTATCACAATATGAGGCAATTCTCGGCGCTTGGCGAGCCCTGCATCAATCAACTTTTGTGTGTTCAACTCTTATTTATCACACTCGGCCAGTTGCGGTGGTACTGTACTGTCAGATTTACAAGGCTCACGCTCTGTTAATTTATTGTTTGTTGATTTGTTCGCTTCAATACATATTAGGACTGTGACTTCCGCTTGTGAACACCGATACAGTGGGTAGGTCATCAAAATCAGAGAAAACTTGCAGAGACAAAAATCGAAAATGCCCGTCAAAATCGAAATTGGAGTCCGTGCAGTTTGGAAAAGGTCCAGAGGGGGACACACCAAGTAGGGCAACATAGATAAATTATTCAACATTGAACAGTCCAGAGGTTCGCACCGATTGGGGCTGTCGGGGTTCACATACATATATATCAAAGAGGGTGTTAGGTGTTTGGCGTTTGTGAGGCTGGAGAGCTGAGTGGTGCAAGGTAGGATGGGGAGCTGAAGAAGAATATGTGAGCATGCGAAGTTGTTGCCCCAAAACTCACCAAATATGCATCAGAGATCGTCTGTGGCACCAAAAGTATGTCCGATGGAAAATGAAATATGCTCTTGCCAGCAGAACGAAGCTGCAAAGTAAATTTCATCATGGAAATAATGCACCTGGTCTCCGAATCCTGACCCTGAGTCTGATTTGATTCCCCAACATAAGGGCACGTGGTCAAACAACTGCAGCGGGAAATTTGCCATGCATAATGATATGTAATGTACTCTCCTCCTAATGATCGAATTTCGGTCGAATTGGGTGCGTATTGGCACTCCTTATGCAGAAATCGACGACGAATCAGCTGTTTCCGGATCGGGACAGGGGCATTGATGGGGAACTTGATCACCATATTGTGGTCGACTCCGAGCACCTTTGGAAATCTAAAACATAGAAACTCGAGAGTAGTGTATTGTGAACACGTAGGTAGTACAAATTTCGTGTCAGAACAAAATTGAAATTTGAGCTGAGGTAAAATTTTGCGAAGTCAAAACAAAGCCAGCAACTTCCGTTCTCCCGTGAATCGGGCCGAGGATCTACCAGTTACACCAAATAAAGCAAAATTTCGGCTCGATACTCATGTCAGTGGCCGATACTGATACTGAATACTCAGCGGAGTTTGAAATTATTATCGGTGCTTTAAGATTTTGCTCAATTGACTGCTGTATCTTTCTCCTTCTGTTTTTCTTCTCTTGCTCTTCAACTGATTTCTTCCATCAATGCTTTTTAACTGCCTTTGCATTTTCTGTTAAACAGTTGACTTTTTTTCAAAGGACGCAGCGGATCGCAGTCGCCAGAGTGTTGCCCACGACGCAGCATGATTCTAATAATGCGGCCGAGAGGCCCCACGTATTCCTCCGGCAGTTTCTTCATATCCTCCTTTTGCTTTTCCTCTGCTCGATCTCGGCTAACCCATTTGGTTCGGCATTTTCTATGTTTTCTATTGTGGCCTTTCCATTTCCGACCAAACAGGTGTCCCTTGCGAAGTTCTTTCTCGACAGGCCGCAGTAGGCCGCAGTGGATCCCAGTTAGCCTCTGGCGCAGCGTGACTTATGAATCTTGCTGGGAGACCACGTAGTCCTCGTAGTCGATCGGCGAACAACGTTTAAGCGTGGGGAGAGGCGAAGTATTGTGAGCATTTATCTACTTCCGAGCACCGTTCGGGCTTCCACTGGGGCTCAAGTAAGGCGCAGGGAAACTTGGAAGTATGGTTGATTGTGGTGATTATTCAATGAACGACACATTGTAGAAACCGCGGTCGGCGTTCGGAAGAGGAATCTGCACCAGCGGCATCGGGAGCGAACTCTGGAGCCGGCGACCAGTATACGAAAACCGCCGGCGAGGAAACCCATGCGCGGGAGTTTGCATACATATCGGGATTTAAGCGGTTCCGTTCTGGAGACGCACCAAGATTACATAGGGTGGGGCGTGCGGCATAACGGCAGAGGATCAGCGAAATTGCGGGACAGGAAATAGCAATAAGCGCTAGAGGCTTGAAGTCACCCGATGCATTGGAGGTTTGAAAGAAAGGACGAGGAGGCAGAACCAGCAGCGTTGAAACTCGAGAATATGGCGCGAAGCGCAGGAGTTGGCGCACACAAGACGGATGTGGTACATCGAGAATGTAAGTCCATTCGAAGACACCTTCTCTGCGACGCTAGTAATAAGATATGCACAAGGAGCCCGGTAACGGCACAAGGAAACCTACCTGATTGAAGCTTGGGGTCCAAAACAGAAAAGGCGCATCCTAGTACTAGTAACTCAGTAGTATCCACAAAAAGACCTGGGCGGTAACTGGGCGGCCACTGGGATTTTCTCCAAAGGAACGGCGTACCATGAAACAGCGGCATTTAAGGGAGATGACATATCTCGGTTTCGGCCTTGAGATGCGCATGCAAGATACGAGGGGAAGGAAGCAGCAAGGGAGCGGAGAGACCGAGGAGATACGGTGGGCGGTAGCCCTGTGTAAGAATCAAATTTCCCCTTGTGAGAAATGTGAGATTCAAAGCTCCCCTCCCGTTAAATAACAAGGCCGTGTTAATAACAGAGTTTTTAACATGACGTAATCGCGCTTAGAGCATTCTTTTTTTTTGCAGGTTTCTCGTTGATTTTCGTCAAATTTCAATTTCGGTGCAAAACTGGCCTAGAAATTGCCAAGGAGCCCCATCGTCCCTAGAGCATGAACCAAAACCATTTTCTAAGCTCTCGAATGACCTTCACTAGGCTCGTGGACCAGCCGGCCCGGTGAAATTTGATGCCATCGCAGAACTCGACAATAACCGGAACCGGCTGGCCCCCCCGGTCGCATGTTTCAGTGATGGATTTTCTCCCTGCCATTTCAGAGGCCTGACTTAGCAAAATCACGCAAAACTCGAATTTGGATCTTGTCCCCTGGTCGGAATTGCGCCAAGGTATATAGAGGAAAAATGGATAACTTTTCATTCTGGATTGATTGAGACCTCTTCAATTTTTTGTCCCTCTGAAAAACAAGTTGGGGTCTATGGATAGAGAATCCAAAGTTATCCATCTTTGACTAGGACACTTTGAGGAGTTTTTCAGAGGGTGTTGGGTGTATTTTCATAAGTCAAGCCTCTGAGATGGCGGGGGGAAAATCCATCACCAAAAGAGGCGACATGCGGGCCCAGTCCGTACACGAGGTGACCCTTTTTCATTCATTCATTCATTCATAATTCAATTATAGTGCTGCGGGCCCCTTGGGGCCCATGTCGCACTTTACATGGATACAGTGTATGTAATGGCTGGCATGGTATGTAGGCTTGGTAAGGTAGCTCGGGGAGGAGCGGGATGGGAGGTTGCCGCGGGTGGGGGCGAATCGTAGCTAAGCGTGTCATGGCGGTAATATGAGAGATTCGAGTCGAGACGAGATTCTAGTTTTAATCTACAAGAAAATAAGAGAGAAAAGTAAGTAAGGAAAATGAGAGAGGCCGGGTCAAATTGCGTAGCGAGGGAGGCGGCCGGTATCTCGCACGAATGCAAGGACGGGGGCGGCATCCACTTTGGTAGCAAGGAGGGAGCGGAGAGTGAGGCGGGCGGTGCCGATGCGGGTGATGAGGCGAAGACGGTGGGCGCGGTGAGCGGGGCATAGGAGGAGGAAGTGGGGGACGGTTTCCGAGGCGCGGCAATGGGGGCAGAGAGGGGTCGGGGAGAGTTTGAAACGGTGAAGGTAGGCATTGAGTCCTATGTGGCCCGTGCGTAGTTGGGTGAGCACGCTGCATTGTGGTCTGCTGAGCCCGTTGTACATTTTCTGCGTCGACTTCGAGGGAGTTGCGTTGTCGAATGTGGTAATGCCGGCGTGGCGCGTCGAGAGCTTCCATTCGGCCTGCCACTGCTCCGTGAACGCTTTGCTGCCTGCCGCGATGGACGCCGCTCTGCTCGCCGGAAGCGGGGCCGTGAATAGTGCGATGTGGAGGGTCAGGGGCGAGCTCAGGCCCCGGGCCGCTTCCTTGGCGCACACGTCGACCGCTTCATTGCCTGTGATCCCCACATGCGCGGGCACCCAATGAAGTCTGATCTTGAGGGTGCGGCGCTTGCGGCAGAGGTGGGCGAGGATGGAATGGAACGCAGCGAGGAGGTATTGGCCGGGTTGCGGTTTGGGGGCGGCAAGGGCAGTGATAGCGGGCTGGCAGTCCATGAAAATGTCGACGTCGGTGAGGCGAGACGTGGCTGCGACTATGTCCAGCGCAAGGATGGCACCTGTGACCTCGGATTCGAAGACGGTGTGCTCCGTGTCCGAGCCCAAGTGTTTCCAGCGCTTCATCCCCGTTACCTGGCCCTTCATCGCGACCGCTGCCGCTCCTACCCCTCCCTCAAAGCCTGAGCCATCTGTGAAGATACACATACCTCCCCTCGCCACTATCCTCTCCATCCGACCTTGTGCTTCTTCCTTCGTGTCCGCGATGGATATGCTGAGCGCGTCTGCTGGGAGCGGAGCAATGCGCCGTTGCGGAGAGATCGTTTCGAAATCGCCTTTAAAGGTGGGGAACGCGTGGATTAGGTGGTGGATGGGGGAGCGGTGATAGCGAGGGACGCGTCGGCAGCGGAGGAAGGAGGCGCGGATGGGGTTGGAGGAGGGGAGGGAGGCAAGTCGGGCCGCGGCGTTGTACGCAGAGCGGTTGAGGCGGATGTGGACGGGTAGAAGGTTGGCGTGGAAGTCCAGGGTGTCGGTGGCCGTGGTGCGGAGCGCGCCTGTGATTAGCTTGCAGGCATGACGTTGGACCTTGCCGATTGCCTTGGCTACCCAAACTGTGCCGTCGCGGCGGTTATTCCCTCCGTCCGTAACGGGGCGGTACCACACAGGGAGGGCATACTCCATGCGTGGAACCACGACCGTCTGGAAGAGCTGGCGGGTGTATGCGTGGGGCATGCCGAACGTGGGGGAGGAGATTTGGGAGAGGGCGAGGACTGCCTTCGTGCCTCTGCTCTGGGCCAGCTCCGCATGGTTGCGGAAGCTAAGCTTGTAGTCGAGGACGACTCCGAGCAGTTTGGCTGTCTCTGTCGGTTGCACCGTGACGTCGCCAATGCGGATCGGGATTGGGCGATAGTGGTCGTGGTGGCGGCGCGGCGACATGTAGTGGACGAGTTGGAACTTGGGGAGGTCAAAGCCGAGCCTGAGCTTCTTCGCAGTGGGGAGAGCTTCGTCTTCCATGTGTTCCTCGAGCGCCGCTGACGTTTCCTCGACCGAGTACCCGACCTCCAGCCTGGAGTTGTCATCTATGTAGCCTAACGTGCCGTTGACAAGGAGCTCGTCCGCGAAGATGAGGTACAGGAGGGCGCTGAGGGGGGATCCTTGCGGGAGGCCGTTCGGGACGGGGGAGGGGGGAGAAACATAGTCGTCGAAGATGAGGCGAGTGCTGCGTTCGGTGAGGAAGCTGGCGATGAGCTGGACAATGGCGGTGGGGACCCGCTTCTTCTCTAGCGAGCGGATGACGAGGTCGTGGTCGACGGAGGGGAAGGCCTGCGAGATGTCCATGAGGAGTAAACTCGCAACCTTCCCTACGCGCCACGCATCCTTGATACGCTGTACCAGAAGAAGTAGCGCGTCGACCGTGCAGCGCCCTGGGCGGCCGCCGAACTGGTTGGGGGAGAGCAGGCCATGCGTCTCCGCGAACCCGGAGAGCCATTGGGTAATCACCGACTCCACCACCTTTCCAAGGCACTCTTCTTCCGCGATTGGGCGGTGCGCGCCGGGGACGGTGTAGTCGCTCTTCCCCGGTTTGCGGATGGTCACGGTGAGGAAGATCCTCCACGATCTGGGGAAGTGGCCGATGCGCACTCCAGCCTCAAGAATCGTGAGGAGGAGGGGGGCGAAGGTGCAACGCGCGGACAGGATGGCAATATTCGGGATGCCGGACGGGCCCGGAGCTTTCCACGGGGAGAGACGGGAGATGGCTCTGTGGATGTCGTCTAGCGTGAAGAGTGGGGGGGGTGGGGCTCGGGGAGAGGTTCGTCAGGGTCAGGCGCAGGTAGGTCCGCTTTCGGGGGAAGAATTTTTCGTGGAGGACTTTGGCTTTCTCGGTGGGTGTGGTCGCGGTCGTGCCATCAGGCGCAGTGAGGCTGGGGATTCGCGAGGACGATGTCGAGCCGGTGGGGTTCATGACAAACTTCGCGGCTTGCCAGATGTCGCCACGGGGTAGCTCGGAAATGTACTCGCGCCAGTGGGTGACCCTGTGTTGTCGTTACCATCATTATTTGCTCTGATGTTGTGTGTGTTTGTTCTCTATCCCAATTCGTCTCGCCTGCCTACCGCCTACTGTGTCTTGTCACCGAAGTGTACGTCGACTGGCTGGCGAGTCTAGACCTTCACAAGCCGAAAATAGTGACCTGGGGCTAGCCGAGGCCGCCTTCATCACACATAAATTACTTACGTCCTAGGAGCCCCGATGTGAGAAATGTTATTTACATGTTAATAACACTGAGAAATGTCGTGCTATTTAATACGAAGTTGCTTACACAGCGCTAGTGGGCGGAAGAGAAAGGCGCTGATCGGATGATGTGAAATCAGTGGCGATGAGGCACCGGATCAACTCTCCTTGTTTGTCCTCAATGGCCAGCCGCCATCTCACCGACTCGACTCTCTACAGGGATCCCCTGCGCCACAATTCAGTTTTACATATACCTTGCAGCCGCCAAATTTCAGTCCTGCACCCGCCGCGTAGCTCCGATGGTCTATCCAACGACGCTGGATTCGATTGTCATTCGGATAGAATTTTTTCTGGTGCGTTCACAGCCCTCGTCTCGTCGTTCCAAGCAAATCTTGCTCTTTCTCCCGACCAAGGGCCATCCGACGCAGATCGACATCTCGCTCGGCGTACTCGCAAATTGCCCTTGACCGTGCGTTTGGGTCATCCTCAAGTTCTGCGCTTCCACCACCCCACCTCCCTCGATCTCATTCGACGCTGGCGACCGTCGATCCACAGCACATCTTGGCAGATCCCTCTTTCAACTCAGCGCCGTCCCTTCTTTGTCTCTCCCTTGTGCCCAGGCCGCGCGCCACTGGCAGGCTGCGCCAAGAGTGCTGGACCTTAACAACAATTCTTAGGGCCGTGTCCAAATCCTTGGTTGCGCTAGCGCTCCGCCTCTCTCTGTTTTTCAACTTAATATTATTGAATTACGACCGTTTGCGTCTCGAAGGTCTCGTCCGTTGTACTCCCGCATGCATCCGATACGATGGAGGAACATCAATCATTCGCTCGAACCGTGTTGCCTGTATGCAAAATTTGTCTGGTCGGAGGTGATTTCTCTTGCCGGTTCCTTTGCTCACCCCGGTTCAATGGCGAGGATGAGGTGAGTTATTGCTTTTCCTGTTCTTTTCTGCTTCTCCGCGCTCCTCGCACCTTCATTCCAACTCATATCCGGCACAATTCCTAAGTCGACGATCACACTGCTCTATCCCATTTCCGAGTTCGCCGTTCACAGCTCCGCACCGAACCCTAGTCTTCCCTTCGCGTTCACTCCTACGCCCACGCAGCCATTCTTGTTGCTCAAATGTCGGATCGCCTTAAAAGCACGCGACTGTAACTAATTTAGTTCTGGATTTTCGACTCCTCGACTATCGATCCGCCCACGCCCTGTTCCCCTTTCACACGCTCTTTGAGAGGCGGGGTCGTACTGGCGGACCCAGATTCCCAGCTGGTATCCAGGAATAAAAAGGTACGGCTTCACCAGTACTCAGCCGCGCCGGCAGAAGATCAACGTTCCGCATTTTAGCTGATGTCCTTCCCTTGTATTCGGTGGGCTTCTCGTAGTCCATTCCACCTCATCTCCTTTGCTCGATCGGAAGAAGATTCGATATCATACATACGTCCCCAAATTCGCGCTGAGGAGGTGAGATATTGTGATCGTGATTTCGTAGGCCATCCTTCGTACTCCATTCTCATACCACAGCCTGCGGGCATGGTACTCATTCAGTACCCTCCGCGAATCAGCCATGTAGTAAGTATCAGTTTCGCTCTATTCTTCCCACTCGCCTTTCAATTCACACATGTGCATTCCCAAGTCCCGAACGTATCCTCACATGACGCAACCTCAAGCCGGGCGTACCACATTGGGTTCGGCCTCACGTCCCTCGAAGTGAAGCGCTCAACCCCACATGCATGGCGAGACGAACTCCAATCTCGATCTCCGACTCGCAATTCTCAATGCTCCGTTGAACCATTTCTGACTCTCGTTTCCCATCCACGGGCAGGCTTTCCTCCGCGGGTCCTTGTAGAGCTCCCTCCCGCGGAGGGTGTTGGAAGCACGCGAAACTACGCTTACCGAGATCGTAGGCTGGCAAGCCCGTATTGCGCCAGTACGATTTCTGGCAACACTCTTGTTTGGCATGCACCCAAGAAACTAAAACGCACACGCGCACACGAAAAGTACATTGTGAATTGACAAGGTTCAGGTATATGTCGGTGGCGGATCGATGTGTTCGTTCACCAGCCATCTCACCTCATTGCGGAGCGTCTGCAGCTCCTGTAAAATGGCGGGATCCGAGCCCGCCGATCCCGGGGCGGCCGCAGCCTGCGCCCCAGGCGGCAACACCGGCGATACACTCGGGGACGGCGTGTGGTTGCTACCTGGGCCGTCACTGCCAAAGGCAGACGCCGTCCCTGAGGAAAGCTGTAGGCCTTCTGGCGTTTGGACGAAGTTGTTTGAAGCGAGTCTGTAGTTCCCCACCGCGGCCGCCTGCGCGCGCTTCATGGAGAACAGAGTCGTGGAACTAGAAAACGGAGCGGATTCTGCCATTACAGCGGAAGGAGAAGAGGTAGGGGCCAGTGCCTCCACGTCATTTTGAAAGGCGGAGACAGTGTGATTTGCTGAATGTGCCCTTCTGTTGCGTCGGCGGCGGTAGAGGATGAAACCTGCGACGGCGACGATGATTGCTGCGATGCCCGCGATCACGCCGCCAGCAACTGCACCCGTGTTTAACTTGCTTCTTCCTGCAGTCAGGACGGCGCTACTGGAAGTCGGGCTGGTGGCGGAGATGGAAGATGATGAGCTCTTCCCGGGTGTAGATACAGTCGCGTTTGGTGTGCCTTCTCATGGAGTCAGACAGAATACATCAGTGAAAACGAGTGCGACCCACCGGTGCCCCCCGGTGGATAACTCCGCGAACCCGATTGACGCGGGGTCCTGGCGGAACACAGAGTAGACATTTCTCTGAGGGTGGTAAGTAAACACAGCGGGTAAGCAAAACGAGCAGAAAATGCCGGTCATGGTTTCGCACCAAGAAGGGAATACCGAACCTCCAGCTGGGCGACTGAGCGCCTGTTATGCCGCCTACCGCGCCGAAACAGTCGGAGCTGCCGCCTGAGACGGGGCCTTGGTTCATATCTTGGGGGCTGATAGACCACGTCTGGCCCCCAAATGAGACAGAGATCTCCATAGTCGTGTTGCAGGCTTACAGCCTTTTGCGGAACTTAGGGCGGGGATGGTTTTTTTCTGTTTTCGACAATTTTCACGAGGAACGCTGTCAGAGGCTCAATTTTGATTGGATTGCCTCGAGAGTAGGCGCGTTAGAATCGCATTCAAAATCCGCAGTCAACACAAAGTGCTCTATTTTCTACGGGAGGGGAATGACCATTTCAATAAAGTGTGCAATGAATTACAGTTGCTTCGAATATCATCAATCCAAAGTTTACGTTGACTAGAGTACACCAATAGGTATAACATATGCAAAATCTAGGTAAATCTGAGCAGTACTCCGAGTGCTGCAAGTGACCTGCCAAAGATGGAGATTTTGCGGTAGAAATTTCATTTTTTGATGTCATCAAAAATACCGGCATTGTAGCGACTGCGGATTTTGAATGCGATTCCAATGCACCAGGTTTCAAGAGAATCCGATTAGAATTGAACTTAGGAGAGTGTTCCTGGTGAAAACACACAAAAACAGAAAAAAAACGCGCCCGCCCTATGTTCCGCAAAAAGCTGTAACAACAATTGATTACAGCTTTTTGCGGAACTTAGGGCGGGGACGGTTTTTTTCCGTTTTCGACAATTTTCATGAGGAACGCTGTCAGAGGTTCAATTTTGATCAGATTCCCTTGGGAGTAGGCGCGTTAGAATCGCATTCAAAATCCGCAGTCAACACAATACCGGTTTTTTTGATGCCATCAAAAAATGAAATTTCTACCGCAAAATCTCCGTCTTTGGCAGGTCACTTGCAGCACTCGGAGTACTGCTCAGATTCACCTAGATTTTGCATATGTTATACCTATTGGTGTACTCTAGTCAACGTAAACTTTGGATTGATGATATTCGAAGCAACTGTAATTCATTGCACACTTTATTGAAATGGTCATTCCCCTCCCGTAGAAAATAGAGCACTCAAAGCAGATTTGGGTACAACCACATGTAAAATTACCATGGTTGACTAGATTACATCAATAAGTATAACATATGCAAAATCTAGGTGAATCCAAGCAGTACTCCGAATGCTGCAGGTGACTTGCAGAAGACAGAGATTTTGCGGTAGAAATTTCATTTTTTGATGGCATCAAAAATGCCGGTATTGCGTTGACTGCGGATTTTAAATGCGATTCTAACGCGCCTACTCCCGAGGCAATCCGATCTAAATTGAGCCTGTGGCAGCGTTCCTCATGAAAATTGTCGAAAACGGAAAAAAAACTGTGCCCGCCCTGAGTTCCGCAAAAGGCTGTAAAACCACCCGATATTGCCAACAGATGCATTCGCTCACGGAATTGGAACACAGTTTCTACGGATTCGCTGGAGCCAGGGATGGCCGCGTAGATGGCTTGAACATCTGCCTCCGGGCCGTATATAGCGTCGAGCGATCGCTAGCGTGGCGTTTGGCGTAATGGCGATGGATTTGCCGCCAACGGCGATGGCTACGCCGGCACATGAGGACCAGTTTGTCGAACTTGCAACGGATGGCAACGCACCTGAAATTTCCAACATCCAAAACCCCAACTGGGTTCCTCCAGCCGCGAGGTCCACAAAGTCGATGTTGCCCGAGTACAGCGAAGAGTTCACTCCACCGAATGTGAAGACTCCTGCAGTCTCTTCTTCCTCTTGCACGTTATCTGATTCCAGGACACGTGAAAGCCAGAAGCCCAGTTCTGGGTTGGAGCTCGCATTGGCGGCGGTGAGAGCTTTCCGGAAGGGTGTTGCCGTCGTTTCCACAGTCTCTGCAAATGCCAAGCCCAAAATCCCGGAAACCCCGGTCGGAATATTATCATCGGTCATGTCATTTATTTGGACTAAGAGAAGAAACAGGTTAGAGCGACGACCTAGATACAGGAACGTTACGTCAACTCACGGAATTCGGCCTTTGGGACAGTGAATGGGCCCACTTTGAGGGTATCGGCGAAAATGTATCCCTCAATGCCGCCATCCCCATAGGGAAAATTCGACAATGTGGTGGATTTATTCACAGCCGTGGAAGACGCAGTGGCATCATATGGGGTACTCACAGCGGAACACCCGGAGCAAACTTTGCCCGAAACCATTGTGGTTGAGGTAGTGGTGTCGACCATCATCCTGAAGTTCTGCGCATTGAGAATGGTCAGCCTTTCTTCCCTGCGACTAGTTAAGCCAATGGGAGACATACGGGGTTCCGATGCTGATATTGGCGAAATAGAATGGCGAAGTGTCCTCCATGCGAATATCAGAAACGGCTATCGACATAACTGAGTGAAGGGTCCACTCACCTCGCCAAAGAATTGCCTGCGAAACGTGTTCCGAGATGACACGCCAGGGTTCTCCGTGGGGTCATGCCTGACCCGAGTTCCAGCGACATCGAGCGGTCGCCTGTTGCTCCACGACAAAGGGACATCCAGAGGTTCGGCGGCACACAGAGGGGCATACAGCACGATGCACAGCGTCGCACCAACTCGGAGAACGAGGTGTACCTGAGAAGAGTCAGTACCACGTCGATTGGGGGCCCAATCGAGTCTGGGGCTGATTGGCGCGTGGTTACCGGATGAAAAAGCATTTCCAAAGTCCCAACTCGCCGAGGGGGGGAAGTTGAAATAGGCTTTGAAAGCCAGCAAGGTATGCTTGCACGAGAAGGAGAAAGACAGGCAGATGCCAAGCAGTGCCAAGCCACAAACGATCAGTCGTTGTGATGGAAACCATCGTGGGATTTTCGATCATTCTGATGTTTCGCGGAAATCTCAAAGATCACGGATTACGATCAATGAGTTCGACGGAAATATGCGTACGAAATCGAAGACATTTGCGGTCTCCTACCTGCCCTCTTATTATGGGTTGAGGTAGGACAGAGTAACCGTAGTTAAAGAAAAATAATAGGTTCTAATCATACACAACAAGGATAACCAATTTTGTACTGGCCAAACATGTGAAACACATGAAGAACCAATATGCAATGTGCACCATTTTTTGGACAGAACAGCATTTAAAATGTATTCAAATTATGTTCTGCATACCCAACGTCATGCAGAAGATATCTGAGTCATGAAGAAGTTATTTTGAACATCTTCCAAATATTGAACCAGCAACTACTCAAAACACATTGTAAATTGGTTCTCAATGTATTTCACATGTTTGGTCAGTGCAAAATTGGTTATCCTCCTTGTGATACAACAGATTTCTGATAGCCGAGACCACGAAATGAACTTCAACTGCTCAATAAAATTCCTATGGCCCTCCGGGCACCCCTGGGACTGGCCTGGCATTGGGTACATTACGGCGTACGTTACCCCGCGCTAGAATAACCTGTTGATCGAGTTCCAAGTACTTATTTCCGAGTTCGACAACCATGTCCAAGGAATTTGTGGCTCGCCCGCTGGACACTTGCATACAGCCTCCACGATCGCACCAACTGCTTCTCTCGTCGACGGCTTTGATGATCGATCGCACAGTGCACAGGGGCAGCCGCACAGGTCCTCCACCCCTTAGAGCTTGCTTCTTGTGATTCTGGTGCCTGCGGTCCCCACCTCAGGCGGTACACATGCAGTCTCTCCCTCATCCCTCGTTGACTGTGTCGGCACTCTGGAACCCCCCAGCTTCTATGGCCCGCAGTGTAATTGTGAGCTGTGCCATTCGCAGTCGGATTATTCTGATATACCCCGCAGGCCAAGGCGATGGCGGTGGCCCGTGGCTCTTCGGACTTGAAGCTTGCTGCACAGTTTGCGTTGAAGTGCGCCGATACCTACGACGAGGACGAGTCCTCCAACGCCGTTCTCCTGCCCGCGTATTTTGCCATTTTGGATACAGGGGACATTGACGATATTTGGCCCCTCGCTGCTCCGGATCGTTGATTGCGTTTCTTAGCGATTCTAGCCTCAATGTATGCCCTCGCATCTATGGCTTCGATCAGTGATCAACGCAAAAGTTTTGACAGGGTAAAGCCTCTCTCTGTATTTTTTGGCGGGCTTACAGCTAATTGCAGTACCTAAGGCGCGGATTAAAAATCTCTGTTTTGGGATGTTTTCAAAGAATTCTCGATATCTCAGTCAGTTCTTCACCAATTCACATGAAAACTATATAGATCTACTCAGCTAATTCATACGCAGAAATCAATGAAAATATTATGTATTTGGAATTTTCTCCTTTTGGGCTGTTTTCACACCAAAGGCCATCTAGCATGCTGAAAACATGTTCCAGTGGCCTAATTTTTGAGGAGGGACAACATGTATGACTGGAATAAATTAGTGATAGAGCCAGAAATACGGATAAATTACTCTACAGTCCCTGCAGCTCCGTCAGATACATTCACCAGTTTTGGCCTTGAAAGATACTGTAAACATTGTATTTATTGAGGAATCTCGTATGTTTCTGGCTCTATCACTAATTCCCTCAGTTATACATGTTGTACTTCCCAATATATCAGACCACTGGGATATGTTCTCGGAATGCTAGACAGCTTTTGGTGTGAAAACAGCCCAAAACCAGAAAATTCCAAATACATAATATTTTCATGGATTTCTTTCTATCACTAATTGCACATGAATTAGCTGAGTAGATCTATATAGTTTTCATGTGAATCGGTGAAGAACTGACTGAGATATCGGGAATTCTTTGAAAACATTTCAAAACAGAGATTTTTAATCCGCGCCTTAGGTACTGCAATTAGCTGTAAACAGGAAAACAGCGTCACCACCGGGATAAGCAGGTGTGCATTCATGGCCCATGAGGAGTATGAGTATGCTTGGCTTCCTGATTGGGCTTCGCAGACCGTGCAGTTCGCACAACATGGTGAGTTGTTTGACGTTTAAGTGGGCATAAGCGGCCACGAAGCTGGAGATTGAGGAGGCATGTGCCGCAACAGTAGTACTTGGACCCGATATCGTTGACATGGATAGTCCGCAAAGATAAGTGGGTGACGACTTCGACGAGGTCATACGCGGTATTCAGGAGATACGTAGACATGAAATCGACGCCGTCCGCCGCCGTCCATTTGCACTGAATTGTTTATCACGACCGGCACAATACCGAGGCTCTCCATAGTAGTTTTGCTCGCGCGTCGAGACGCTCAGGCGCGTCGTGAACCACGAAGGGCCCTTTTCGAGGGAACATCATGCGACTGAAGACGATTCACAGGTCAGCACAACTAGGAGTACACCTGTGTGTGGCCAACGCTTGCAGTAAAGCGGGTTTTGAATGCTCGCAAGTTATGTAATGGGCTTGTGCCATGAGGCTAAGGTGTTTGACATTAATGAACCTGAATCGCTGGTGAACTCTCCGAGGTCGGACGTGGAACATATGATATGGCCGAACAACGCAGCATACAATTTGTGCATCTCAGCCTGGGGCCCAATTGCTTTGTACTCGTACCGCCGGTTCAGTGTTTATGTAGACACGGAGCCTGGCTCATCATCGCGGGGGTCATTGTCGTGGATAACTTCCAGCTCGGGATGGGAGGAAACTTCGACGGTCCTTGGAAGATCCAAGCGCTCGAACAACATAACATCGTACCCCGGGCAAAGTGGACTGCACTCGTGACCTATGATGGCAGCGGCCAGGATGGCAGGCCTGGTCAAGGACTGAAGCCGATGGCTACTTGCTATTTCGGCAAGCCTTGGGAGATGCAAATGAGTAAACTGCTTCACAAAAAGTGAAATATTGGAGCATGTTGCAGCTAAACACCCCTTACGAATGGCTGACCGAGCAGACTGGACCTTAACGCAGCGGTACAGCTTGTTCAAACTAAAAGTCGAGACGAAGCGATCACAGTCTCCGAATTCCCCGACTGGCGTGTCTTGCAAGAGCACTGGCAGGACGGCGAGCGACATCGGGGTGACGATCGTTCCGTGCCCAGGTAAGCTACGGTCTGTTACAGTCGAAAACTCGTTGCTGTTCACTTGTGTGCTATGCAAACTGGACATTGAACGGGGGAAAGGACGCGCTCGACTAGCTGAACGTGGAATGAACGGTATAGTTTGAACGGGTAGCGAGCCTGCCGAATCTGCGCCAGACGTTAGCGATACACTATCACAGAGCATAGGAACACACCCGGTTCAATCCTACGCCGCTTGCCCAGTGCCTTAGCCGAAGGGGGGAACGGAGGAAGAGCTGCGAGTTCGCGAGTCGGATCTTCCTCCATCAGTGGCGCGTGCTCAACTACTAGTACGCGGAGTCAACGATGCACAGAAGACATGACAGCGAGTGTACTGACATTGCGCGGGTTCAGCACGCCGTTTACCGAGGACTGATGCCGACGTCGGAACCTGGCCATCACGAATATTCACGAGCTCGGTTTCCGGCTCATCTCCTAGACAAATTGGGGGTGGAGTCGAGCGCTTGATAGATAGAGCTTACCTGCGGGAAGTGATGTAGGGGGTGTTAGAGCGCAATTGCGACCATCATCAAATTGGGTGGGTTCTGCTATGGCGTCTAATGGGTGCGAGCCATTAATGAAAGGCGCAGCGCTGGTTGGAGGAGCCTGGCCGACGATATATTGGGTGCCTATGGGAACTGTCAGAAAATAGCCAAGCAGGGGCCGCAGAGGGCTTGCCCTCGGGGAGCGCAACATCGGCTTCGTTGGCAGGGATGAGAATGTAAGGGGAGTAGAGCAGGGGAGGCGCCCCTCGAACATGCCCCGAGTCAGGGATTTCTTCGATAAAAACGTTGGAGGGCATAGAGAGGGCGCGGGGTGGTGGTCGGGAACAAGTGCGAAAAGCTGTGCAATAACGCATGGAGCAGAAGATCAGGGTTCCTGTCTCGGGATGGCGGGCCGGGCCACATGCATTGAAACGGGAACTGAAATTCGAGAGGGCGATGAGCGGTGGCAGTGCGCAATCGAGGAGGAGATCGAGACGCACAGAAACTCTGATTTCTGGTGCGGGATCAAACTCGGACATCACCGAGATCAGCCATCAGTGGCGTGGCGAGATCGAGGAGGAAATTGGAACGCAAGGGGGGATCGGGATTAAAATTCCGTACGTGGGGAGGGGGGGGGTCCAGGTCAGGCTGAAAAAAACTTTTCAGTATATAAAGTTTAGAACTGCAAAATGGCTAATACACCATGAGGTAGGTGTTAGTTGCTCATAAGAAACACATATGAATGCCCAGGGAGTGTATAGAAGAGTATAGAAGAGAATTTCTCAGTCTGAACCCATGTCTTCCATGATTCAAGCCAAATCGAAGCAAACTGTGATCAGTTCTCAGGTTAGAATTATTCAGCTCTTGGAGTGCTGAGTGTTCAATTTATCTCCAACACTCATTAGATGGTATAAAAAAAGCATTATCAAGTTCAAGGGGTGGTGGGAAGTGAGTTGAACAGCGGCGGCTGGACGCGGAGGGGTCGGCCCGGCCCTAGGGGTGGGAAACTCCTTCCCTATTAGGAAGGAGGGGGAGGGGGGGGGTCACCTTGGGGCCGAAAAAAACTTTTCGACCCATATCCGAATTTTGAATCCCGAACTCCCCTTGTTGGAACGCGCAGAAACTCTGTCAGGAGACCTGGAACTGTTCAGTCCCAGGAACATCCACGTATTATCTTGTTCTGCCCCGGCCTGAGCAGCAATCACAGAAGCAACCTATGTCCCCTCGCCACGCCTCCGCTACATCCGTATCTTCCTGAGCAGCTCGCACTCCCACTTCACCATTAATTCAATTCTTTCCGAGGTCGGTACTGCATTCACGAACTGAGTTCCCTTGTCCCCCTCTTCATACTACTCGTCATTTCCTCACACGGTCCGCCCGCCCCCCACGCCAAGCGGTCAAGCTCTTGCTTTTCTTTACCCCTGCACGCGATCTAAGCGATCCTTTGTTGTTCTCCGAGTATGCATTACGTTCAGCACCCTCGATGCACCCTACCTGTAGGATGTAATCCAACGATGACACGGTGGGATTGAAGCAAGCATCAACCGAAGGCGGCAGCTCACAGTTATGCATATTGTCTAGACAGCCCGGGTTAATGTTCACATGGAGGCATTTTGTTTCGTTGATCTAAGCACCGGAGCCCCGTGCGTGGCCTTCCCCTGCCTTGATCAATATGAAAAATAACTGTGTCATGAGAAAAAATACCTTTAACTTTACCTGACCACTAGGGGAAGTCAAAGCGAAATTGGAGGTGGATTCTTGAGTGGATTCTGATTGGATTCTGAAGTGGATTCTGATGTTGATTCTCGCATCAGAATCCACTCAGAATCCACCCAGAATCCACCTGAGTCTCTGTTTCACCTCCGAGAGGTGCAACATGATCAGAATCCACTCAGAATCCACTTTAGAAGCCACTTCAGGATCCACTTGCACTGATCTTGACGGATTTGAGTCTCAGAATCCACATCAGAATCTACATCAGAATCCAGTCAGAATCCACTTCAGAATCCACCTCAAAATTCGCTTTGACTTCCCCTAGTAACTGTCTATGCCTATTGCTTCAAGCTGATGCTCGAGATCCCGACACCACGTCCACCACGATGGTGTCAGGCAAAGTCTATTCTCAGTGACAGAGCAGTATATTAGTGCCGATACAATGTACTACTTAATAGGCATAGGCAAAGTCTACTGGGTGACTCATCCGCGGCCGCACGGATTGCTTCGTCACAGTATTGGCCCAATCCAACTTATAGGGTATAAGTTGGATTAAACTTTTTCATTCATTCATTGATTTATCCATTTGAGTGCTGCGGGCCTCTTGGGGCACATGTCGCACTTTAACTAGGCTACAATGTAGTTACTGGCAGGCATGATGGGTGGGCATGAGAGGTAACTCGGGAGGGGTGGGGATGGAGGATTGCCGCGGGGAGTTGTCAAAGGTGTATCTAGATTTATCGTGGCGGAAATATGTTGTTTGAGAGACGAGGTGTCGTGAATAAGAAACTAGCTAAGGGAGAAAGTAAAGTGAGAAATGGGGACAAGTTACAGAGCGTATTTGGGGAGGCGGCCGGTGTCTCGCACGAATGCGAGCACGGGGGCAGCGTCCACCTTGGAGGCAAGGAGAGAGCGGAGAGAGAGGTGGGCCGTGCCGACGCGAGCGACTAGGCGGAGTCGGTGGGGGCGGTAGGCAGGGCAGAACAGAAGGAAGTGGGGGACGGACTCCGGGGTGCGGCAGTGTGGGCAGAGAGGGGAAGGGACCAGCTTGAAGCGGTGGATTGAACTTATAAGAAAAGCAGTAAACGTAAAGGGGAAATAATTCCGATGAAGAGATACGATTTTTTCCGAGAGCGAATAGCACGCGACAGACACGTGAGGCATCGACACGTGACATTCACGTGCGGGGCATCAACAAAACTGGGCTTCTTTTCGCTTTTCCTTCTCCGCTTGCGTTACTCGAACTCGTCTCTTCAATTTCAGCAACGCTGTCGCTCGACTCGTCACTATCCATGCCAAGAGGAGCACGCAAAGCGCGAGGATCGGGTGCCGAGCGCAATGCTACTGGCAGTGGTGCTTTGGCGAGATCAGACCGCTCTAACGTCTTGGAAAAACCGAAATTGGGTCCCAAAACCGTACCAGAAGACAGCACGCTGCCCGACAAACACACAGATCGCGTCGCTTGGAATACACACGTCGAGCACGAGCTTTCGCAGAAGTATGACTCGTTTTCGTACGCGACAAAGCCATGGGAGGAAGGGTCTGATAAGGGTCGATGGGATAATGGACCCGTGAATCTCCAAGAGCTCAACCAAGAAATTGCCTTTAGAATCCAAAGACTCATGGACGCAGAAAATGCCCTCGTACGTCTTGCGCTTGAAGATCTCGTGGATGGTTCCTTGGAGGCCGAGTGGGCTGCCATGGACGTGTTGCGCAAGGAAGAGGTGGTATTGGAAGGACTCTATCAGGCGGCTTGTACTGCTCCCCAACTTGGACACGACAGCCGTTTGTCCTGCCCTGAAATGACAATCGGCCACCTTGCAGGAGAGGGGGAATACAGCTTTGTTCGCATGGTAAGTTTCACCCTTTTTTGCGTCCATATTTCAATACTTCTTCTTTGCAGCTAAAGCGTATGGTTGATCATGATTCCACCGGCAACGGTTGCGTGAAGAGCGTCTTCTTTTTCACCCACCCATATTTTGAACATGACAATCGCTGCTCCGACGTAGCCCCCGATTTTCTCAAGGCTTCTTTATATTGGAAGGCTCTTCTCCGGAACTTCTACATTG
The DNA here is from genome assembly GCA_014925785.1 of Mycena galopus ATCC 62051. Classification (NCBI taxonomy): domain Eukaryota; kingdom Fungi; phylum Basidiomycota; class Agaricomycetes; order Agaricales; family Mycenaceae; genus Mycena; species Mycena galopus. The sequence continues at coordinate 240,045 of WIQG01000153.1, forward strand.
TTAACACCCTCCTGGGCATGCTTTATGCATACGTATATTCATTCAACTACCTTTTTACGCGCCCAATTCACGGTCTCACGGCAGCACAACACTCCCGCCCCGCCGATCCGTCTGTGCAAGACGACCCTCGTCCTCCGGACTGAGGAGCGGAGGCAGGATAGAAGGGCATTTTACAAGTCCGGTTTCCATCCCGAACCTCGAGGGAAGAACGAACCGACGATTACTCTATATGCTTGCTATACTTGCAGGCTGGAGACCAAGGACCACGATGACCTCAAAACATGTGGGCGCTGCCACCTTGTCCGCTACTGTTCAAGGTCTTTCCGGTTTCTTTGAGCGGCCCTTCATAACCCTAAAGACGTTCACTGCAGCGAATGTCAGAAAAAGGACTGGCCTTCTCACAAAAAATTCTGCAGTCAGGAGCGCTTCGATCCGGCGCTGCTTGCACCACCTCCTGAGGCCGACGACTCCTTCATCGGCTGTCCCGCTACCGTCGAGGGCTTCCGCAGACCGCCTGCGCTCTGGCGCCAAATTCGTAGTTTGAACCACAATGTTTCCCTGCTGCAGGACTATCATGTTAGTTTGGTACTCTACTCAACTTCACATCGTCTCACGCTGACGGATTGAGTAGTTTTATGAAACGTCTGGAGGCGCTATCAAGGTATCCCTGCGCATCTTGAATCCCCTGGTGGTGGGTCAGCCTCGTCGCCTACTTTCCAATCAACACATAATTTATTCCTCGCATATATAGCGCAAATAGTCTTCTTCGTCGCCCGGCGCCGCGCGATGGCGTCGGGCTCCCCTCCCGCCGTCCACATGATGTTCACGATCGTGAAACACCAATGGCAACACGCCACCGGTAATCCCGACATCACACTCGACCAAATCCGAAGCCAGTTCGAGAAGGAATATCGCGTCAAGCTGACCGAGATGGGCGTTGAGGGCGCTGGCGAGTTTCTACCGCCTACGCGGAAGGAATTGGAGGAGGAGCAGGGGTATTTGGAACAGCGCCTCTCCATGGCCGACCCTGCGCTTCGCGCAGATTACCGTCGTCTGCAAATGCTAACAAACGCACCGGGAAGCACATAAGCAATGTGGCACCAGGTGGGTGAGATCAATGCGTATATTGTAGTGTCGTACGAAAATGCCTCTTAGTGACGTCCCAAAACTTCGAATTTTGGTCTATCTTGGAATGCGCGATTGGCATCGCAATCTCGGGTTCAATTGTCTAGCGGTGATGACTTTCTTGTCAGGGGGTCTTATGGTACTCTTTTGGAAGCCTCCATTTCTTGTCATGCAGTGTAGTTACTTCAAGTACACCGCACGTATCGTCCCCACGACTCGCAGCAATTTGCGCCTCAACGCTAATTTGGATTGCCTGTACTAAAATAATCCGATGAGAAAGGACTAAGTGCTTAATGTACTAAAATTATAAGTAAGGACTGTACCTTGAAACTTGTACGCAGAATTGGATTCAGTACGAGAGAGCACTTGCGGGGCGAGCTTGAGGATGGCCGATGGCTCTGTATGTTGATCGACCGTCCTGGGCCACTCCATTCTCGCGTGCGAGCTTTGGATGAGGAAGCGCAGGAAAAAGGATCGAACTCGGAGCGAATGAGGGCTCTTGACTAGTGCTTTAGGCCAGTGCTCCGCATGGCGGTACTCGTCCCAATGGGAGGGCGTCGCCGGTAACACCCGGGATGATAGGATTAGTAACTAGCCGTTACTCATGACGCTCGTTTTGCTTCTTGGCGAACGATGTATTGTCTTTCTTGTCCACCCACGTTTACTCAATGTCGTGATTCAAGTTCGACGAGCGGCTCAGCCGAGCGCAGGACTAATGCAAAACAATTGCTTCACCTCTTTAGCGCGACGGGACCGCCACAAGGCTTGTTCACTTCCCCCTCGACTCTCCGCTGGGTCAGGACCGTTTATTTATCCCGGTTATACTACGTGTATTACTTTGACAACTACAAGGTATCATAATGAAATACGCGAGATTTAACGTGCTTTTGGTTCGACCCGAAAGTCTTAAGCCCGAGGCCCACGACAAGGGAGCACGAGGGTTGCGAACCCATCCCCCGGGAGGGGCGCACGCTTCGAAGCGCGCCGAGTAGTCAAAGTCTACCATAAATCCACTAAGTCAATGTCAAATAACACGATCTTCTCGATTCTCTGGTGGGAAAGATCAGTAATTCAAAAACGGCAAAAAATTAAACCACTGAGTAAACCACAGTGCAAAGCTTGAGATCATGTCCCATCCTATGTAAGCGGCGCCTGTCAGACAATTCACTCAACTTACCATTGAAGACGGTGTTTCGTCTTGTGGTCATCCCATCATGGTACCACAAATCTCCTTCAAAGTCGACTACCATACAAGTAAAGTGCACCGCACTAGCTGAATGGTATATCAAACCAGCTAACCTCAAAGTAGAACTTATCGAAGTTCCCGTGGATAGGCAAATTTGATCCTCCAGGACAAATTCAGTACTACTGTTATCAAGGCCTAGAATCAAAATTGGTGGAACGGCGGTCAAGGTGGTAGTTTGCCACATTCTTCATACTATTCCGTTGACTCTGCAAGACGGACACGCTTTGATGTGTTTATCCAGATGGTTAGCGTACCAAGCATTTAATCCTACGCCTTCAGGGTACAAGGACTTCAAGTGAGTGGAAACTCCAACTTCTTGTAACTGACTGAATGTGTGGGTAACTCCTGTTTCTAGCCACATAACTCACAGAATGTTTGGGCCTCCGCGTAAGTTCTGCTGTCCGTAATTGCAGTGAATAAAGGGTCCAATCTTATCGGAACGGAACCAGCTGGGAAATCAAATGGATTTGAGGAATGCAATATTTCCCGGATTGAATCTCGAGCATGTTCGGGATTCAATGGCTGTTCCTTCCAATTTCTGCACCCATACACCCATCAAGGCACTGTATTCTGTCATGATGTTCGTCCATCTATCCGGATCAGCAGTCCAAGGACAGGAAGGATAGGAACACAGATAAGGTCATATAAGCACAGGAGCTGACGCACAACATCTCGATGGACACTAAGTAGAAGGTAGAGTTTCGCTCGGCACACGTGAGCTTTTGGGTCTGGGATCAGTGACGAAGCAAGTGATAATCAACACGTGGTATCCAAATGGGTATGGAACGAATCAAAGTCTGAAAATCACCCAAATTTCGTGCAGCGCCAGCGCTGACAAACGAATCCTAATAAATTAGGACTCGTAATCCGGAACCACCATCATCTCGTCCGATCATTCTGTGAACAAGCGAGATTGTGGTTGGGATTCAGATGAGAGTGGCTTTAGAAGCCGGGCATACACCCAGACAACCCTCCGTCTTGGCCATGGATGCATCTGGCCTGGTAATTCACCGAATAAACACTCCACGGACATAAATCGCAGAGACGGCTGGACAGCGGGCCCCGGCTGACCTGGTTGTTAGGCTGATCTGGTTGCTAGCAAAACTATCCCATGATCGTCCTCCTCGACCTCTCGTCGTCTATACATCATGTCCATTGCTGCAAAACCAGGCCCACAAGACATTCCAAGAACCTCGAAAAGCAATGTCGCCCTCTGGCCATTGCCGACTCAGACTCTAAGCGCTTCTGATCCATGACTGTACCAATGAGCCGAATGACTCTGGATCTCTCGAACCTTCTGTCCACTCATGAGCCGAGTGACTCGCCCTCTCGAACCTTCTTCCCGCCCACTAAATGACTCGTGAATCCCGCGTCCTTCTCGAACATTCACAACGAAAAACGACTTTAAAAGCCGCACTCCTGTACCCTTTCCCCTCACCCCACATCATGGATATAAACGTTGTTGACATTCCCGATGACGGAAAAAACCCTATCCCCCAAGCGCGCCCTCTCAAAGACTTCCTTGTTGGTCCCATGACTAATATTCTCCCTGCTCACGGCTGGACCCACGCCTCCATCCTCTATAACCACCTTGACGAGAATGTGAACAAAATTTTGGGGAAGCCCAGTACATTCCATTTAATATTGCGAGTCCAGGACTTACGCTACTATTAAGTCACGTCGTTGGCTGCGGTTATTATTACACACGACCGCCCTGCCGACCGAGCGATGGGAGCCGACCACATTGCTGATGCGATCGTCAGCGCTGGGCTCGCAACAAAGGACGACTTCATGGTCATCCCCCCTACTCCGAAGGAGGAGGACCCAGATGCTCCCATTCTTCCACACACAAACCTCATCCTGTGCAATTCAGCGATCTTGAAGCAAAAGTTTATCACCGATCCCAGTAAGGCCATTATACACGCGAGACGCCCGGATGAAAGCGATGGATTCACGTTCTACATCCTCCCTGCTTACCCGGACCAGGAGGGTAATTTGGAACCTCAGGAATCAACGGATTTTTGAAACACATATCTCTCCCTCTGCAAAAGAAATTCATAATCGTTGGGTGTCCATGATAAATGGCGCCTTGAGACAGGACCAGTTACTTACTAATATATCCCGTTTTGGTGACCTTGCCATCAAAAAACAACTGGTTTTGAATACTTGGAGTGGCATACTCTTTGATGAAGATTCCCTGCCGGATGACTGGACTAGAACCAAGGGGGTTTTAATGGGTATACAGCCCATCACACAAAATAGTGGAGTTGGATGAACCATCTCGGCCAGAGTCCCACACAAAGGCTTGAACCCTGTGCGTAATGTCATTTCCTCCTGGATTATCTCCCCGGCAACATTGGGTAAAACCAATTAAATTTGCGGATATGCTCGGAATGCATTGCAGAGAGTTATATTATAACGCTCCAAAATAAAAATAAAAATAAAAATAAAATAAAAAAGGATTGAACTCGGAGCCGAAATGACTCGGGCCGAGTTTACCCAGTGTGACATTCCCCATCAGTCGTGTCATCCCCTCCTTGTCAGTGGCAAAAATTTTGCCTTTGCCCCTGAGCCTTTTTGGGATGATTACCCTTTTGGGAAGCACCGGCCGAAGGACGGCAGTCAGAATGGCGCCGAAATGCTGTGTCAATTTCAAAACTACAAGTCAAGTGTACAAACCTAAGTAGGGTGGGGCGTAGGTAGGACGGTAAAAGGGAGGGTACAAGAGAGGATAAGAGGGAGAGGGTATAGGGTAAGCATGCATAAGAATGTTGTATTAAGGAGCAATGAAAACAGCGGCCTGCCAGTGGTAAATGTGCGGGTCGCTGGCAGCGCAGTCCACAAATGTACGACAGCCAACGTCCCATCCCGTCATGGGTGGTGGGTGTGTCAACACCTGAACACCGCAGGGACAGTTGCCGGCAGTGTGCTGTCCAAAATGTCAGAGGTCAAGCCAATGTGTAAGGCCCCAATACGCACCTGTCCACCTTGGCACATTTGAGGCTTGAGGCGGGGAGGTGTACACAACTCCTACTTTGCGAGTCGACACTCGCCCACCATCCCCACCTCCTCCTCATCATCATCCTCGCGGTATTGTGCATGTGCATGCAATTTCTTGGGCACATGACAGTTGGCAACAATTGCATCTCCGGTGACGGTGAGCGGCAGCGCTTATCGACACCAACGGCGCGAGCAGGAGAGGACGCACGACGTGGGAACAAGGGCAGGAGGTAACAGAGAAAGATCTTCTAAACGAGCACCAGGTTACAGTGGGAGTGAGGTGATATGCTGCAGCTGGGCGGCGCATTCGAGGTGAGTGGCTTTCTGGAGGTGTCAGAACAAGGGCGGGGTAAACTCGGGCGAGCAATGTGCCTGGTCAGCCATTGTCCATGGCGAGGTCTTCGTTCATAGCGAGGTCGCCGAAATGCTTGGGCATGTATCTCCATGGGATACATCAGCGCAGTGAACTTGTCGAGCAGGGAGGGTATTAGGATGACGGATCGCGGATGGCGGATGACAGAAGAGGGGGAGCAGTGCGGTGCTGTTGTGTAAAGTTTGCCAGCCCAATGCCGCTGATGCCAACTTTCGGCCTGGCCATCCCAAAAAGGTAGTTGTCCCACAAAGGCTCAGGGGCAAAGGCGAAAAGTATTGAGTGCTCCTCATCCGCTCTCATCTTGATTGCAGTTTTGTGGGCTCTCTGGGCTGGGTTGATCAAACGAGGCTCTTTCTGCACTTGGGACGCTTCGCTGGATTGATCTTCTCGCAGGATCCCTCAATTCAGAATCCAATTTGGGCTAGATCTCGTGGTGCATTTTCGATCTTGGGATTAAAATATCGGATATAGTGAGGGGGGTCCAGGTTGAGCTGAAAAAATATTTTTAGTACATAAAGTTCAGAAGCTCAAAATGGCTAATAGAGTATGAGAGAGGTGTTAGTTGGTTGTAATAAAGACATATAAGTGTCCAGGGAGTGTATACAGAAGATTTCTCACTCTGAACCCACACCTTCTGTGATCCAAGCCAGAGTGAAGCCAAATGTAGTTGGTTCATGGGTCAGAAATCATTGAGCTGTTGGAGTGCAGAGTGTTCAGATTTATCACTGACACTCATTAGATGTTAGAAAAAAGCATGATTAACTTTAAGGAGGTGGTTGGAGGTGAGTTGAAGAGTGGCGGCTGGATGTGGAAGAAGCGGCCCGGCCTAGAGGTGAGAAACTCCTTCCCTATAAGGCAGGAGGGGGGTGGGGCGTCACCTTGGGGCCAAAAAAAAACTTTTCAACCCTATATCCAATTTTCGAATCCCGACTTCCCCTTGTTGCTCTGCAATCATTCTCGGAATCTTGGCTGGTCTGCACTGCTAGCTAGACATCTACCACACCACTGACTTACTCCACCGAGCCGCCCAAGCTGCTTGGCTGGAATGGCCTCATAATTTGGAAGTGATAGCACAACTAGGTGATTCCTCGTCGCTAGTCGCTTCTTCGCTTCCTCGCAAGCACATTCTCAAATGTGTTGATCTTCAAAATGTTTCGGTATGTCTAGGATGTTACATCCTCTATCCGCGGAGGACCGATGTAATTCAGATTGGGCACAGTAGCTGAAGGGCAGGGAAGCATTAACTAGGAATGGGGCGTCACTGTGGCGCCCGATTCCGCGAAAACAGTTTTTTTTTTTTCGAAATTTTACCATCTATGAGGCCTAAAAAGACCTATATTTTGGAATGTGGCACTAGTTTCTGGGATTAGAGAGATAGGACACGTCCGGAAGCGACTTTTGACGCGGTTGGTGCTGCCATCAACGCCGGAAGGCTCAATTATCCGATTTTCTGTGCTTGTCAAAAGAAGGCCGCGCCGGGGGACAGTGGCATTCCCAGGTTCTTCAAAAGCCGAATAAATCGATGGTACATTGTCTTCGCTCCCCTTTTGTCCATTTTTAGTGCCCACACGCTGCATTTGGCTGAACCCTGGCTGCCTGTGCGGCGAAACCCTCAAGTGCGGTCTTGCACGCTCGGGAATATCTTTGCTGACGTCTTCCTATCTCCATCAGTGCCGATTATACATTCCTGTCGAACGGGGCATCAAGAAGGGCAGTTACTACTACTACTACTACCGCTGCGCCCCTTACAACTCCCCTTACAACTAGCTGATTGTGTACTCTATCCTTTTCTTTCCTTTCAGCGGCTTTTTGTGCCCACACGCCGCGCTTGGCGCTTACCTGGGATCTGGGCGGGTGAGTACTGATGGTTGTTACTTGCTGCAGAATTAATCTGCTGATGGTACTGTACTATTTCAACTGTAAGTTCAGCCTATATGACATGTGACCACTTAAGTTCACCGTTTGCTAAGTTCAGATGGGCTTGGGAGGTGTGACATTTTTGTTCTTGGTTCAACTTTTTTGGGTTCTATTTTTGAAAGACAGACTGATATGACAACTATCCTTACACCTTTTTTTGGTGGACCATTTTTTTGGCTCACCATTTTTTTGGCTCAGAAACATCCAATGATCCAATAGACTGTTCCTACACCAAATCAGGGTTGGAAGTTGAAGAGAAGTAGAGAAATTAACTGTGCTTTCTTTACTGCAATTGAATCATTTGCCAAAATCTTGCTGAAATCTATGCAGGAGAGCCAGGGGAAAAAAATGAATTTCAACACCCTGCAGGACCACAAATATCACTTGGTTCAACCTGCCTGGTGATCTGTGACAGAAATGAAATAGTTTCAGTTCACTGAGCTGGTGACATGTGACCTGAACTTACAGTTGAAATAGTACAGTATTGCATGCCAGATCACTTAATCAGCCCAATGTGCAAGCACGCTCTCCGTCATACATGTCGTGTTCATGCTGGCCCCGTCAAAGCCCTTCTTAGATGTACCTGCCGCCACTGCTGTCCCCGTCCCCAGCACCGGGCCACTGATAGGGTCAGTTGTCTCTCTAATTCCCTTTGCGTCTTCTACTCGACCATGACGGACCCCCCTTGATTTTTCTTTGAGCAATATTTTTCTAGGCCTTCTCTCACCGATTTTACTACTCATTTTCGTTCGTTGTATACAGACTAAAAAAACCCTGCGTCGGTTTCCAGGCGAAGCGCGAAGCCCGGATACACCTAATGCGACTTAAAATGTCACGTCTCTCCCTCCACGCCCTCATCTCCTCCAAGGCTGAAGCCACCCCAGTCCTCACTTTCGTGCGAGACACCGGTTGCTTCCCCAGATACGCTGTGTAACTACTTCCTCACACTTACAACTTTCTCTCTCTTCCCTTAGATAGCTCAATAGACACGCAGAATCTTCTCCCTTTCCTCCCTTCCACATATTATCACACAAACTCATACAAGAATCATAATACAAATACTGTACAATTTCAATCAATTCGGCAGTCACGCGTCACGCACCCCCTGTGCCGCGACGAATTCTGGTCTCGGTCACGAGTCACGGCGCCCAGTGCCGAATGTAAAATGCGTGACATTGGGCCAGATCTCCCTTTGGAGGTGCCAAAAAGGCAGAATTTTCGAAAATTTTCGTCTCAAATGCCGAATTTTCGGAGGTGTCACGCCAAAATCCGCTGCTTGCCGAAGTGCCGAATTGGTAATTTGGGTCACGGGTCACGACCTATGCCGAATTGAATGAAATTGTACAGTACCCGTGACGCCCTCCCAGACACCATCCAGGCTTCTGCACTTCCCACCACGACTGCCTACCCTCCGCGCCAGTCAGTATATACACTGTACCCATACGTAAAGTGAGACATGGGCCCCAAGGGGCCTGCAGCACTATAATGGAATCATTAATGAATGAATGAATGAATGAAGGTGAAACACGACTGCGACGCGTGTCATCTCGGCGCTTACAAGCGTCCATGTGGCGACGATGCTGGCTGCAGCTGAGTAACTTGATAGATTTGGATGGAATGCTCTGTGCACTCAACCCAAGTTCAGATTTTGCCACTTTGAGCCTATCTAAGTGCTTTGTGTACTTGGGTGGAGGGGGTAAACACACTGTAGCTGAACGCTTTTGTGGTACTCAACTGGAGTTCTTTTACTTTCCACAGTGCCCCAGGTGCACTGTAATCCTCGATATTTGCGCGGTAGTGGGTTATTGAATGTTGACGAGGAGGAGAAAACCCGTCTGGACGAACACCCAGATCTTGGAAAACTCCCGACAGGCGTCATAATTTTTGACCGCAGAATCTACCGCATCAAGGGTGTCTTTGTCAAAGTCCGAGCACAGGTACACAAGTAACAGAAATTGAGGAAAGCGCTGAGTACCTCAACAATCTCGGGAGGTCCAAGCCCCTCGATGGCAGGAAGATAGACCTGAATGCCAATAATTAAATTGGGAATACAGAAGGCGCAAAAGAAAAGGAAAACCTTCATTAGCGTTTCAGAGTCATCCCCGGTCCATTTCTTGAACCGACGCAGGCAAGGAAATGCTTGTACAGCGGTGATACTGCGAAAAGGTAATTAATTCATTGAAGCTATCACAGCAGTTTTACCTACTGGCGGTCAATTTTGTCCATGATAGAATGAGCTTCGACCCGAGAGAGATATTCCCCCACCCAAGTCACGAGATGATCCTTGAATGAGCCCTTGATCACTTGGTGGAGAAGATCCGGGGACAACATTTCATGAATATCAGCTCGCGGAAAATGCCTTGTAAACGGTTACACAAATCAGCCAAAAATTATACTGCAAGTAAAGATAACGCACTACAATATCCACTACTCGTCCCATAATACATCCCCCATAAAGGTGGATGACTTTCCATAAGCCATATCCTATTTTTGAACTATTTTGAGGGGTGCCAACCATGCCGTCAACATGTTTAGTCGCAATAATTAATCCTCGCTGGTTCCCATAAGCAATAGAATATGTTTAACTATTGTTTTGGTTGACATTGCATGTGCAACATCGACAACACGTCAAACATGTCTTGGCTCTGTTCTTCCAACGTGTCTTCCTTCTATCTCAGTCCTCTAACACTTTGATGCATGGATATCAACATGTTCATGCTCTAGCAGCATCTCGAGGCCATGGAGGAGGAACATGTGGTGGACAAGAAATAACTTGACGGGATGGCAACAGATAGCTATGATACTACTCAGCACCATCGAGGCTCGTGGATTTCCATGACTGGACGGGAAGGGTATTTCTCTACTGCCGTAGATGGCGTGGAGCATCAAATCGACAAGAAAGAGAGCGATGAGCTGGCGTGAGAGACAGTGAGAACCAACACAGTCCAAATGTACTGTACTATTACGACCAAAGGTTCAGGTGACGCGTGACAGCCGCCTGTGAACTGAACACTTATGACCTAAGTGATGGTGACGTTCAATTTCTTGAGCCCAAAAAGGCAAAATATGTCAAAATTTCCTTGTCCGGCATTCACCGGACTTCCATATAAGGTGATTTTGACGTGATTGCCGAGGAATGAACACCTTGTTCAGTGAACACTTCAGGTGATGGGTGACACCCCGTGAACCTTTGGTTGTAATAGTACTGTAACCGGTGACATGTGACTGTGTTCATGACACGGGCTATCAAGAATCATTCAAGACGAAAAATTCGAAGATGGAATAGTCTGGATGGCTGTCACCCAGAAGGTGTTTCCGTTTCTCCAGCACAGTACCATTGAGTTTTTCAGCCTTTTGATGCTCTCCCAGGTCTGAGTATGTGGCAGCCAGATTACCCATGGTACACAGGGTGTCTGGATGGTTGTCACCCAGAAGCCGTTTCTGTTTCTCCAGCACAATAACCTCAAGTTTTTCAGTCATTTGATTCTCTTCCAGGTTTGAGTATGCCTAAGCTAGATGTCCCATAGTACGCGGGGTGTCTGGATGGCTGTCACCCAGAAGGTGTTTCCGTTTCTCCAGCACAGTATCATTGAGTTTTTCAGCCTTTTGATTCTCTCCCAGGTCTGAGTATGTGGCAGCCAGATTACCCATGGTACACAGGGTGTCTGGATGGTTGTCACCCAGAAGCCGTTTCTGTTTCTCCAGCACAATAACCTCAAGTTTTTCAGTCATTTGATTCTCTTCCAGGTTTGAGTATGCCCAAGCTAGATGTCCCATAGTACGCGGGGTGTCTGGATGGTTGTCACCCAGAAGCTGTTTCTGTTTCTCCAGCACAAAAGTATTGAGTTCTTTGGCCTTTTGATGATCTCCCAGGTCTGGGTATGTGGCAGTCAGACTACCCATGGTATGCAGGGTGTTTGGATGGTTGTCACCCAGAAGCTGTTTCTGTTTCTCCAGCACACTATGATTCAGTTCTTTGGCCTTTTGATGCTCTCCCAGGTCTGAGTAGGTGTAGGCAAGATTGCTCGTGGTATACAGGATCTGTGGATGATTGTCACCCAGAAGTTGCCTCTGTTTCTGCAGAATAATACTATTGAGGTCTTTGGCCTTTTGATGCTCTCCCAAGTTCGAGTATGTGGCAGCCAGATTACCCATGGTACACAGGGTGTCTGGATGGTTGTCACCCAGAAGTTGTTTCTGTTTCTTGAGCACAATACTATTGAGTTCTTTGGCCTTTTGATGCAGTGACAATGATGCTCTCCCAAGTCTGAGTATGTGGCAATCAGATTACCCATGGTATGCAGGGTGTCTGAATGATTGTCACCCAGAAGCTGTTTCTGTTTCTCCAGCGCAATATGATTGAGTTCTTTGGCCTTTTGGTGCTCTCCTAGGTCTGACTATGTGTTGGCCAGATTACTCATGGTAATGTCAGTGTCTGGAAAGAGGTTAGTCGGTATATTAGAAAGGTCTCTGGAATGCTACCTGTAGGTGTGAATACATGCTGACGGAAGTCCATGGTGTCTTGAAGTTCTTTCTCCGTCAGGTTTCAAATGAGGTCAGCTCCCCAAGGATGCTGTTATTGTTGAATGTCGGCGGGGGAGTCGGCTCCACCTCAATGATGATAGCGAAGGCCAACCCGACCTTGCGCGTCGTGAACCAAGATCGGGCGCCGGTGATCGAGCAGGCTAAAGCTGTGAGTGATATCTCCTTTGTGGGCGAGAAAGCACGTGATGCCGGGTGTGCAGTACTGGACTGAGCATTTCAAGAGCCAGGTAGAGGCCAACATGGTTGAATTCCAAGGTGGAGACAGAACGTGCGAGATGTCACAGTACTGACATATTTGCCAGTCCACGACTTCTTCACGCCACAACCTGTCAAGAACGCGAGTGTTTTCCTGCTCCGGCAGATCGTGCACAACTGAGCAGACGAACTTGCGGTTAAGATCTTGGCTCAACTGCGTGGTTCGGCGATGCCGGAGGCAAAACTCGTTATCGTCGACCAAATCATTCCGTACGCCACCGAAAGCGATCTGGTCAATTCGATACCTGGCACGGCTCATCCTGCGCCCCGACACCCTTGTTGCGAAACATGGGTGTGGCGTGCGCGCTTCCTTACTGGGCTGATAAACACGTGGGTCTCACCGTGTAAATATGTCTCGCTTCTCACATCGACCTAGATGTATACGGGAGGGAGAGGACCATGGGAAGCTTTTCGAGCGTCTGCGAGAAGGCCGGATGGAAGATCGTGCAGGTTTACCATCTCCCTGGCTCGCTCTTCAGCGAGGTCGTCGCAGTCCCCGCGTAAGTGCCTCCACCATGGACAAGTGTGTTGATTATCGAGTTGGGGCAATCGTTTGAGTAGCCGGAGGCGGAACTATCTTCAGTGTGTTGTGCATTCTAGGGGAGGATTGGGTGCTTTGAAAAGGGTTGCATTCATAATTTGGAGTAAACTACCGGTTTGAACTACGTACTTCGCGATGCACTATCTCTGTCGCCTTGCGAATCAGTCAAAAGCAAGTGATTGGGGGATGTCTATGAAAGTTTCATCGTCGGGCGAATGATCCTGGAGTGCCAGTTATCATTTATCCTCTACGGCCTAAGAGTGCCCGACTGCTTAGACCAGCTCTCGGGCGCTGGGCACTTCATCTGTGCCAGTTGCATCAAACAGGATCGTAGCTTAGCCTGCGGCGCCCGTGAATTGTCTGGTGGTAGGATGTGGCACTTGTCCGGATTCGATTTTTGTTTCATTCCATCAGGCTACTAGATCAGTAAAACTACACATTTCTCTTTGAGGTCTTTGGTCTTTGAAACGAGGTCTTTGGTCTTTGAGGGAGGTATTTGGTCTTTGAGAAAGGTCTTTCGAGAACTCTGGTAACACGAGAACTCTGTGAATATAATTGGACATAGCAGTCTCAGGCGGGGTTGTGGCTTACTTATTGACCTTCCCCAATCTGTTTCCGAGGGTTTTGCGGACATAACAAAAGGTTTTTGAATAGACTGACAAGCTTCGCAGGAATCAAAATTTCGTTGAAGTCCTTCAAACTCCGCTCGGATCAATCAAAACATATCAATCAGCCAAACACGACCACAGATTGCGTGATTTTCACATCGTACGACACGCTTTTCTTTCCTTTCCCCCACCACCGTCTCCCACCACAGGCTTTTTTTCTTCTCACCTCCAGCCGCTGGCCACCTCTCGCAACCATGCACTCTCGACAAACCTTCCGCAGCTTGTTCTCGCCGATTCCCGCGGCTCTCTCGCTCCGCGCGGTCGCTTCGCCGCTGGACATTGCCACGTCACCACAGTCTCAGGTTTCTGCGCTCAGAACACCGCTTCTACACAATCCGCTCCTCGAGATGTCTCGACCTGATGCCCTCACGCCCGCTACCTCGTGGTGGACATACGTCGCGCGTTCCTCGTCTCCGATGCTTCAACACAGGACAAGTCCAATATTAACTACGTATCTGTACCACATCCCAGCGCCAACCGTCTCCCTCAGACCACGTATCTTGCTTTGTTGTAGTGTCAACCCTCCTTCCCAACCACGCCAGCTGCCGTCTCTCAAGACTGAATCAAGCCCGTAATTCCTGTGCAGCCACTATCTCAAATCACCATATCTCAAGTTCATCAAGCCCGCAATTCTGGCCTAGCTTGTCATCTCTCAAGACTCAAGCCCATCAAGCCCCGCAAATTTCTGCTCAACCCTCATCCATCAAGTTTGTTCAAGCGCCGCAATCCCCGGCTCATCACCCACCACCCTCCTCGCCCTCACCTACTCATACTTGGATTACTCATACTTGGATTACAATTGTATTGTTATGCACAATAATTTATTGATGATTTATTACGCTTTTTAAACGATTACAAGGGTCTTTCAAGAGGTGTTTACTCAGAAATCTGGAGATTGTTTAGGACTGCGCAAAGATGTGAGAGAACTCTGCAAAGATCCGAGGTCTCTGTAGAGTTAGTTGAACCTTCTTTACAGAGTTCTCAGGTCTTTGGATTTCGGCAGGTCTTTGAGGTCTTTGGAGGTCTTTGAGAACTCTACAAAGACCTCAAAGACCTCAAAGAGAAACATGTAATTTTACTGATGGCTCGCCCTCCTTAGTGCTCAAAACTCGATCTTGCGACAGTGGATTCAAATTCTATTTTCGACTCGACCCTTGTATAGGAAAATAGTTATCTTATATCTTCTCAAGTAGAGCTCGCTCTCCCTTTATCGGATCATGCTGACCCAGCCAGACGCTCAAGAGACGTCCTGAACGTCGGCCACCTACCTTTATATGGGGGGAATGCTAGGCTAGAATCAGCACCCGTCGCGCGAGCGTTCTGCACACCTTCGCCCAATCAGTAGTAGCCGGTATCCCGCACGATTAACGCAGGAGCGAGAACAATACAAGGCGGGAGGTCAAAGCGCAAGCGCTGCCATGGCGTGCGCGCGCAGGTCTGAGCACAGATACTGTGGGGGCGGTAAACAGCCGGCAGGTGCTAGTTTTGCCCCATCACTCGCGGGAGTCATGAAGGATGCGGCAGCAAATGCGCAGGAATACTCCAGAGAGCCACCGCAGATGTGCAGATCGCACTCTGCAACACCGCTGGCGCTGGGCAGAAGGCATGTGCATCAGGAAAATTGGGAATCACTACATAGACCTACAAAGACAAAAATAGACTTCATAGACTTCATAGCCGAAGGCTGTCTATATAGAAAGGTGGGAGGGGCGGGGTTTGGCGCCATAGACACACATAGACACTCAGAGTACCACGTACTTCTATCAGGTTCGTCATAGCCATAGCGCTCAGAGTGCACATAATGTATAAAGTTTGCATAGTCGCTAATGTTTGGTGGTCACTTTGACCTGGGCACATCGACTTCATATTTACACAATTGGTAGAAGGACACAATAAAAGTAATTGTTATTGAGACTACATACACATAACTATTGGTAGAGTCTGCTCAGAGTGAAACGGGTCCGAGGTGATGAGATAAACAAACATGGAATTACTGCAAATGTAGTGATACGGGATAAACATTATAAGCCTGGCAAGTCCCGGAGTAAGTAGCCGCATCAGTTGGAATGGATCAACGCACATTACGCACCTATGGAATTACTGCAAACGCAGTGATACGGGATAAGCATTATAAACCTGCCAAGTCCCGGAGTAAGTAGCGGCATCAATTGGAATGGATCAACGCACATTATACACCTGCAATGATTTGATGGAGATAGGAGCACAGGAAGCCGGTATAGCGCTAGCTTGAGAAAGGAAAAACATGACTTGAAGGTTTGCATCCTTGCGTAATTGATAGAGGTAAAGTTCACACAAGAATTCGACCAGAAATACGGTGTGTAAGAACGGCAGACAGCAAACTTGAGAGACTTGAACTTAGATCAGACAACGAACTTGAAAGGCTTGGAGTTAGATCAGAGAGTGCTTGTGAGTCGTTTTCCGAGGGTGTTTTCAGGGAAGAATTTCCAGAGATAGTGTTTGCGGGAAATAATTGACAGCTCGAAGGTACAGGAGGGGACAGAGCACGGTATAAGAAACATCTTGTCCAAGAATATGAGGTAGGACTATGATCTTTGAAGGCGCGACAGAGTTCAGGGCGAGAGAGATGGAGGGAGGGGATGAGGGGAAAAAGGAAGAGACACGACGTGGCAAGATCCACGTTTGCTTCCGTTGTCAGCGAGCTGCCAGTGAGCTGTCACGCCGTACTTCGCCAATGACCAGCAGATCACAAATCTTTTGTGGATTCCACGATGTTAACGGCGAACACGCCAACAGCGCTTCCTGGGCCTCGGCAAACGACTTGGACTTTTTTTCCCTCCACCGTCACCGGTTCACCTACCGCCACCTCTTTCACCAGTGACGGCTGATAACAGACTACTGCAATGCTTCAACTCGAGTCAAGCATTTGTTTGAATTGACAATGTACTTTTGTATGATGTCTCCATTCGACTGTAATAATTAATGTGCAAGTCTTTACATGTGCAAATCCATCTGGTAAATATTCTGTCGTCCCACATATATAGTTCTATCTAGACCAGCATAGAGCTTAACAAAACGCATAGACAACCAGAGTTCCTCATAGCAGTTCATGAAACACATAGACCGTGCAAGCCGAGCATAGCCATGGATAGCCGGGGCAAAACTTGATAGACCATCAAAGACCGCCCGAGACTGCCATAACTGCCACTTACCCTTTATAGCATTCCCGATTTTCCTGATGTGGCACCTTCCGTCGCTCAGTCCTCGGTCAACGGGCCCTGGTAACGCTCGACGACGCCATCGCGACAGGTTGAGGTTGAGGCAGGAGCGCGGCGTCTGCGATTGCTCGGCAAGAGCAGCACTGGCGCCGCGTGCACAACCGGTGGTGTCTGCCCGTCGAGCACATCTTCCTCTCGCTCGGTGTTGGCCTTGAAAAGCGCTCGTGACGCTCGTCGCGACACGTAGGCTAGGGATCGCGAGGTGCATCCGCAACGCGCACGTGCAGCGAGCCTTGCATCGGCGCTGGCCTGCTGCACGCGAGACGTCCGTGCGTCGCGGATGGCAAAACGAGGGTGCGTGCGCCGCTGCTCTTGGGGCGATCCGCATCGCTGGCGCGGTGGATACGGCGCACTCGATATTTCGAGCAGCCCGGGCGGGCACGGGCACGAGCGCGGGACAGCACCGTCTCTTCAGTGTTACGGTTCTAGTTCGCTTGGGTGTAATCGGCTGCACCACGCGCCACGAGCTGCCGCTATATTATGCACTGACCCAAGGGGGGCGGGGAAGTACGCACCAGGATTAAGCACACCGTAAACGGAGCGGAGGGTGTATGGCGCGGAACTGAACTGCTGGTGCGCTACAAATGAGGCGCCAGATGCCGAATTTCGTATTCTTGAAATCCAAGAAACGATAGAGAACGCAATAGGAGCCACAGGGGCTGGCCTACCTTCCCATTGACCATAACTCTTTGACTCAGAAATGGATTCTGCCGAAATGGGGCTATTCCGAGCTCTACGGCTTCCCTGGAGGCAGAAAAAAGTCGTGGAACTACTCATGCGTGTACTTCCATTATACCAATGCTGGCTATAATGGCCCGTTACGAACTGAGGATGCGCAGGGGACGAAAGCCTCCATAGGGAGCCATTGGTGCAGGGGAAGTTCATGAAAAGCACGGAATAGCTGCCTGGAGATGAAAGGAACAGCAAAGGCGCGATGGGAAGTGCTGGAAAAAGTCCTGCGCTGAAGATGGTCGCGGTGGAAATGTCACGTTAGGAACGTCGGGTCACGTTGCCGAAGGCGTCGGAAAAAACTCCGAAGACCACAACAAAGTTCGTGTTCCGAAAAGGTCCGCGCGTGCTCTGGGCAAATTCTGAATCAGGGAAAACTTTCCGGATGAGTAACGTCGGGAGCGAGACTATGCAAATGGCTTGTGGGGCCATTCGCCCCGCCAAATTTGCACACGAAAAAAGCCATCAGATGGCTCCAATGGCTTTTGCGCAAACTCACTATTGATAGCTATGAAACGATACCGCCTCGCAGCGATAACATTAAACACGGTCCGGAGCCCTCAGCCCCGTGCGTGGCCCTCCCATGCCTTGATTAATATGAAAAATAACTGCACGTTGCGAGAAAAATACCTTTAACTTTACCTGACCACTGGCTGGTATTGTCCTCATCCTCATTTGTGGTGCCTATTGCTTCGAGCTGATACTCGAGATCTCACGTCCACCACGATGGTGTCAGGCAAAGTACTCGGCAACTCAACCGCGGCCGCCACGAATTGCTTCGTCGCAGTATTGGCCCACTAAACTTATAGCTATAAGTTGAATTGCACTTATAAGAACAGCTGTAAACTTAAACGGGGACATAGTTCCGATGAAAAGATACAATTTTTTTCGAGAGCGAACAGCGCGCGACAGACACGTGAGGCGTCCACACGTGACATTCACGTGCAGGGCATCAACAAATTTGGGCTTCTTTTCGCTTTTCCTCCTCCTCCGCTTGCGTTACTCGAACTCGTCTCTTCAATTTCAGCGACCCTTCCGCTCGAATCGTCACTATCCATGCCAAGAGGAGCCCGCAAAGCGCGAGGATCGGATGTCAACCGCGATGCTACTTGCAGTGGTGCTTTGGCGAGGTCAGACCGCTCTAACGTCTTGGAAAAACCCAAATTGGGTCCCAAAATCATTCTAGAAGAAACGATGCGACCCAACAAACACACAGATCGCGTCGCCTGGAATAAACATGTTGAACAGGAGCTTTCGCAGAAGTACGACTCGTTTTCGTACTCCACAACGCCATTGGGGGAACGGTCGGATATGAGTGGATGTGGATGGGACAATGGACCCGTGAATCTCCAAGAGCTCAACCAGGAGATCGCCTTCAGAATAAAAACACTGATGCGCGTAGAAGAAAATCTCATCCGGCTTGCGCTCGATGATCTCGTGGATGGCACCTTGGAGGCCGATTGGTCTGCCATGGACGTGTTACGGAAGGAAGAACTGGCGTTAGAAGGAATCTATCAGGCGGCTTGTGTTGCTCCCCGACTTGGACACGAGAGCCGTTTATCTTGCCCCGAAATGACCATCGGCGACCTTGCAGGGGACGGGGAATACAACTTTGTTCGCATGGTGAGTATCACCTTTTTTGCGTCGAAATTTTAATGCTTTGGTTTTGCAGCTAAAACGTCTCATTGATTATGATTCAACGGGCAACGCTCGCTTGAAGAGCGTCTTCTTTTTCACCCACCCATATTTTGAACATGATAATCGCTGCCCGGACGTAGCCCCGGATTTTCTCAAGGCTGCTTTGTATTGGAAGGCTCTGCTTCGAAATTTCTACATTGTCAACACGCTCCTTGGCATACTTTATGCATACGTATATTCATTCAGCTACCTATTTGTGGGTCCAATTAACGGTCCCATGGCAGCACCACTGTCCCGTCCCGCCGATCCGTCTGTGCAAGGCGACCCTCGTCCTCCGGACCGAGGAGCGGACAGAGGAGAGAAGGGCTTTTTTCTCCGAGTCCGGTTTCAAACCCGAACCTCAAGGGAAAGACGAGCCGGCGATAACTCTATATTCTTGCTATACTTGCGGGCTGGAGACCAAAGACCACGATGACCTCAAAAAATGTGGCCGTTGCCACCTTGTCCGCTACTGCTCATGGTAGTTCCGGTTCTTTTGAGTGGCCTCGCGCATGGCTAAAGACATTCACTCCAGCGAATGCCAGAAAAAGGACTGGCCTTCTCA
The DNA here is from genome assembly GCA_014925785.1 of Mycena galopus ATCC 62051. Taxonomy (NCBI): domain Eukaryota; kingdom Fungi; phylum Basidiomycota; class Agaricomycetes; order Agaricales; family Mycenaceae; genus Mycena; species Mycena galopus. The sequence continues at coordinate 259,943 of WIQG01000153.1, forward strand.
TAAAAGATTCTGCGGTCAAGAACGATTCGATCCGGTGCTGCTTGCGCCGACTCCGGAGGCCGACGATTCATTCATCGGCTGTCCCACTACCGTTGAAGGTTTCCGTCGACCGCCTGCTCTCTGGCGTCAAATTCGCAGTTTGAGCCACAACGATTCCCTACTGCAGGACTACCATGTTAGTTAACATCGTTTCAGCTTCACATCGGCTCCAACTGACGCATGTAGTTTTATGAGATGTCCGGAGGCACGCTATCCCTGCGTATCTTTGATCCCCCTGGTGGTGCGTCAGCCTCGTCTTCCACTTTGCAACGAACGCATAATTTATTCCTTGCATATATAGCGCAAATGGTCTTCCTCGTCGCTCGGCGCCGCGCCCTGGCGTCGGGCTCTCCTCCCGCCGTCCACATGATGTTCACAATCGTGAAACACCAATGGCAACACGCCACTTGTAATCCTGACCTCACACTCGACCAAATCCGATGCCAGCTCGAGAAGGAGTATCGCGTCAAGGTGACGGAGATGGGCGTTGAGGGCGCTGGCGAGTTTCTACCGCCTACGCGGAAGGAATTGGAGGAGGAGCAGGGGTATCTGGAGCAGCGCTTCTCCATGGCCGACCCTGCTGTTCGCGAAGATTACCGTCGTCTGCAACAAATGGTCACCAATGCGAGCCGGACGGGAATAAGATAATTAATGCGGCGCCAGGTGCGTGAGATCAATGCATATATTGTAGTGTCGTACGAATACTGCCTCCTAGCGACGTTCCCAAGGTTCAAATTTTGGTCTATCTTGCGCATTGGGGTTTCAATCTCTGGTACTTTTAATTATCTAGCGGTGATGACTGTCTTGTCAGACGTTGTATAGAGTAGTACTCTCTTGGACTTGCCTCCGATTCTTGTTCATAAGGCTCGCGCCTTGACATACAGTGTACTGTAGTCACTCCATGTAACCGCATGTAAGGAATCGTGCCCACGATTCACAAGGATTTGCGTGCTGCTTCGTTATTACGGTGGCTGGATTGTGCCATTCAGGATCAGCTGGGAGTCTTCCGTCTGACAGAACACAGCCCTGTTCAGTGCCGAGCCCATGCACACCCCAAATTAAGCCGTGAATGAGTCCATTAAATGTTTTTGAACTATTTCTGCCAAAGGGCGTCTCGGACAGACCTTTGATCCTCCTCAAAAAACTCCCTCTTTGTGAGTTGCTGGAGGAGGCGCCATTAGCGGGTACTCTTACGGCACAAATGCCCTCCAACTTCTAAGACGCAGAGTGATCATGTAAAGACCAGATCCGTCTAACGCGTTGGAATCGTCGCCGACGCGGGACAGAGGCAATTCGTCAGCCGCGTGAGCGCGACGCGAATGTGGAAGACACGACGTGGAGGTATATCTCGTGGACGTGGATGTGTCCGCAGGGCACGTTGCTTGCGGCTGCCTTGTTTTTGTAAATTTCTTCGGAAAATCAAGGACAGTTTCAGTGACTATTCAAAAACCAAGACAAAAAAACGTACTCACCCGCAACTACATATTACTTGGCTCGGATATCCGCAGTTGGAACTCGAATACATGTATGCATGCGCTACACCAATAAACGGAAGCGGAAGACGCGTGCATGGAGACGGAGACGGAGAGGCTGTCCGTTTGTGGCATTTGGATCCTGGCACCAAAATCAAAGATACGAACGACAGGCGAAGGAGGGGAAGGAAGAACTCGTGTCCGCAAATAGCATCTGTGGCATGAGGGGACTGAGCGAGGCTGCGATCGAAAATAATCTAAATACCAGGATAAAATATTTAGGTTCGAGGCAGAATCGGACGAACGAGACTAGAATGGGTAAAGGTCGGAAGTGGAAATGAGACGCGTCGGAAGACGTGAGGGCGTCCACGATGGGGACTGCAGTGGAGATTACGTGGGTTTTGGGCGAAGAGAGCGAGACAGAGAGGCCGGTAGTGTGAGGGTTGGCGTTTGGTAATCCAAGTTGGCGCGTTGGTGCAGACAGGCGAGGGACGCGGCCGCCGCAAACGAACTTCAAGTTGTGAGCGCGGAAAACGGAGGAACTTGACTCGGCATGGACGTGGAGTGGGTTCGATAAGAGTCGCTTCGAAAGAGCTGGTGGACAAATGTTTATGAAGAGTCTCCAAATCCCTGGATTTTGAATTCGGGTCCAGTATAATTTGCCTCGGCGGTGCGGTGCATCCTGGGATATAAGATGATGCCCATGGATGAGCGAGTCGGTCCAAATTGACGAGACAACCAGTGACGTGAGGGGTATGATATGTCAAGCGCCGCGAGGGTTTACCGAGAAAAGTCGAGAGTACAAGGCGCGTCATTGAATATTGGAGGGAAGGCCAAAAATTGAGACTCCGAGATTGAGCCGGAGATGGAGATCAAAGGCTACAGCAATGGAAGAGCAATGAATAGGGGTGAGCGAGATGAATTTGGGTTTTCCAGGGTTGCTACATACATACTCGGAGATGAAGCAAGATCCGAATGTTACAGGCCACGGTTAGATTTGCGAGTCCCAAGGTTTGACACAGTACGCCTCAAACGGTGTGTTTGGACGGACCCGGAAGAGTAAGTTCGGGCCAGAATAAAGCTAGCTACTTTTGGGGTATAAGTAAGGGCTCATACTGTACTATTACGACCAAAGGTTCAGGTGACGGGTGACAGCCGCCCGTGAACTGAACACTTTTGGTACCTGTGACGGTGACACTCAATTTTTCCGAGCCCAAATAGGCAAAAAACGACAAAAATTTCCAGTCCGGCATCAGCCGGACCCCATATAAGGGAATTTGATGTGATTGCCGATCAGTGAACACCTTTCCCAGTGAACACTTGAGGTGACGGGTGACACCCCGTGAACCTTTGGTCGTAATAGTACAGTAGTACTTGTACGCAGAATTGGATTCAGTGCGAGCACCCGGCCGGGCCTGCCCCCCTCTCCGCAGGGATCTTGCGGGGCGAGCTTGAGGGTGTGCAGTGGCTCGGTACGCTGATCGACCGTGCTGGGCGACTCCATTCTCGCTTGCGAGCTGTGGATGAGGAAGCGCAGGACGAGAGGATCGAACTCGGAGCCGAAATGACTCGGGCCGGGTTACCCGGTGTGACATTCCCATCAACAGCGTCCTCGGTTTTCGCTCGATCGCAGTTTTGGGGCTCTCTGTGCTGGGTTGATCCAACGAGGCTCTTTCTGCACTTGGGACGCTTCGCTGGATCGATCTTCTCGCAGGATCTCTCAATTTGGAGTCAAATTTGGGCTAGATCTCGTGGCGCATTTTCGATCTTCTCCGCAACCATTCTCGGCTTGTCTGCACCGCTAGCTGGACGTCCACCACACCAATGACTTACTCCGCCGAGCCGCCCAAGGAGCTTGTCTGGAATGTTTGCCCAAGTCCTCATTATTTCAAGTTGGAAGTGATGTCACGACTAAGTATTTGGCCGCGATTCCTCGTCACTAGTCGCTTCTTCTGCTTCAGCGACCCTAGTCTACCTTACACCGTGGCGTTCATCCTCCGCTTGGCCGCATCGCCGTCTATCATTCATTCCGCCGGCGCCTTACTCATCCTCGCCGCCTTCGCACACGTTCGCGTCATCGCATGTGTGGTTACTCAGGTCTGTCGACCTTCCGCGTGCCACCCTTGCGTCTCATGCGCTTGACTTTCCCTCCCCGCACCACACCCCGCTCCACGCCAGAGTTGGTTGATTATTATTTCCCGATTGGTTTCATTTCCGGCGTTGGTCCTATCCGCTCTGCTCCTGCTCCCAAAGTCAAACTCCACCATCCTCGCCTGCTCCCCGCAGTCACAGAAACGCGTCCCCGCGCCTCCAGATCTGCTACAATATCTTCCCGAATCCCGACCCAGCTCGTCCCCCATTAATTAATTAATTCATTCGTTCATTCCATACTTTCCCCGGTCGGCACGGCATCCATGAACCTCGTCTCCTCTCCCTTTACACAGTATCCCACTCATCACAGGCACGACCCGCCCCGCCCCCGACGCGAAAAGAATCGCGATTTCGCTTCGCCAAGCACCGGCACCCCGTGCGTGTCCCTCCGCTGCGATATCGAGCACACCCATCTATAATGGCTCTTCTAATAACTCTTCCATTGCCCCCTTCGTCGACAGCACCGGATATGGGCCAACCAACAGCTCCTACATCGTCATCTTGAAGCCGGGTACACCCGAGGGCGTACTTAAATTTTCTCGCTGCCGCCCACCAGGCCTAGCCATTGGTCGGCGATTCATTCGCTATCAGACACGTATACCGACACATCAACGGCTACTCTGGTCGTTTCTCGCGGGAATCGGTCGAGCAGCTCCGTACAATGCCTGAGGGAATTTGTTGAGCAGGATCAGATTCCTGGGTGAGCTTTTATTGCCTTTAGAAATATCTATTCACCTTTTGTGCCAACACTGATGGCTCCTCCATGGTCTCGCGCGCCTGAGCCACCGGCCCTCTTGTGCTCCCCACTTTGGTCCGCTACGAGTATGAACCAGCCGGCGGCAAAGGTATAAACCTTGGGCATGTCGAGTTCGAGGGGCGCGCCGAATTCGGTCTTACTGTGCCCGCAAACGACGGCGACGAGGACAAAAACGGTCATGGAACCCACTCCGCGGACATAATCGGGTCGCACAAGTACAGCGTAAGGCTCATCGCTGTCAAAGTTCTCGGCTCGAATGAGTGCGGTACCACGGCGGACGTTATTGCCGGTGTGGTTATGCTACCACCAGCGCCGTGGAGAAGGCAAACGCGGTAAATAAGGCGTCGCCAGAGCCGCAAGGCTCATCGCACTAATCTTCTCCTCCATAGCCCGGCCTCACCCTCCCTCGCGCTCAATCACCTCCTCATAGTCCGGCGGCATAGACAAGTCTCGTACGCGCAGTCCTCCTTCCACTCAAAGAAAGAGCTGCGTATTTGTGGAGGCCTCTCCGCGCCGCTTTTGTGAGCTCGTGGTTACTTTCTGAATTCTCCACCAACTCGATAATTTACAGACTGCGACTAAATTCTGTAACGCTGAACGCATCACATACTCGAGGACTGAGGCTAGGGCACCTCCCCTACTTCTCTATCCGTTCTGTGCGTTGCGTTGCCCAGGGTATCGCTCTCGCTATCGGTTGTCTGTTATCACGCCCGATTCGAAACTGCGCGTAATTTGACATATTGCAGATCCAGACTACGTCGTGCAGTGTCGATGTTTTTGGTGAGTCCGACAACATGGGTCTCTAGACCTATTCCTGCTGTGTATCTGGATTGGTTCCCCCAATGGGTGATTAATACTGCCACCATCCTTGCCCGTACGCAATGCATCTTCCTTCGTTACCTCCAGCTTCAACTGGACGACTGGCTGGCTGACTTCGACTGTAGCTGGGTGCCGCCGGCCCCCGCCTCATATGCATACATCCGTCGTAGAGTGGGGCGAGGCCGTCGCTCGGGGACATCGATGAAGCTGACCGAGTGTACTGCGACTACGAGAAAGCCGCCCTCTGGGTCCGCCGTATGATCCCCGGCCCGCCCTCGACTGTCGAGAACGGCAGAATGAGACGCGGACTCCCGCATCGCGCGATCGTGGATGCCTCCAACGATGTCTCCAACCGCTCCTACCTTCTACACTTCCCACTTCCGCATCGTCTCTTCTGTCTCTGCCACGGAGCGCGTATCCTCACCATTCTGCCACGCTCATACATCTCTTTCTTTCGAATAATTCGTTCTCGTACACATTGCCACGGCGCGTCTCCGTCACTCTACGCATTTACTTACGCCCTTGACGTTACCAGGAACTTCAACCTTCCACTTCGCCATCCTTGCTTGACCTACAGACAAAGACTCTCCGCTCGTTGAAGTTGGAGAAATAAGAATGAAGATGGCTTTCGAATTGAACTGAATACAAAAAATATATGGTGATTGTTGCAATTGCAAGGGGCAAAGTGCGTATATACTCCAGCTCTTCGAACATTCGCAGACACGTTGTTGCGTAATCGACGAATACGAAGTCAAGCTGAAGGACTAGTAGCAATCTGAAAGATGCCTCAGTCTCGAGGCAAAAACATGGCAGATATACTGTACAATACACTCAAGAGCACGACCTATGTCGAAGACGAGGCAAATACGTAACTCTAGCCAAGGTGGAAAAAAGGATTCTCACATTCTCTCGGCCGGTCAAAACAGACTTCGTTTTGTACGCAGGGAATACACTTAGGTTCAATGATAGATGCGATGCCATTGGAAGCACAACCACCTACTCGCTGATGATTTCTCTGAGACGACACAGGGCCAGTGGCCACCCTCGACACGTGATTTCAGTTAAATTTTGAGTACTCTATCAAAGTAAACTATGAGCTATCCTGTCTCAAAATACACACATATATATTTCGGAATTTGTATCCGTCTGTCCCTACTCGAACACAGTCCTGTGTTCCAAAAAGTGGTATGCCCACATCGCGTCTCCCTCCGCGGCTGCCGCCATTTCTGCACATAAACATCACTGCCCATGAAGCCACAACGCAAAATCGTGGGGGACGCTATGCGAGAACGGAAGTCCTGCATCACCGTTTCGACGGCTCGATCAACGACGATGCCCGCCGATGAAATGAGACATCCTCAAAAGAGGGTGTTGTGGGTACGATCGGCATACACCCTACGAAGTGAACGCAATTAACCGACCGCGGCATCGACGGGCTCGTCAGGATTCATACTGACATTGAGGTTTCTCACGTTCTGCAATGCAGACAGCGCATCGACGTTGTGGGTTCCGAAACTCCAGCGGCACTCATATACTTCGCCCGGCAGTACAGCTCCAGTAGCGATTTGCTGTGTCTGGGGAGAACGGTCATGAAAAAAGTGTCTGCAAGATCATCAGCTTGAATCCGACTTCCCCTGCTCAATCCCCAGAATAAGAGGCGAGATAGGCGAGGAGATCGGGGGTGATATTGCCTGTGCTGATGTCTTTGAGATGGATTTGCAAGTGGGAGTTGCCATGCAGCATAGTCCAGACCCCTGCATTCTCATTGCCACCGGGGAGGTGTAAAGAGGTCAGGTTACGGTTCTGTGCAACCATTGACGGAATCTTCTCCACTAACGGGGGCTCCTTGTAGGTGGGAGCTACAATATTCAGCCTTTTCAGACTTGATAAACGACCCAGTGAATGCTCGGTAGTGCCTAGACTCGTAACCAGTCTGCCTACGGGATACCAACCTAGTGTGACGGGGCACAGTTGCCGGTGTCCCGTTGACGGGTCAACCCGTCCCGTAACCGTCCGTCAGGTTGCCGTCAGGAAACAATATTTTCTCGCTTGTCGGACGGGTGACGTCCCCTTCAGATGGGACCCGTCCTCGTCTGTGGCGCGGACGGGTCGAAGCCCTACCGAACACAGACATGGAATTGCTTGCGAAAATTCGACGTGTGCCCGCGAACCGGTGGGGTGCAAACGGTGGCAAACCGATGGGGGCAGATTTGGCAAGTGTTTAAATTACACAAAATTTCGCCTGTCGTACCTGAAGTACTGCGTTCAGGAGGGTCGTCTGGACAGGCGATGCATGAGCCACGTCAGCAGAGGCCTGCAGATCTAGACGTCGGCAGACAATGCCGACGCGTACCAAAGTTTGGGAAACTCTATCTCTCGTGGCGCCTATCTGGGGCGTCGAGGACTCGTCGAAGACATCAGTACTGTACCGATTTGTATGCTAGCAACCGCGCCGGAGGCGTTACGAAAAAATTGAGTTACGACTTAGCAACCGAGCGCAAGTTATGCGTTATGTTCGCCCATTTAGGCAACTCGCAGGGACTTTGAATGACGCTGAGTCATTCTGAACAAGTGAACTCGATAACTTGAATGGGGAATTCTGTGTTCCATCGGAGACTGTTGTTTACGGGGAGAATGGGGGCCTGAGGGGCGGCGAGTATATTGAAAATATCTGGGCGTACAATGATAATGGTGTGCCGTGGACCGAAGGAAACTTAGCTGATATTATGGGCACTTCGTAGCGCAATAATAATGATTTTTTGCTACTTTTTCTGGCCGTTTTGACGTGAAAAGAAATTAAATCAAAATCATTTTTATAGCTAGCAACGGAGCCTTCGTTATGCGTTACGCAGCGGGAAATAGGCAACATTTTGAGGGCAGCGTTATGCGTTACGTTGCTACCATACAGGTCGGTACAGTAATTGTCAGGGTGATATCGTTACGGACCCGTAAATCAAAACATGCAGCATTTCTTTCCGAATCAGGAGATAACTCCGAACTGCACACCGCTTGGAGGGGTGGACGTCAAGAAATAATAAAGCATGGGTCTAGAAGAGGTAATATACACCTCTGGAATTTGGGCGTTATGTTTTATGGGGTAGCCTGGATGATAGGTGAAGTTGGGCGCGCAAGACACGAAAACATGTCCAAATCCGGAAAGAACCGGGGGAAGCCCAGGTTTACAAGTCTGACCCTTGTGCAGACAGGGGGAGACAAACCCCTTGTAGACTGACGTCGGGAGGACATCTATCGATGTTGGGCCAAATCAGCGGATCCGACGTCGGCAGGCCATGTTTCCCGGGGCGTGTCGTGTAGACAGGGTTCCTGAACGCAGTGCGGCACTCTAATGGCGTGCCTAAAATCACTCCAGCTGGACTCGGAGTGCTTTGAGCGCGCCCGGAGCGTACCTTATTGTCCCAAAAGCACTCTAGCTGGAGTGCTTTCGGTCACTCTAAAGGAGAGTCCTACTCCTTTGGAGAGCTTTTCGGGAATTCCCAAACTCCTGCTTGACACGGTGCATGAACCTGGTTCCTCAACACTGACAAGAACATTGTGCGGCTGTCAGGTACAGATTGAAGTGCTTATAAAACACCTCCGACAACGTACCTCGGTTTGAATACAGATTTCCCTTCCACACGTCAGAACGGCAAATGCAAAGCTCCGTCTTTAGTCCTAGCCAATGGAGGACGACCATAAGGGGTATCGAACTCATCGTCGCGGTATAAAAGGAGGGAGAGTTACCCGTCATGATCAGACAAACAACCATGTCGGTAAGTATCACTGTCTACTGCAATGACATACTTCGTCTGACTTTTTTTTTCTACAAAGGACCTTTCAGCGGCTATTGAAAAATTCGCTAAGGACCTTTCCCGTAATGCTAAGCTTTTCTACCCAGGTCAATTAACCTAAAATATACTGCCCGTAAATCGCATCCTGATTAATATCCTTGTTCTCCAGGCAGTGCAGGATACGAAGCCAGTGTATCATTATATTACTGGGCCAGCAGCAAGCAAAAGCCCTTTGTTGTTTTTCAGCCAGCAGCCGCGCAAGATATTACAATGTTTGTGAGTAATTCAAGAGCATGACCTGATGACACACACTCTGAACAAGAGACCTTTCTTAGTTTAATATTCTAGCGGGATGGAAACAGATTGTATTTGCGGTATGAACCTTTCGAGATCTAGTTCACCCATGGCCCATACTCAACAATGACATAGATCAGGGGAGGAGGTCATATAGCGCCACCTGGTTTCAACTCTACGACTGGGTGGTTGGTAGATATGGCACTGTTTCAACAAGTGAATTACAACGCAGAAACCCAGACTGTGGATATCGGTCCCGGAAGGCTCTGGCAGGACGTCTACAAAATACTCCCGCATGACCGTACCGTAGCTGGGGCCTCTTCTTGCCCAGGTGTCGGGGTAGCGGGATTCAACCTCGGGGGCCGGTACTCGAACAAGACCAATCAATTTGGGCTTGCGATTGATAACATTCAATCCATTGAAGTCGTTGTACCTTCTGGCGAGGTTCTTACTGTATCTGATACCAGCAACGAGGACTTGTTCTGGGCTCTCAAAGTAGGCACTCTCAAGCGTTATGACTGAACATAGTCTAACTCAGCATCAAGGGAGGAGGAAACAACTTTGTTATAGTGACGAATTGGACCATGATAACACAAGCACAAGGCCCCATATATGTACGCCGCAAGAAAATTTCCTGATGATCTATATGTTGCTGAGCTTATTTCTGTCTTGACAGTCTCAGACTTTTCAATATACTCTCGATGAGTCAGCGAAAGTCGTCGATGCGATCATAAATTACTCGACAAATGTGGACCCACTATCAAACATTGAGACATATTGGGAATGGACCGTGGCTGATGGAAAACTCGCAGTAAGTGGTGGTGGTCTATCTGAAAGACCCTTAGCGCTTACAATTAAGAACAGGCAATTATCAGCGCCGAATGCTTCTACGACAATCCTACTCCTCCTACGGAGGTTTTTCAAGAATTCGAGGCTATTCCGCATAAGAAACCAACCCCAGCCTTTGACAGCTGGCTAGATCGAATGGCCGCTCTTCCGGAGAAGCGCCAAAGTCACAGACTGGGATGGGGAGCTGAGGCTACTAATGATCTCCCTCCTTTCCGGTAAATGAAGTTGGTCAACACCGAAGTCAGTATTAAATGGTATCACCAGAGGTCGCTTTAGCTGTGTGATGCTGTCTGGATTCAAAAAGGAGTTGATTGAGGAGACCCTTGCATATCTCACGGCGGCGTACAGATGTATCCCGACTTCTGGCCTTTCAGTCCCAGTCTTTTCGACAATAGCAAAGACTGCGCGTGGCCTCACGTCAAAGGAAGTCCAAATACGCCTCTCGTTCTCAACTTCAAATGGCAAGGCGAAGATAATAGACAGGTTGTGCAAAGCCGCACAGAGCCGCATGCGGCTTTTGGGCATTGTGCAAAGCCGTGTGCGGCACCGTGCGGCTTTAGTTTTCCCATTCATTATGTACGCAAGCCTTACATATAGTGCCTTGAATGCCATCAGCGTTGATTCTCGGATCAGGCAGGAGAAAGAAAGTGGAGCTAAGTGGAGTAAATGGCCATTTTGGCAGTGTCACTGCCATAGCCGCACAGGAGCTGCGCCGGAAGCGGAATAATGACGTAAAAATGACGCACATTATGTTGGGTAAGTGGTTCAATGTACTGTATACCACCCAATTTACCCTTATCTCTCCAAAATGAACCTAGAAATCTGTTTGGTTTGTTGTGCGGCTTTGCACAATGCACAAAAGCCGTATGCGGCTCTGTGCGGCTTTGCACAACCTGTCTAATGATGCCTATTGGTTACCTATGATCGAGAAGATCACCTCGGAGCTGAGGCAGTCAGCTATAGGCCTTGGCTGTGCGGTCGCAGGTGCACCAGTTTACTACAATCTTGCAGTCGAGGATGTCACCGTTGCCGACATTTACCAAGGCAACCTGGACAAACTGTCATCGATTCGTCAGAAGTGGGATAGCACAAAGGTTATGGACCGCACAGGAGGATTTAGGATTCTATAAATCGAGCCCCCATACTTTCCTTGAATGTGTTTGATATATAGGTGTTAAAGCTGCGTTCCACCTTGATTCCACCCTTCAATTCCACCCTCTAAGACGATGGCTTTGGATTTCTTCAGCATTAAGGCGGTCTTGGTACACGGAATATTTATCTTGAGAGGGGCAGGGTACGACTTCTGTCATGATATAGCTCGAAGGAGAGATTTTTTGGATTGCTACACTGAACCCACTGGAGAGCTGCCCTACGCGTCATCCGGGATGTCAAAATCCAAACTCTTTTCCCTAATTTTAGCAGCGCTCGACAAATTCGCGCCCAGCAGGTGGAAGCAAACCGGAATGATAAATGATCCAAGCGGGAAAAGTCGATCGCGAAATAGACTCATTACCAGCCTGCCTACGAATGGCAAAAAATGTGGCCCGCACTTTACCGTAGGCAGACTGGTACAAGTCGGGACATGCCAAAGGGCTGAGCCTGGAGTTTGAAACTTGGGCGGGTGCCGATCATCGGCATCATCGAGGCTGTGTACTCTCATCATTTCTCACTAAAAATCAAGGCCTCAGTACTCAACACATGCAGACCTTTTGAAAATTGTGAAGAGGCAGACTTAAAGAATCTTTTGACATCATCTAAAAACTTTACTGCCTCTCTCGTCTTTGCCGGTACGCCTAACACCTGTTCTTCTGGCCACAACCGACTCTCATCCGGTCGCGCACCGACAGCGACACATCGCCTGTCCAGTCTGTCACTCTACCACCTGGTCTTGCCTGCGTCATCCCGGCTCACTCCAACCTGGCCCACTCCAACCCTCTTCCCCTCTCCAGTGCGCGACCGCCTCCGCGAGCAGCTACTGTTCAATTTCGTTTAATTCGCAGGGTCACAGGTCACAAGCCTCAATTTATACGAAAAATTTCGTAGGTCACAGCGTCACAAAGGGGTCATACGAAAGGTCGCTTTCAAGTCCAAAACAGGCCAAAAATGACGAAAAAATCAGTATAGCGGCCCCGCGGGATCATTGAGTACCTAAATACATACGTTGAGGAAAATACAGTGTACACCCACTGATAGACAGTTGACATCCTCCATTGGCCATGCGGTCTCGTGGGCGCTCGGGTGCTGGTCAGTGGTAAGTAAGGTTTTTTCGTAATTCTTGTACGCTGCCGTGCCGCCCGTAAACTTGGAAATTATTTTTCCACCAAGTTTGGAGGGATTCAAGCAACTTAGCTTTTCTTGGTGATTCCATTGTGGTTGGAGATGGCGGGGGCACGTAAATGGTAAAAATGGTTCTGTCGGCGGGCTAGAAAACTGTAGGGAATTTGTGAAAGGCCATTGAAGCATCATTCAACTTACCAAGATGAAAAAGGAGTGACAAATCAGGGGAAATGTGTCTCATAAAATCAAGGAGTGCTTGCATCGGTCTGGGGACATCCCCAATTGGTTCTTAAGACCCTCAGAACAGTGTGAAACCTTTTTCTGTGGCTAAACCTGGTCTATCCTGAGCCCCAAAGAAAAAGGTGCATTAATTGCCTTTTAATTACCTCGGGGAAGAGGTCCCAATGCACATTGGTGCGGGGTGCGCCCTTCCCAAACAACATCCCCATTGTACTCTAGGTATAGAACTCTGGTTAGGGAGATCCAGTGGAGGCTCAGGGAAACATGCCCATCGCAGTTCTGGAGATGTTCTTTGCATTAGAACAGTGAAATCATGAATATTTACCCGGGAAGGCAAGCAAAAAGTATAGGACCCTGATTTTTGGATTCTACAACCTTGGAAACATTAGTGCACCAAGGAACTGCACCACAGAGCCTTCTTATGTTGTGATGTGGCAAAATTGAGTGTACCCTCTCACTGGGCCGAAACTGGTGAATGCACCACCAATCCGAGCACCTCGGGAGGGTGCCTTCACGAGTCTGTAGTATAATGCGGGATGGGGGGTAGCGTGACTAAGCCCTACGACCTGAGGGCACAAGTCCAATGCCGACTTAATCGAAGATTCACGAGATTGGTGCGCTTAATTCAGAGGTGGCCGCCATATTGCTGTCGGGTTGATACATTCCTCTAAGCCATACTAGTAACCTGGCTGCCAAAATTTGTGGCGAAATACGCCCTCGCTGGGGTGTGGCATCCATTTTATTGTGGCGGGGTCGGGGAAAGCCTGTCAACACTCCTCAAGGGTGGCTCCTACGGCCGAGGCATCATGACCAATCGATTCCTCGGGTCCGAAAACCCTAGGAATCCACTCACCTCAAATGAAAACAGTTTGTGTGAACTCTTGAGCTGGTAGCAACAGCGTGGAATGAAACCTTTTGTGAATGTGGACCTCAGTGCCATAAATCTCTGATTATGGCCACACACAGAATCAAGAAGAAGTTAAAAACATATTTTTAGCTTGAAATCTGGCCAAAGGTGCTTTAAAATGTCCCTTGCTGGCGGACCTTGATGAAAACTTCCTTTTATGGACACATGGCGGAGTGTTTCCCAAATGGGAAGTGTGCATCAAGAGTCTCATATATATTATGTTTTCTTATCGTTCTTATTTCCCTCTATTGAGTAGGTTCAATTTGAGAAGCACTGAACGTTCCCAATTTTTCTCATAGCATCAAATTGTTGTATGCTGGCGAGAAAAGCAAAATTCAGTGACATTCGGGCCATTCTCAAAGGGAAAAACGGTCCTAATAAATAAATAAAAAGAAATAGTACGAGGCACGCCACGCACAATGCGGTGGCCCACCCAACAAGTTCCATTGCTGGTATTTCAAGTCAGAGCGAGATCAGGGTCAGGGAGAAGAATGTCGAAACACATCCCTGGTCCAGGATAGTATTGCGAACCCAACGTCTGCTGAATCCACGCGTGCCAGATAGGGTGCGTGAACACGGGATTTGTTCGCTGGGGCTTGGACAGGTGTGCGCAGGCACCGGGTCCTTACGCGAGATCCAGCTTGGCACCTGGGGTTTGGCACACGGGAACGTGCATCTACTTGACGCGTGAGTATCACATAACTCGGCTTGAAAATCTTGGCTGGGTTGAGCGAGGTTGTGTTGGTTGACGTAGTTGAGATGGGTTGTGATTATGGAGAGGCTTGAGTGCTCTTGACTTTGGGCGCGCTCCTTGATCCGACCTTCACTTGCTCCCAGATTGCATCCTTAGAACTCGGTCTTGAAGCTTAAAGGCTAAGCGAGACTTGACGACCAAGGCACAGCTTGAGGGGCGTAGGTAGAACCAGCGAATATTGTCAAAGCACCGAGGACAGCTGCATTGAGTGATAGGGGAAGGGGGAGCGAGGAAAAGGCGGCAGGGTGACGTGGTAGTCTGCCTTTTGAGCAGGGCAGGAGCGGCTCGGGTGTGGGCTGTGCGCGTGAGAGAACAGATCTTTACCAGGCCATAAACGGAGCGTGCATTTCTGGGCTCGTCTTGCATCAGAGTCGGGACGGACCGTGCTTGGAAATTGGGAGAAAGCTGCCAAATTGAGGTGATAGTAAACAGGTGATTGAATCTGATTCGTGGGATCTGGTTAATATGCGAGTAATCACGGGAATTGGCGAGGTGCGAGAGAAAAAGAAGAATGAATAAGGTCAGCTGAGATAACAACTGGGGCAATTTCGGCGTAACAAACAGGTGCACTCTGATTTGAGGCATCTCAATAATATATGAATAATAATCGATAATATACGAGTAATGGCATACACATGGTGAAGTAGGGTATTGTACCCGGTAGCAGGTTCGTAATAAAAGGGATAAGAATGAAAAGAGTGCCGAGAGGTAGGTAAGAAAAATGACAATAAATCGGAGTAAGGGGGAAAGTAGTGATCTTGACGTGTAGTCAAGAGTAGGATGGAACGACGTGAAGTCGAATCCAAGAGGACAAGCTGAGGGGAGCAGAGATACGGTCAGAGGACCGCTGATAAGACCAGACACAAGTTTTCGATAGAGCAAAGAGGTAGAGTGCACCGCACACTCTGTGAGAGCGAAGAGAGACGAGAGGAATACTGAGTTTCGATGCGCAAGTACTCCCACAAAGTTGGGAGATGGTGGTAAGAGGCAAAGGGTAGATCCCTATTTTCGGTGTCCAGAAAGTGTACATAACCATCTAACGAAATCCCACCCAACGCGTCCGTTCTCCTGGACCATTGGGGGGATAATTCTATTTGTCAACCCCCCTTTTTGCAACAAGGGGGGTTGATGCTATTTGTCAACCCCCGAGATTTGTAAAGTAGATAAGATTGTGGGCGCCTCGGTCCGGGAGCAGCCGACCCATGACGTAGGCCTTCAAAACTAAAGTTCAAGACCCGGACTTCGTTTTGATGGTAGACGTCATTCCCTTTGAATTCTGATCAGAACACGATCACTTGATTCATTGTTTTATTCAATGATTCGATATACTAGGCAAGAATACTAATTAAATTCCTTGAGACACTATATAAGAAGATCGAGAATTGAGAATCAATTTTCATGCTCCCACGGGCACCTGGTTCGGTTGTGTCCCGGATTGTGACATCCTGTGTTCCCAATGGTACCGGAATCCTTGCCCCACCGCCCTGTGACCGCCCCTCCGTTGGCCCCGTAAGCCGTTGGGTCCGCGGTCTACCTTTGCGAGACAAAGTAGGTGGATCATGAATTCTTTCACGACGGGCCTCTGCTTGCATCCCCTCCCTAGAATATATATATATCTGATAAGCAATGATCCTAAACTTCCCAACCAATGAAACCCTTACCCAACTTGCGCAATTCTAGCGGTAAGCTCTTCGAGCTGCTCTTGAGTCTGAATTGCACTCATCATTGAACGAACTTCGGTAGTAAGGGTGTTATAAACGACACGCGACGGGATTGTTCTCGTTGGGGGAGGTGGAGTTGCATGTTGAATGTGGTTGGGAACAGCTGAAATCGGATTGGTGATTGCGACTGCAGGAAGAGATGTGGCGGAAATCTGATTGAATGGTTTGCATGTCCATTCAAAGTAACTTTTGCTGAGCCGCTGACATCCAGGTCAGGATTCTGATACCATCTAGTGCCATAGACATTAAGGAGGGATTCGAACGAAATGGTTGCGCTCACCTTGGACGAATTAAAGAGGTGTTGAATGGCAAACCAGGGATTTTTATCCAGCCCGCAAAGTAATGACGACAAACGACACCCAGATTCTCCTGCATACAACAGTCGCACATATACCGGCCATCAGAGAATAGAACAAGAATGTGCGTGGCTTGACTATGGGTGTGAATAATTTTAATAAGATGAGAGGGAACTAATCCTTGCTCCCGAACGAGACGAAGGAGGAAACGGGTGCCAATATATGCCCTGTCATTCTTGAAATGATTTCTTGGTTCCTAGTTATAGCAGTACGTCAGAACTTTCCAAAATACAGCCAAGCTGGAGTGGAGGAACCCATACTTGCTCCTCCCCGTCTTCCCAATTGAATCCAGGCTCCTTATTACCCAGTGCAATCGCATACTCCGACTACAAATGAATGAGAAGGTGCAAATTGTGACACATTGAACATTCTACGCACTCAATTGCTTATCCCAGACGGCAATTGAAGATCGTGGGCTGTATAATACAGTGAGAGTTCCATCTGCTTGTGGCAGGTTTGAAGCGCAAATGGCCCAGCATGCAGACGCAACAAATCCAGAACAGATTTGAACAAGGTGTCTAGCTGGGTCGGATGATTCTTCCGAGACGACTAGAACGACGCAGGTTAAATTAGTTCCTGTCCTGTGCACTGATAGAAGGAGAGGAATTTTACCTCTCGCACTCGGATCTTCGAATCTCTAGACTGCTCTTTGGTGCGCTCATTCAGTGCAGTGAAAACCTGGAAGAGATTTTTCTTCGGTCCGCTAATGCCCTTCGTAACCCGATTTTCACTCTCAACGCGCGCATTGGTTCTGATTCCGGCAGTGAAGATGGTGCTGACCCAGGCCCATGCCCAACGACTGCGGACCTCATAGAGTTCGTGTAGGTAGGCTCTCGCCGAGCTGAGAAATCGGCGGAACAGTGGTGCTCATATTCCTGCTGCTCAAAGTCGACCCCTGGAGTTCAAATGGTGCAGCCAGGCATGATGGAGAATCGGAAGTGTTCACAACTGGTTGCTGAACGACAGAGGATGATGATGGGTTTTGATTAGCAGGAGGTAAGACCTGCGGCATGGCCACATGGATTTCGGGCTGCTGGGTAAGGGCAGAAATCCAGTCAAAAATGGGATGCTCAAACTGTGGAGTAGGTTAGAACGAAATCTACGCAATGCGTACACAATAACATACGTTCCATGAGAGAGCATGAAGATTAAAGTCTGAATAACCATAACCAACATCTTTTGTGAACTGGGCGACTTCTCCGTTTGAGAGGAGCCTGAACGGCTCAACCCCGTCAAAGTAGGACTACTAAAAGCATCAGAAGAACGAACACCCTGTTTATGCCTGGGGAACTGACCGTTTTTTTCTGCCGTGCAAGAATATGATAAAGGATGAGATCGCGCATAATTTCATTTCGAAATTTGGCTGAATCTGTGGCACGCCAACGAGGCATGTCCAGCCCGGCACGATATTCCACAAAATTGGTGGAAGCAATACCACAGCTCCCACCACCAGCTACCGTTGTCTGCCGATCCATCAGACATATTCTAGTACTGCCATTAAGCGGTATCTCAAATCCTTCAAGACCGCAAAAGACCCAGCGAAGAACCGGGATGAGATCAGGTCTTATTGGAATCCCCAGAGAGTCGCCATGCTCAAGATCAGGAAGCTGGATGATGTCAATACCAGAGTAATGGCCCAACGCGTAGGACACGAAACCTATTGTGTCAACCTTTCCCGCACGTACACGAGCGCGCAATTGGATGAGATTTGGGGTGAGGGGTCGGCCCTCCAGATTGTAGAGTCTCCGACAGTCGTTCATGAAAATTGTGGGGCAGAAGACAAAGGAGGGGTCGTCGCCCAGAAATTTAGCTGCCCGTCGAAAGTATGTTAGCTCAGCACGAGCATTAAGAATATCCTCCATTGCCCATTGCTCGCCAAGGAGGCAACCGATGTTATAAAGCGGGGTTTCCGTGACGTGAAAGCCAGCAAGAGGCTCGGAATATTTGCATTGCTTGAACTCATTGATGATGGCGGGGAGGAGAAGCGAGGAGGACACTACACGATCTAGTGTCGCAGCTGCCCACATGAGAGGGAGGGCTTGGTTGTTTATATTCATCAAGAGGCGAATCTTACTGAACAGATTTAGAAAGAGGTTTGATTTTTTTTGACTATCAGAACGTACTTTGGAAAAGTAATAGTTTTTTAATTCATTGCCCACCGTGATGATAACTGCACGTGCACCATGATTGTAGGCTTCTTCAAGTCCCTGGGTAATGCATAACAGATCGTCTAAGCATGGCACGGCCTCGCCTGCAGTGACAGCTATTTCCGCTATGAGAGTGGGTGCATCCGGAGTGAAGACGAAGCCCCCAAGGCTGTTTTTTTCCAGGATATGTGGGAGATTGATCCCACGAGTTTCCTCAATCGTCAAGGCAGCAAAAAAATTGGGCGGAATAGCGGGTATTTGGGTGCGGGGTAGCATAGGCTGCGAAGGACATGCTGGGTTAAAGGGATAGACGGACGATGACACTGGTTTTTTCCCCTTGTGGTGACCAGTCAGAAAGAAGTTAAGTGAGTAAAAGAGTCCCTCACCTCAGCCTTCGTGCACGGAGATGTGACGAAAGTCTGAGGGAGGCGACTCGAGTGTCAAAGTATATAACCTACTGTACGAGTCCCTGCATATAACTAAAAGGAAGAGAAAAAAAAAATGCGTAGCAACGCAAGGTCCCCGCGCACGCCACACAGGTCCCCGTCTGTACTCCAACAGATACAGTATCGAATTTTCGGTGCTTCAATTCAAGAAAGTCGGATTCAAAGCTTAAAAAAGCATTCACTACACGTGCAGAGAGTAAACAATATTTACAGTAATAGCTTGGGGATTACACGCCAGATAGATAACAGACCGGCCCGGTGACGTGGGGTTGACAAATAGAAAAATGCTATATGTCAAGCCCCTTTTTCCTGTCAAGGGGGTTGACAAGTAGAATTATCCCCATTGGGGCTGCCATTATGTACAAAATGTATGTAATGCCCATGTCAAGGCAAAAGCCACGCATCCGATTGAGTTACCCCAATAACCCACGGAATGCTTCAAGAGCAAAGACTCAGTCTGTGTGCAACTTGGGTAAGGTACTGCCCGCCAACAGTCCAATGTCCCCCGCAAGACACCCCCAAGTGCAAGACCTACGATCCGTGAGCCACGAGGTGGCGCATCGTCCGAATAAACATCAACGAAAGGTACGTAAAATGACATACAGCATGCATTCAATGTGCCAAAACCATTCCAGCATGAAGATCTTGTGTTGGCGCCTCGTGCGAGCTTGGGATTGAACCTAGGTAGAAAAATAAAGGGAGAGAAGGTATGGTTAGAACAAAATAATGGCTGTAGAAGAGGTAAGTGTGAAAATTGAAGAAATGCAAAAGAACAAGGACGGATCCTGTCATACTCCCTGCCAAGACAGATGCCAAGAAACCGGACGTGCGGAGCAATTCCACACGTCGGCCCTCTGCCCCTGCCACAATGGCTGGCACGTCAGCCCGGATTTGAGCTGGTGACATACCGCGCTTCTCGGATATTCATCGTGCGAAAGTGCATGCTGTTCGCCACGAGGCACTCAAAGTGACCACTCTTATCTTCCCCCTCCACGCCAACTGCACAGGCATACTTACATCCTCTTCATCTTTTCTGTGAGCAGCTCTTGCTACTGTGTACTCGTCACTTATGGCTCACATAGTGTCCCACCCACATAAGATCTGCACTGTACCGATCCATACCGGCCATGTCCCACCAAGGGATTGAACCCACAACCGTCATTGCCAACATCTATGGTGTGTAAGAGAATTTACTGGGATGTCAACACCATGATTTCATGTCCCCAGGGGGAACAGGAGGAGCAGGTGGAGTGGGTGGCATAACAGGTGGCATCGCAGGTGTAGGGGAGGGGCCCACTATGAATTTTGGCGGAGTTCAAAACCTGACAAGTAACATGTACGTTGGTGAAGCCCCCCTTGCTTTTCCCAAAGTCTTTTCTCAACAAGAGCAGTGTGAACCAGGGTCAAGGGTTAATCAAATTTCCTGTGTTGAATATTTTGAAGCTGAATTATGTCTAGACTCAAAGAAATTCTGTACAAGTGGTTGGCGTCTCCTCCCACTATGAGCGACAGACAGTACGAACTGCGGAAACTTCATCACAGAGCCACTGGGCACTGGCTTCTACATGATTTCCGATTTGTCAAATGGATGGCCACACCCGGCTCTCTATGGATCAAAGGAATCTGCAAGTCTATTTCTTTCTGTTCCAATTCCATTCTAATAATCGGTCGCAGCTGGTACTGGAAAGAGTGTACTAAGGTGATTCATATCACTACCATGTACATAATAGAAATCTGCCACTGACAATGCTGACAGCTCGACAGTGATAGAACACATTGTCAAGGCTTGTCCCAACCAGTCCGCTGTTGCATATTTCTATTTCGACTTTAGGAATGAGAGGCAGCATATGGACATCATGCTGCGTTCTATCATCTGGCAGCTCTCTGGATGGTCACATACACCCTATCGTTCTCTTCATCAGCTGTATAAAACACTGGGAAACGGAACTATACAGCCACAGTGTATCCATCTCCAGGAAGTCCTCAAGAATTTATTTTCAGAGTTGGGCCAGACCTATATTGTCATTGATGGGCTTGATGAATGTAACAATGCCGACTGGAAGCATCTTGTCCAGTTCATTCACAGGCTATGCCATCCTACCAAATATGCACTGCATCTACTGTTTACCAGCCAACCTCTTGAGCAATTTCACAAAGTGTTCAAGGATGTAACTTTCATTGAACTTGGTTCCTGGGTCTCAAATAACGACATTAGGTCCTTCGTTGGCAGTGAAGTTAAAAGGGTCGGAAATTGGGCTAGTGATCAAAATTATGCAAATGGTGTCACAGAGCAGATTGTGCAGAAAAGCAACGGAATGTTGGTCCTCTCATTGCAGTGCAATTTATCTTGAAGCTAACTTGCATATCCAGGTTTTGCATGGCTGCATGTCTCCTCATTGAACTGGGTCGCTGTTTGTGGAAGGATGACTGGGAGGAAGCCCTTGCGGCCCTCCCAGCTGATCTGTCTGGGATTTACAGTCATTTCATTAACCGGGCAGCAGATTCTCTCAAAACAGTGTTTATCCAAGTAATTTTCAGCTGGCTTGTGTTTTCCGCTAGGAAACTCTCATCAGACGAGCTGGCAGATGCTATTGCTTTCCGCCTGGACAGCCCGGCATTTAACTTTTCTGACCCAGCTAAATCTGTTTACTGCCCAGATAGATGTCAAGGCAACTCTGACAGCTTCAAGTTGTTAGAGGGCCTAATTGTGATCAAAAATGATCACTCTGCTAAACCGTTCATCACTCTTGCACATTCATCTGTGAAGGATTATCTCCTGTCCCTGCAATTCCAGCAGCAGTTCAGCTCAATCATTGACCTCAGGGAAGATGACTCCCACAGATTTATTACCCAAACTTGTGTCCGCTATCTCCTCCTTTTCGATGATAGCAGCTATTTCATGACCAAGAGCAACCTCCTAAACTACCCAATCGCCTTGTATGCAGCAAAATATTGGTTCCATCATCTACAGCTTTGCAATGACTGGGACCAGAATGTACTACTTCCCTCAACAATGCATCTCTTCGAGGATGGAAGCAGTCAATATGCTGCCTTGTACCACTTGCATCCCTTGCATCAAGATAGGACCAGTTTTATCTTGAACTTTTCGTATAGGACAAGTATTTGGGATGCACCCATACCACCCGCAGTGTGGATGTGTTACACAATGGGCTACACTCAGGTGTTGCACTCTCTGCTCATTGAACATGTCAGATGCATCAATGCAGCCACCAAAGATGGCTGGACTGCACTGCAACTTGCTTCAGAGAGGGGTGCCCTCAATTTTGCAAAGCTGCTCATCCAGCACACTGCATCTGTCAATCTAGCCACCAAGGATCACTGGACTGCACTGCATCTCGCATCAGAGAAGGGTCACCTGGACATTGCGAGGCTGCTCATTGAGCACAATGCATCTGTCAACCTAGCCACCAAAGATGGCTGGACTGCACTGCATCTCGCATCAGAGAAGGGTCACCTGGATATTGTAGGGCTGCTCATCTGGCAAAATGCATCTGTCAACCTCACCACCAAAGATGGCTGGACTGCACTGCATCTTGCATTGAAGAAGGGTCACCTGGACATTGTGAGGCTGCTCATTGACTATGATGCATCTGTCGACCTGGCTACCAAGAATGGCTGGACTGCACTGCATCTAGCATCAGAGAACGGTCACCTGGACATTGTGAGATTGCTCATCTGCTGCAATGCACCTGTTAACCTGGCCACCAAAGATGGCTGGACTGCACTGCATCTCACATCAGATAAGGGTCACCTGGACATTGCGAGACTGCTCATTGAGCACAATGCATTTGTCAACCTAGCCAACCAAAATGACTGGACTGCACTGCATCTCGCATTGAAGAAGGGTCACCTGGACATTGCAAGCCTGCTCATCTGGCACAATGCATTTGTTGACCTCACCACCAAAGATGGCTGGACTGCACTGCATCTTGGATTGAAGAAGGGTCACCTGGACATTGTGAGGCTGCTCATTGACTGTGATGCATCTGTCGACCTGGCTACCAAGAATGGCTGGACTGCACTACATCTCGCATCAGAGAATGGTCACCTGGACATTGTGAGATTGCTCATCTGCCACAATGCGCCTGTTAACCTGGCCACCAAAGATGGCTGGACTGCACTGCATCTCACATCAGATAAGGGTCACCTGGACATTGCGAGACTGCTCATTGAGCACAATGCATTTGTCAACCTAGCCAACCAAAATGACTGGACTGCACTGCATCTCGCATTGAAGAAGAGTCACCTGGACATTGCGAGGCTGCTCATTGAGCACAATGCATCTGTCAACCTAGCCACCAAAGATGGCTGGACTGCACTGCATCTCGCATCAGAGAAGGGTCACCTGGACATTGTGAGAGTGCTCATCTGGCACAATGCATTTGTCAACCTGGCCACTAAGGATGGCTGGACTGCACTGCATCTTGCATCGGAGAAGGGTCACCTGGACATTGTAAGGCTTCTTGTTGAGCAAAATGCATTTGTTGACCTAGTCACCAAGGATGGCTTCCCTGCACTGCATCTTGCATTGGAGAAGGGTCACCTTGACCTTGCGAAGTTCCTCATCCAGCACAGTGCATCTGTTGACCTAGCCACCAAAGATGGTAGATCTGGGCTGCACTTCACATCGGCATACAGTCATATCGACCTCGTGCAGCTGCTCATTGAGCATAATGCATCTATTGACTTAACCACCAAAGAGGGCTGGACTGCGCTCCATTTTGCATCAGCATGTGGTCATCTCGACCTTGCATGGCGGCTTATTGAGCACAGTGCACCCATTGACCTTGCCACCAAAGAAGGCTGGACTCCGCTGCATCTCGCAACTGTGTGTGGTCTCCTTGATCTCGCATGGCTGCTCATTGAACATGGTGCATGTGTTGACCTGACCACCAAAGATGGCCGGACTGTACTGGATCTCGCATCAGCATGGAGTATGCTCTATTTTATGTAACCCTATTGAGTACAGTGCCAGTGCATCCCTCCAGAGAGCAACAGCTGAGCCCCAAAACACCGATGCATGTCTGCTATCCCAGGAGTTGGACTGCCATGGTGAAACCATGGCCAATTTCATTATAGAACTACCACTTGAATATTTATCATCTCCAAAGTCAAAGTGTGTTAGACAAGCCTTTTGCGCACCTTGAACAACAGAAAGTTTACATTAGATTGTGACTGGTTGTTACATGTACTGATATACTGTGATAGTCCACATCAATAACCCTCACTCGCTACCACTATGTGTGCACCTGAAAATACCACCACTGCTTGATAACTATTGACAGGTCTACCCACCCAAGACCCGTCAATAGTTATTGAGAGGTGGCATGGCCACCAAACAGCTTTGGTGGCAGCTGCAGCAGCCAGCCATGGCTGGGCGGCCATGCCACCTAGTTTATACTTGCCATTGTTGGTCTTTTTTTTTGACCAAACAATGCCACATATGCCACGGAACCACCATGCATGCTATAGAACTGCAAATTGGGCTGGAGATTGTGCCATGCATGCCATGAGATCATTGACCCAGGGTCAGTAAAATTTTGTTACCCAAATAGTGCCATGGGTGCCACAAAACATTCTGACCCAGGATCAGTAAAATTTTGTTACTTGAATAGTGCCATGGCTGCTATGAAACATTCTGACCCAGGATCAGTAAAACTTTGTTACCCCAATAGTGCCATGAGTGCCACAAAAGGTTCTGAGCCAGGATCAGGGAAAATTGGTTACCCCAAATAGTGCCATGAGTGCCACGAAACATTCTGACCCAGGATCAGTAAAAATTGGTTACCCTAATAGTGCCATAAGTGCCAAGAAATATTCTGACTCGGGATCAGTAAAAATTGGTTACCCTAATAGTGCCATCAGTGCCATGAAACATTCTGACCCAGGATCAGTAAAAATTGGTTACCCTAATAGTGCCATCAGTGCCACGGATCATTTTGCTACGGAATCCAGGGAAAAATATTACCCCAATAGTGCCATCAGTGCCACAGACTGTTTTCATGCAGGATCATGGGGGAACATATTACGCAAACAATGCCATGTGTGCCACAGACCATTTTGATGTGGGACAAACAATGCCATCAGTGCCACGAAACATTTTGATGCTGGATCAGGGAAGCTGTGCCATTGGTGCCACAGACCATTTGGATGCCGGATCTGGGGGAAAATAATATCTAAAGCATGCCATCCATGCCACAGATCATTTCCATGCCGGATTAGGGGAACAATGATACCTGAACAATGCCATCCATGCCACAGATCATTTTGATACCAGATCAGGGGAACAATAATACCCAAGCAATACAGATGCCATGGACCATTGGATCAAGGGAAATAATACCAAAAACAAGGCCATTAGTGCCACAGGTCATTTTAGCATTGGATTATGTGCCATGGGTGCCATGGACCATTTCAAGGCAGGATCCCAAAAAAACATCAATGAAAGAATTATATTGGTGCTGCGCCACATCCAGACAGGATCAGCAAGGGAACTTTCAACAAAGAGTATTGTCTGTTAGATCCAAACTTTGCAGCAGCAAGACAGGAGAATCCATAAGCATTTTATTTTTCTGTGAGTTCAAATGGCATCAGTGCCATCAATCCACCTGTGCCACCTGTGCAACCAGCTAATGTATGGAGAGATCATAAATCCTGTGTATGGTTCAATGTGTGAATATGTTATATATTATTCAACTTGAATGTGTGACTATGTTTCCAGCATCAACCAATTTTTTCAGGGTCACAATGTTGTATATGCCAAGGATTCAGGGAAGAAATATGATTATCCCGCACCTGGCATTGATTATGCAGTGGAAAGCACCATCTGAAGGAAGGGAATCCATTTGGTCAAAAAAGGAGAGCTGAATCTCCATAGTTGTTCACAAGATAGGCCTTCGCTTCGCTCCGGAAACCATAGTAACTCAATACCGAAGATCTTTTCACTTTTTTCCTACACTATCTGTATGACAGTATATGAAAGCAATAGGAAAGGCTTCTACACATATCCAAGAAAACCCCAAAACAATGTCAAACTTCTAGAGAACTCGCGTTGCATATCAGCGGAGTGTCGGGAATTAAAGGCCGTACTGCAGAGGAATTTCCTGCCAAGGGAGGTGTCACCGTCAGAGAGGATGGGCAGAAGGAATGCAAGGGAGACTGAGCACGGTGAGAACGAATTGAAAAGAAAGTTGAAGCATGCCAGGTTATATTGACCAACCACCGTGGCAAGGCTCGACGAGGAAGCTAACGATGACGAAGAAACTCAAAAATGCGGGAGACTACCGAAAAGAAGTTACTTGAATATTCTCGCGCATAGAGGAGCAAGCCAAAGATGATGACACCCAGAAGCAACAGGGAGAACGGAACAAAGATGATTCAACCAAAATGTGATAACCAAGTGAAGAGAGTGAAAAAGCAAGCAGCATCGACAACTGTAGCCTACGAGAGCATGGAACCACCAGGAAATGAGATTGATCCTTCATCCCAGCCATACAACCGGAAATTTTGAGAGGACCAGGAGCAACAGGAAATAATTGTTGGATTGTTTGAGAAATGGTATTGATTAGATCCGTGGCAGGACAGAGATATCGCAGAAATAGTGCAGTAGAGTTAAATTGAGGCCAAGTTCTCAGCAGCAGACCGAAGAGTTGATCAGACCGGCCGAGAATCGATCATTTGAGCACGGGCAAAGGGGGAAATTGATCAGCATTCCACCCGACATCAGGGCCGCTTTTATATGTCGAGGATCTTTCGGGAAAACTACGTGGCCTCACGGCCGTATGAATAGAATCATGCTGCGCCGTAGGCAGCAGCAACTGCGATCTACTGCTTCCTGTCAAGAAAGGACTGCGGGCCGGTCAGCTGTTCCGTCATAAATGAAAAGGCTGCGTTGGAAAGAACAGAAAGTCGAGGATGGAAGGAGTTAAGCCAAGAGGAAGAGCAGAGAGAAACCAAAAGGAGGATGGATATATGGAGAATTAGCACAGCCGAGGAGCCATTTGCTTAAAGAATGGTTAATCTCTTTGGACTGCCACTTTGCAGCTATTTGTGGAACTTACACAAGGAGAACCAATTTACAATATGCTCCATATTTGTGACGGAACAGCATGTAAAATGTGTTCAAAATATGTTCTGCATATCCAACATCATGCAGAAGACATCCAAGTCATGGAGAAAGCATCTTGAATATCTTTCAAATATTGAACCAGCAACTATTCAAAAGGCATTGTAAATTGGTTCTCAATGTTTTTCACATGTTTGGCCAGTACAAAGTTGGTTATCCTCCTTGTGTTAAGGCACCAATCAAAATTTTTGTTTTAACATCAAAACTGTGTATTTCATTGATATCTCATTCAATTCTTGTCTGGTTGTCTGGATATATAAACCGTTAGAATGGGGCATTCGAGGCGATCAAATCTATATATAACTTTGTACTCTCTATAAATATTTTGAAATTTTAAGGTTTATTAACCTAGATTTTGCATATGTTATACCTATTGATGTACTCTGGTCAACCATGATAATTTTACATGTGCTCGTACCCAAATCTGCCTTGAGTGCTCTATTTTCTACAGGAGGGGAATGACCGTTTCAACAAAGTGCGCAATGAATTACAGTTACTCATCAATCCAAAGTTCACGTTGACTGGAGTACATCAATAGGTATAACATATGCAAAATCTAGCTTAATCCGAGCAGTACTCCGAATGCTGCAGGTGACTTGCCAAAGACAGAGATTTTGTGGTAGAAGTTTCATTTTTTGATGGCATCAAAATACCGGTATTGCGTTGACTGCGGATTTTGAATGCGATTCTAACGTGCCTATTCCCGAGACAATCCCATCAAAATTGAGCCTCTGACAGTGTTCCTCATGAAAATTGTCAAAAACGGAAAAAAACATTCCCAGCCCTAGGTTCTGCAAAGGGCTGTAAAATCGGGCAAAAGGTACGTGGTGTAAATATAAAATTGACCTGAGAATTCGCTACTACTTCAAGAGGGTAGGATAGGGATAAAAATGAGTAATGGTAGGATGGGAGCAAGAGGGATGGAAATATAGGGTGGTGATAATGAACGATGAGCAAATGATGAGAATTGAAGACCAATGGAACCTGACGCTGAATGCCTAAACGTCCGAGCTGTACATTTTGCTTTCCACCTGCACACAATACATGTGTCAAGATTTCCCGACCTCAAAAGGCACCTGGCCAAAAGAAATCAAACTCGCGGGTGGTGGCATGGGTGGTGATATGCACTGTCTGAGGTGAGCATCGATGGTGACGTTGATTGAGATGTTGGTGAACTCGCCTTGCCTTGCCCAAAAACGTCGAGGGAAGGCCTTATGGACATGATGGTACTACACTCAAAAGCTGGGGAACAAAGTTAGCCAAGGCGAGATTCAAGAAGGCTAATATACGCACCAGAAGGCACTCCCTGACAGACTACAGTCTCGCGGCGCCAAGCCCTATCATCGTCGCAGATATAAAGAAATCTGTTAAAAAAAGTAGGCGAAAACCATCCTTAAAAGCATAGGCAAGTTGCAAGAGGCTTAAATTAGGCTTCAACGGTGAGCGCAAAGCGGAGTTTGGCAATGTGTACACTTTTATAGGCGCGCCCGCGCTTAAAGTTGATCATGGGGCCACGGGGAAGAGCTCTTGGCCGCGGCGAACCAAAGAAGCTGTCTGAGTTGGACCTATGACTCATGTTAAATTGACAGAGAAGTGATTGCGGCATTTGGCGGGCCGGCAGGTGGTGCCGAGTGATTGCCAACATTCGAGCCGAACCACGAATCAGTCATTTAAAACTCGGTCTGACATGCAAAGGTCCCATATTTCTGAACCATTGGAGCTTGATGTTGATGACATACTGTGGCCTAGCTGTGAAATTGATAAACTAAGTTTGAATGATTTTTGCACAGCGTGGGAACAAATTATCCCAGAGCGGACTTTAAAGGCTTCAGACACACGCGATTTTATAAAGAGGAAGACAATAACCTCGTGTACCAAATGTGTTCGTTGTCGATTCGAGGGAACAGACACACAATGGGCAGAAGGTGTTGGAATTCCGAGGCCGCCACTCGCTGTCACCACTATTGCTGATTGACTTGGTACATTGCGCAACAATATGCTATCTCCTACTTATGCCGCTCGACAAAAATGCCGCCTGTCCTTATCCCGCTCACAGAAATGTACGGGAACCCCTTCCAATCAAGCGACACGACGTGGTACCCTAACCCGGTCAACAGCGCTAAACACGTCTCGTGCGTGTCCTGCTTCCCTTTGCCTTGATTCTATTCCCTTTTCCAAGCTCTCAGTCACCACGATTCTATATCCGAGGCGACATTCTCCCCTCCTGGTCACCTGCGGAGAAGAAACGCCCTCTTTGACGCCTCCGCCTGTCGGGGATCTTCGTGAGCTGCTTTCTACTTTCTACATGTCAGCGACATGACATACTCATCTCGGTTCCTTTATGGCCCATCCCATCTCCGCCCGTATCCCGTTCGCCCTCTGCTCGGAAATAAGCACCTGTCTTACTCCGCCCAGGTTTGCTATCGCCACCGCGTACCTCCCTGCCAATCTTCGCGCTGTGGATCACCCACATCTCCAACATAGCCCTTCGATTCTGGCGGACCTACGCACGGCTTATCCACATCGAGTAGGTCCGTCTCGTTTTGCTCTTCACTTCGACATATTGAACCTATTTCTTCCTACTACTCTTGCACAATATCCGACCAGCTTCTCTTTGCAGATAAAGCCGTCGGCGCGGTATGGCTCGTGGTCAATCGTCCTCGTCCCCGCCTTCATCTTCGTTGCGTTCCGAGGCCGAATACCGCAATTTT
This sequence comes from Mycena galopus ATCC 62051, assembly GCA_014925785.1. Classification (NCBI taxonomy): domain Eukaryota; kingdom Fungi; phylum Basidiomycota; class Agaricomycetes; order Agaricales; family Mycenaceae; genus Mycena; species Mycena galopus. The sequence continues at coordinate 289,817 of WIQG01000153.1, forward strand.
GCTCCGCAGTGCACGGTCGCCCAGTATGTGTATGGAAGCGGAAAAGGGCTAAACAGCACAGACAGGGAACATTACCATGTTTTCTAACCTTATTATACAATGCTCCGCAAAAGAAAAAAAGGAATTTGTCCTAATCAAACTGCGGACTTTTGGCACAATTTGAACCCTATTCCATACTTTCTTGACATGATGGTAGGAGACCTTTGATCATGATGCTGTCGAACTTTCAGCAACGAAAATTCCCGCCCGCCGAAATACCTGTATTCCTGATCACGGAAGTGAGAATAAGGTTTGGATGAATCTTTGGAGGCGAATGGTGCGTTGGTCGCGCGACTGCTCGGTATATCTTCGGAACTAAACTCGCAGGAGAATACAAAGTTGAGGATGATACAAGGATGATACAGATGTAGGGTTCAGAATAAGATACCGGTGTTTGAGACTCTAGTCTCTTGTAGACAGATGCTACAAATAGAATTTAGCTCGTACCTCGCTTGTTTGTATTGAGTCTCTGAGGCAAGGTATTTGTTGAAAACAAGACTATTCCGTGCTAGGAATGCATTACAGTCGCGGTGTCGCGGTTCATAGGACCTATATTTATTGGTTACAAGTCCACAGTAGTTGATTAGGTATCTGAGCCAATCTCCCGCAAGGTACAGGTCTGCCCGGAGGGCCTCCGTCGATTGAGGCTTCTTTGGTGGCGAAAAGGTACCGGGGGCAGCCCACAGTTCAGAGTTGGTTACTGCGAGTAGGGTGAGTGAACTACCGGGATGGCAGGGTCACGGAGGAGTCTACTTCTTTACATAGCAAGTACCTTGAATACAATTGTTGCAGTGAGCCGAATCGGACTGTCCGTCACCGCTTCCCGCATTTTTTGTTCTTTTTGGAGTCCTTCAAAATACTTGCGTTGTGCATCAACCGAGTGGACACAGAAAAAACTTCGCAATCGAAGCCGTGGGGCACGTCAAGGGTTGCTCTGAAGAATCCTGGGTTAGTGGGTGAATAAACAAAACGAAAAATTAACCCTTGATTATTTGTAGCATCTGAGACAGCGTAGAGATGACATGAAAACTTCACACAGTGGGCCAACGGTTTTGGGGGGTTCATTTGATCGGTTTGCATGCGACATGGGTTCTTCGAAGTAAGTTCAAATGGGGGCCCGACAATGCTGTTCGCACTGCCGCTCCTTGGTCATGACGGCGTGAATTAGCTGTAGTCCATATTGGCCTTGGCAGAGAATCACCAAGTGGCCGAGAACTAACCGACCCTGCGTCGTTGCACTGATGGTACAGTTCTGGAAATCGGGAAGGGCCGCCGCAAGGGCGAAGGAGAGCTGAATGATAGCCCCACAGTTGGATGGATATTTTCCGGTCTGTACATCTTGTGAGCGTTATCAAATTTGGAATGCTATGAACAAACGGATGTCGGACCTAGGGACAAGGAAGACACCTGGACATTTGAAACACAACTCGATTCTGGTAAGCGCGACAACATGGAACTCGAGATACTTGAGAATCTGGCGCTTGGATAAGTTTCGTCATTCTGCTTGAGGGTAATTCCTAACGGGTTCCGGATTCGTCTGCCGTGGGGATGAATGTGATTCGCGCTCTGTTCGAATTGATTACTTACACCACACGCATAGTACAAACAACCAAACGTCGCCGAGAGGGCGTACATGGTCCTATGGTCCTGAGTAGATAATACAATTGTCAATTTACTAACGACAGTCTTTCGAGTTCAGTAAGACAGTCCACGGAGGCTGTTGCATTTCTGGGCGCAATAGCTCTACAGTCGGATGTTTATGAGTGCTCATCAACAATGATAAATCGGTGGCAATACTCACCACGATAGTGGTGGGAGGCTCCCTGAAACCCGACACAGCGACACATCTTTCAAATCCGACACACGTCAGAATAAGTGACACACCATTCAATATTTCATGTCTTCCGACACTATATTCCGTGTCTCACAAGGTCCTACAGAACTTCCGACACACCGGACTCCGAATAAGGCTGTATGGCATTGGAACATACGATCTACTGCATGTGCTCCCGAGAACTGGCAGTAAGTACATTTTGGCCCCTACCACGAGATAGAGTATTGAACCACGTTGCCAAGCCGGATCACTTATATGAAGGCCTGAGAGAGTTGCCTTTTGGGGTGAATTGTGGTGCAGTGAACTTGATGCGACTCAGGCCACGGGCCACTTCAAACTAGTGAAGAAAATATGATTGTGATATCTTGCATCTGGACCGAGTTTTTTCGATCCTGAAATTCGGGAGTTTCGCCAGTTCCTGGCAAGCATTAACCGTACTTTAACGATTACATCGGCGTGTCATTGTACATATTTACGCTTTTCCCCATCTCGGATTTCCCCTTTCTTCTGGCTATCTCTTCGTCCTTCTTTCTTGATATCACATCATGCCTGCTCAGTTTAATTTTCCGCGCAAGAGGCTCGTGTGGAACTATCGGTGGCGCCTGAATTTGAGTGCAGGGGTTTGTTGAATTGTAGAGGGTTTGATTCGACGCTGAGTCTCGGATCTGGGCCAGCGAGACAAATTAGTTGGCAATAGAGACCTTCGAGGAAGTCGTGCGTACCCTCGAACATATTGGTATCGATGTCGTCATCAGGCTCAATCTCACCCTCCTTTCTCTGCGGCTGCTTACGGTGACTCGCTGTTCGTCCAACAGGACCTTTGCCCTTCAGAGTAGCTCCTTGAATGACAGAAGATAAGGAAGCAAATGGAGGCAGATATGAATAAAACGTACTCAAGCCATTGGATTCTCTTCTGTCTAACACGAACAACGCCCAAGGAACTGGTGTGAAATTTCTTCAGGACAGCTAGCGTGAGATACGACAGTAGGGCGAGAAAGGCAAGTGTCCTGGACGTACCTCATCCCGAAAGGTATCCAAGATGACGCCTGGAAGCCGCACCAACAGTCTCTCGAGCTCATTCATAGTAGGGAAACATGAGCACCGACGTGGTGGGAGGAAGTGAGTGACTCGGAGTCACGACCAGGTCACGACAACCGGGTTCAACGGCCAGATCCGTGGCCGTGTGTCGGATTTCCTGAAAGACACATCAATGTGTTGGATATTCTCAGAATTGTGTTGCTCTTTCTGAATGTGTCGGATATTCTGAAAATTGTGTTGCTGCTTCTGACAGCTTCTGACATGTGTCGGATTTGAAAGATGTGTCGCTGTGTCGGCTGTCCTATATCCTCGTTATCTTGACCTTCACCTCAATCCCTCCGTCGTCATCGTTGTTTTTGGACTGATTTGACTGCGACTGTGAATGATTCGATAACAGCTGAGGAACTGCCGAAAGACCCCCTGAAGCCTAACTCACGTTCTGTTGGTTGTTTTTGTTCCCATTCACTGCATTCCGGGGCCGAATCGGCAGACCTTACCGAGGTGTGCAGATGTTTGTTGAGCTCTGCCGATCCGCCTCGGCAAGGTCTACCGAGGTTTGCTTGACCAAGCTGTGCAGACCCCTGTGGAGCGCAACTCGGCAGACCCTGCTGCGGTCAACCTACCTCGTCAAAGCTGGTTTTTCCACCTATTTCCCTCCAACGGACGGACGGACGGGCAGATGGGTGGTTCCCCTGACATCACCCCCCCTTGGAATGCAGTGTCTCGACGCATGAACCGGACATGGGCGTCGCGCCTCCGGAAAGAGAGCGAGTTGAATGTGGCTGAGGCGATCCGGCGCGGGGCGTTGGGGTAGCAGCGATAATAGGCGTCGATGGCGTCTTTGGCGAAGACGTCAGAGTGCTTTACCCATTTGTTGTGTTCCGGGCCGTAGCCTTTCCACCTCACCATGTACCAGAGGCTGCCGTAATGGACCTTCGCTTCTAGGATCTCCTCGACCTCCCACTGAATGTCGCGGTCTGTCTGGAGGACGGGCGGGGGTTCGTCGCTCCGGGGGCATCCGGGGAACGGATCCGGTTCCGCGAGCTGGAGTTTCACCACCGGGAAGACCGGGTGGAGCTGGGAGTACCGGGGGGAAGCTCGAGCTTGTACGCACCCTTTCCGACGGCCTTCACGACTTTGAAGGGGCCGAGGCGTTTGTCTGCGAATTTGACGGATGGACGGGTCGTCCGGATGTCGGAGGCATCCAGCCAGACTCGGTCGCCTACTTTGATCTCCGGGGCGGGTGTGCGTCGGCGATCGTAGTACAGCTTGAACTCGTCTTTGGCTTTAACGAGCGCGGCTTTGGCTTCCGAGACTCCGGACGCGATCCGGTCTCGGAACTCGTTCGCGGATTCCACGTTAGACCGCAGTCCGTTGGGCTCGAACCCCATCCGAGGGAGCCTTCCGGTGTCCGTCATGAACGGGACTTGCTGTGTGGAGGCGTGGACATGGTTGTTGTATGCGAACTCCGCGGCCGGAAGGAGCTCGTCCCAGTCCTGTTTGTAGTTCGTGAAGATCCGGACGAACTGCTCGAGCTCCTGATTGACACGCTCGGTCTGGCCGTCGGTTTGCGGGTGATAGGCAGTGGAGGTCGCTGGCTCTATCCCGATGAGGCGCCACAGCTCCATGGTGAATTCCGCAACGAACTGCGGTCCGCAGTCGGAGATATATTTCCGGGGGGTTCCGTGGTGCCTCCAGACGTTCCGGTAATAGAGCCGGGCGGCTCCGACCGCGCCAAGGCCGGTGTGGCACTCGTTGAAATGGGCCCGCTTACCCAGGACGTCGACCACGACCATAACCGCGTTGAACCCGTGCGCGTCCGGGAGCTTGACGATGAAGTCCACCGAGACGGTGTCCCAGCGTTCTTCCGGGACTTCGGTCGGGTGGAGCTCTCCGTGGGGTAGCTTCCGAAGCGCCTTTGTCCGGTTGCACGGGTCGCAGGTCCGGACGTATTGGCCGACGTGACGGGATAGCTGGGGCCACCAGTAATTCCGCGCGATGAGCTCGAGGGTTTTGAAGCGCCCGGCATGTCCGGCGACCCGAGTGTCGTGGTGCAGGGCGATGATCCGGCGTCGGAGGTCCTTATTCCGCGGTACGACGATCTTGCCGCGGTAGTGAAGGAGCCCCTCCGCGATGCGCCACTCGGACGACCGGGGGGAGCGAACATTCCGGTTCTTGAGGAGTTCCCGTGCGACAAGCGCAACGGGGTCCTCAAGGTCCGGTTCACCCGCGAAGGCCTCCCGGACATCACGAAGGAGGGGGACCTCGGGTCCGGCAACCACGATGCCCTCTAGCGCGCGGACATGGAACAAGTCCGGACGGAGAAGGGTGACGTCCGTGTTGTCCGAGCCTACTCCGTGGTCCGGGCGACGGGACAGCACGTCCGGTCGACCCATGAGGCGGCCGGGCTGGTGGTGGAGCGCGAAGTCAAACCGGGACAGGTATAAGGACCACCGCGCCTGCCTCCGGTTCAAGTTCTGCGCCTTCCGGAAGTACTCCAGGTTTTTGTGATCCGTCCAGATCTCGACCGGATGCTGCGTACCTTCGAGGAAGTGTCGCCACTCCTCGAGGGCCCGGATGATCGCAAGCATTTCCTTATCGTGGATCTCATCGTTGCGTTGGATGTCACTTAGACTTTTGGAGTAGAACACGACCGGATGCCACTTCCCGTTCGCGTCCGGCTGAGACAAGACGGCTCCGGTGGCGTAGTCGGAGCTGTCCGCCTCGACCCGGTACGGACACGACTCATCGGGCAGGACTAAGACGGGCTCCGCGGTCACCGCATCCTTGAGGGGTTGGAAGGCGGCGGCGGCGGCAGCGGTCCAGGTCCATGCGACGCTCTTCTTTGTGAGGTCGAAGAGGGGCCGCGCGATGTCCGAGAACGCCCGGATGAACCTCCGGTAGAAGTTCGTGAAGCCAAGGAACTGCTGCACGTCCTTCTTGTTCTCCGGAGCGGGCCAGGCGGCGACTCTGGCGACCTTGACTGGGTCCATCTCAACGTGGTTGTGCGAGATGATGACGCCTAGGTACTCGATCGAGGACTTCTTGAACTCGCACTTCTCCGGCCGGAGGTAAAGCTTGTGCGCCCGGAGCCGTCGGAGGACCTCTCGGACGATCTCCCGGTGGCGCGCGAGGTCGGAGTGAGCGATGAGGATGTCGTCTAGGTATACCATGACGTCTCTGGACAGGATGAGATCTTGGAAGATGTCGTTCATCATCGTCTGGAACGTGGCCGGAGAGTTGGTAAGGCCGAAGTACATCACCAGTGGCTCAAAGAGCCCTCGGTTGGTACGGAACGCGGCCTTCCACTCGTCGCCTCCCCAGATCCGGACATTGTCGAATCCCCACCGGACGTCGAGTTTCGTGAAGAACCGAGCTCCCTTCAGGCGGTTAATGAGGTCGTTAATCAATGGGAGCGGGTACCGGTTTTTTACGGTCATCGCGTTGAGCGCCCAATAGTCCTGGACGAACCGGAGACTTCCGTTCTTCTTTTTGATGAAGAAGACCGGAGACGCCATCGGGGATTTGGACGGGCGGATCCGGCCGGTGCTCAACCCATCCTCGATGAACGCATCAAGTTCCTTTTGCTCAAGGGGGGAGATCAGGTAGACCTTGCAGTTGGCTGGTTTCGCGTCCAGGACGAGCTCGATGGCGTGGTCCCACGTCCGGCGTTCCGGCAGGGCGTCGAACGACTCCTTATCGAAAACGTCGGAGAAATCCTCGACCCAGGTCGGGACCGAAGTCCCAGGCGGGGCTGAGTTCCGGGCAAAGGCCTCCGCGAGCCGTTGAGAGACGGTGCTGCCCGCGCAGATTTCTTCGGCCGGAGCGAACGCGGTGTAGAGGATCTGGTTGCCGTCCTCGAGCTCATCGTCCTCGTCATCGTCATCGTCGTCCGGGTCTGGAGTGAGGTCCGGGAAGTCGTCTCCGTCGTCGTCCGGATCATACCCGTCGTCTCCGCACCACTCCTCCGAGTTGATGGCGCAGATAGACGGGACGGGACCTTCGCGGAGCTGCCGGAGGATCGCGGCGGAGATCTTCGCGCTGCGACGGACCGCGCGAAGTTCATCCCGGCAAGTGCTACAGCTGGTCGGGCAGCGGGTCATCCGGACTTCCTTGGTCTCCCAGTCGATCTCCGGGTTGTGCTTCTGAAGCCAGGAGTAACCAAGGATGACGTGCTGCTTACCGAGCCGCGTTACCGCGAGTTGGATGCGCTCGGAGTGTCCCTTGTAGTTGACGACCATATCAACTGCGCCGGAAATGCCTCCAGACGCATTGGGCGTGCCATCGACGTTGAGGACCGGAATTGGCTGGGAGAGCTTCCGGACGGGGAGGTTGCGGGAGATCACGTACTCCGAGTCGATGAAGTCTCCGGTCGCCCCGCAGTCGACCAGACCCTTCACGGACATCGTAGCCGCGGTCTCTACCGATTGCATCTCCAATGGAATGTGCAGGGAGTTCCGGCCTTCGACGGAATCAATAACGTACCGCCAGGGCAGTTTGCGTTCCCACCTCGGGCGGCGGACGCGGGGAATGGAAGGGGTTTTTGCCTCCGGGGCGGGAATAGGGGGTGCGTCTTTCGTTTCAACTGCTGATTTATTGAGTATATCTTTGTACAAGCAGGAGTAACGATTGGGGGACGCGACCAAGGGCACCGCTTACTCGACCGCGTCCGGAAAACCCTCCGGCTCCGCGTCTCTAGTTTCCGGCTCGGCCGGAAGCCCAGCGGAGGTGGAGAGGCGCGCGAAGAGTTCTCCGAGGAGGTCGTCACCAAGTTGACGAACGACCTCGTCTAGGATGTCCGCGTGCCGGACATCCGAGGGAGTCGGGCAGTCTCGGGCGAGGTGTCCGGCCGCACCGCAACGGAAGCAAGCGCGGGGCGTGAAGCGCGCGCGAGTCCGGTCGACATCCATCGGGATTCCGGGCGGAAGGGTGGGCGTCGGCGCGGCTTTAGGAGCGGGCGTGAAGGGGGGGACTGGGAGGAACGTCCCAGTGCGGGGGCGTGCGGCCGGAGCCGGGGTGCGAGTTGGGGGTACTCCCGCTCGGACACGAGCGAGGGTGTCGTACTGGCGGAAGGCGCGGATACGCCATCCGGCGTAGTCCAGCAGCGCCGGAGCGGTTCCGGACGTGGTGATAGCCGCATTAATCCGCGGGTCGAGCCCTGCACGGTACTTGGTGACGCGGACGAGCGGGTCCGTGTATCCGGCCATAGCAGCGAGTTCCTCGAAATCGTCCGTGTACCGGTAGACATCGCGGGAGCCTTGGTAGTAGCAGTGAGTCTCCAGCCGGAGGAGAGCTTGGTCTTGCTCGTTTTCCTCTACGAACCGGAGCCGGAACTTGGACTCGAATTCCGCCCAGGACGGGAACGGGAACGGAACGATTGCGGACTGTCGTTCGGCCCACCGTCCTGCCGCGTCTCGCGCCATAAAGGACATGGTGCACCGCACGAGTTTTTCCTCTACGACCTGTCCGTGGACCATGAAGGCTTCCGGAACCAATCGGAGGTATGTGAGGATGGAGTGGAGGAACATCAGCCCTTGTGTCCGGTCGCCATCGAAAACGGCCGGAGGGTTCGGTCGGAGAACCGATTTTGCTGCTGGGGTGAGGGTGGTGAAGTCTGGACCCGCCGCCAGAGCCGGAGCGGCAGGGACGGGGGCAGTCGCGGGTGGATTTTGGCTATTGTGTAAAACGCGGAGGAGTAGGGTTTCGATATTCGCGAGAGAGTCTTCAACCGCGGTCAGCCGGGTCTCGGGGTCGGGAGCCGAGTCCGGGATGTGAACATCCGGGAGCTCGGGTTGCACGGACCCGTTTCCGGGTGTTGGGGCGTCCATCAAGGAGGAGGGGTCGAGGTTGGAAGTGGGGGAGGCCGGAGCGCTGGCGTAGCGGTCCAAGTCCGAGTCTACACCGAACTTCGCAATCTTGACCGGTTGATCCCTTAGATCCTTTCTTCTGCTGTAAGGGCAACCTCAGCTCGGCGCGTGAGCGCGGGAACTAGCGGGAGAATCCGAAGTAAACTCAATTCAAGGTACTAAATACAGAGTTCTAGAATACGCACCTAGCGGGAGAATCCGAAGAGAAGAAAGGATAAGGATTCCCACGTTAGGCGAGGTTTTTATAGGTACTAGCCATTAGCACGTGTCCGGAGTGATCGGCAGTGGTCTCGAGCTTGATCACATAGCACGTGCCAGTGAGAGCGACCGGATGAAGGGGAGCGGAGGGGAACGGAGTCCGGAGGGACGGGGGACGACGTTCCGGGCGAAGGTGCTGGCTGGGGTACAGGACCGAAGGCCGGACAGTCGGACGAGGCCGGACGAAGGATCGGACGGGGCAGAGGGGCGGTGCGATGGGCCGGAGCCGGACGGACAGACGGACAGACGGGCGGATGGGTGGTTCCCCTGACAAAGCTAAAAATGTGTTCGCGGGAATTGTTTGTGGGGATCCGACTTCGTGGGTCGCCGTTCAAGACAACCATCAACACTACCTTGAGACGAGAGTCTGGATTAGGAAGCATGCCGTTTTTTTTCGGCCGGGTCGGTGCTTACCGATTGACCAGCTGTGTGGTAGCCCACGGTCAATAGGAAAACCCAGATTCGTAGCAAAAGGAAATAGTGATGGGACGGATACTTTTGTTTCTCGGCGTTTCAATGGCGTTCATCAGGAAAATCCCCCTTCGGTAATTTACCGTAAGTACCAGCAAATACCGGAAAATTGCCGATAAGTTAGGTAAATTACGGTCCTTACCTCATTATCGGTTTTACACAAGGTCCCTGTTTTCTCGCCGTCAATTACCAGTAATTTGCCAAGATTACCACTAAATTACCGGTGCGTCAATACTGGTTTCCAGCTATCGTCATTTAAAATGTTACCATTACATCGCACTTGGGGGTCAAACAGCAGAGGTAGGAAAGGTCATAATATTGGGTTGACTAAGACAGAAGTACAAATTAAATATCTAAACAACTTGGAATCCGGCGCTCCAATTTAGGGCTACCTCAGCCCCACCTACATGCAATGCCCGACCACGCGCTGAATGTGTGCGTTCAATCTGAGAGAATTGGTAGTGTTGACGGTGTATACTCGAGTAATGACGGGCACACAGAATGAAGGCGAACCAAATGGGGAGATGTCATCCATGCAGGGACATTCGCAATGGAAAAAATGGAATGAAGACGGAAGCCATTCTGTGTGTCATTAAGTAACAATGGACACACAAAATGAAGGCGACGCCACGCAGGGACATCATGATGAAAGAAATGGAACTCACACTTCCAGTTCCCCAGATTGACGCCGCTGATACAGCCAACGCCCCATGTCCAGTCGTTCAGCTCAGATGTCCGGCTGTTTGGTTTGATGCTGAAAGCGCACCACACAACGCAGCTAAAAAGGAAGGTCAGCCAGTGAGGCAAGGCGCAAGAAGGGGGAGTGATGGTGCGCATCTGGAGGATGAGAATGGACCATACACCTTACAGATTCGCCTGCAGCAGAGGGAGCGAGACCTGAGGGTCAGCATGGATACACAGCTGAATGCTAAACTTACCACTGTCTCAGGCAACAACGCTTTTCTGTATCCTACAAGTGGTGAGGTGAGGTGCTGGAAGAGTAAGGGGAAGAGGATGGAATGCAACGAGAAGGGAAGATGGAGGGAGATGAAGAGGAGTATTCCTGGGACTGGAACAGTTTCAGGTCTCCCAGCAGAGTTTCTCGATTTTCGATCACTGACTCGATCATGCCACCGCCACCGGTGATTGCCGGTACACTCTCACAGTCCAGACGGAGTTTTCGTTTTTTCGATCACTGACTCGATCGTACCACTGCCACCGGGCATTGCCGATCTCAAGCCTGTTCCGATGTTGCTTTCTTGATCACAGTTGTAAGCAATGAACCTCATCCTATTTCACCACGGCCACCTCAATAAAATATTTTTTCATACTTTAGAGCCCATTGATTCCTCGCATCTGTAGCTGCCAACTGACCAAAACCTGGCCTCCCCCAGTCTCAACCATCACCGTCTTCCTTGGCAGCTGAGAGGTCAGTAAAGCCGAAAAGCAAGCAGACCCCCAAGAGTCTTCAAGAATTGCCAATAACTACTGCTTAAATACCCACTATCAGAATGTAGTGGGTGGTGGGTGGTCCTATCATTTTTTTTGGACTCAAGCCGTCTATTTTTGATTTCGGCTTCCTTCTCGTCGCCGGCTTCCCCTCGGCCGTCATCCGCATCAGCGCATCTGACCCTCGTTTCTTTGTGATGTCATTTTTCTTTGCGGTGCCTTTCTGCGTCTTGAATTGCTCTTTCGCTTCGCGTCCTTCGCTTCATTTGTTCTCGCTCTTCTTCCCTCCTTTCTTTCTATCTCTGTACATTGTACTACTTTGTGCTCGCGTCTGGTGTCTTGTTCCTGGGATCCGCCTCGATTGTCCGTTCTGTTTCAGGCGGTGTCCTCTCCTGTGATGTCACGGTCCGTCATGGCCTTACCCCTTTTTCGCTTTTATTCTCGGTGACTTCCCGGATCCGCTCTTCCATTCGAGGTGTATTCGACTTTTGACTCTGAGTTCGGATCCGCGGCTCCACGGCTCCGATCCTATGCCCTTCGCTTTGGTCTTTGGTTTTTTTTCTCGTGACTTGGAGTCGGAGTATATGTACCGGTTCCTCTTGTCTGCTTTATTCTTGTCTCTTGTCGACTCCCCTGGCCCTGGTATCCTCATGTCTCTCTCGGTCAACGGATTGTACCCTCACTCCGTAGTGTTTACTACGGATGTCGACACTACCATATCTAGCGTGTTCGCTGCTGCTTTGTTTCCGATGGGAGGAATCCCCTCTTATCTTTCTGCTACTCTCGTTACGATGACTAGCGGCTCTTTCACAGTGTCTCTGGGAACCAAGGTGGTTCCTAGTCCTTTTGATGTGTCTATTGGCTTGGATTGGTCCGCGTCTATGCGCGAGCTTCTGAACTATGTTGGGTGGCACGTTGGGCAAAGCTTTGACCCCGTCCAAGCTTTTCTCCCTCATCGTGCGTTTTTTATACATCTATATTGACGTGTTCTTACTGCATCATTAGTGCCTAGGGCGATACCCCCCTCGTTGAAACGTCTTATGTTGTTGAAAATCCTGTTGAAAATTACGCCCCTGTTGAGCCTGTGCCTGTTAATGCTGGCCCTTCTTCCCGCCCTTCTAGTCCGTCTGTTGGATGCTCTGCGCCGCCGTTACCGCTCTTGCCGCCTCATGATGGGTGGGACGCTGTTCGCGCTTTGCTGTCCTCGGACTTAATTGCAGCGGATAGGCCTTCAGTGGCCCGGTTGCTCGATGCGCATGGCATGGGTGGTATATTTCTCGGTTCTGCTGCTGAATACCAATGCGCGCTGTTAGCACATGTGTTATTGGGTGCGTGCGTCGGGTCTGCGATGTCTGCAAATACAGGCTGTTCGGCTGTCGGTCGTGGGTTTCAGAGTGTTCAAGAAATGGCTTATTTCGCTATTAATACGATATTATGTTCTGTTGACCTGACGTATCCGTATCTATTGCAATGTGCTATGTCGCTTGGCTTTGATTCTGGTGTGCTCGAAGCTCTTTCACCTGATGTTGGCTGCGATCTTATGCGAGCGTATTTGGCTCGACGCAGACGGGCGCTGGTCAAGGATTACTCTGATGCGCATCCTTGTGACGCCATTCTTGACGATGTCAAGTATCTCCAGTTACCCGCTTTGGTGTCTCTGGCTAGTTCGCATCGCTTACCTGTGCGCGAAATCTCCCGGGATGCTCTACTTGACCTTTTGGCTGCTCACGTCGCCTTTGGTGGGTGTGTCGGCCGTCCTCGCTGTGATCAGTCTATTACTTGTGCGTCTGTGGTCGATCCGACTTTTTTGGATGGCGTTCCTTCTTCTGTCTCGTCAGAGGAGCTCAGACATTCTATGCAATTGTGGTTGTTGACCTATCTGATGCCGCGTCTATCAAAGCGTGTATGTCGTCGTATATTAGCGCTGCACGGTGTAGAGTGGCAGGCTTCGCAGGGTGTTAGTGGTCTCCGTTGCACGCTGAAGCGATATCTTGCCCGTTTGAGTAAAGGTAAAGTCAATCTTGATCCAGAGAATGCACATCAATCGAGGAGAGACAGGATTGTCGACGCGCGAGCCCAAGAGAGTGTCAAGTTGAAGGCTGAGTGGCCTCGGCTGGTGTCCCCGGAGCTTAAGCAGCGATTTAAAGATGTGTTTTCCCAGTTTATTTCCAAGGACGGTTTGGAGACTTTCGTGTGCGGCAGCTGTGTGGAACGCTGTCCGATAGCCGTGAAAACGTCTCTCAGCTTTGACGCGATCGATTTCGATCTCTTGCGTAGGCCGGATATGCTGGCCGAACATCTGCCCGATGATGCTATTTCGTTGCCGTCGATGGACGCTGGGCCAGGACCCGATCCACCGTCCACCGATGTTGATCGAAGTCTCTTAACTATCCCTTTTGACGCTCGTCGGTCTGCAGTTGGTTCTGATGATTGCCCTCGCGATGATGGAGCGGATGGTCTTGTCCCTGATGCGGAGTGCGACGATGCAGACCGCAGTGACTTGGAGTCTGAAACTGGTGGGAACTCCTGGCTCGACCCTGGCGTTAGACCTCCAGCGATGCCCATTTCATCTGGTCCTTATTCTTCTTTGCTCGTGGATCCAGAGTGTATTACAGCGGACGAGCTGTCTGGAAACGCAGAGCTTACCCTTTGTCGGCAGTGTAAATCTGAATTGGTTCGAGGTGTTGTCCCGTGTCGGTCTATGGCTAACAAGAATTATCTTGGTGCGGTGCCCCAGGAATTGCAAGATCTGTCGGTTGTCGAAGAGGCTATGATCGCTCGGTGTCGGGCCAAATGCTGGATTATCCAGATGCGTGAAAATTCTGACTTGGGATATGCTCATCTGCAACGAGGCTTTAAGGGTCATATCATAGTCTACCCTCAGCGACCGTCTGTTATCGCTGCTACGCTACCGCCGTCTTTAGAAGACATAACTACTCATCTATGTGTGCTTTCATCAGGAAAAACTCCTGGGGCATTAGTTCCGCACCAAAGTATCTTGCAATAGATAGCAAATCATAGCTCTACGCGTCAGCTATGCGGCGCTCATAGCTGCCATAGCTGCCATAGCTCTGCGCCAAGCACATATAGCACGTTATTGTGGCGAGTGATCGACACATAGCACTGTATTGTCGTGACTAATTGATCCATGGGACCATATAGCCGCGGCCTTCCATATCACACGCTATCGAGGAGTTGCCGCTTTAGGATGAGCCGTCACGTCTCACTCGTCGAGCTTAAAGGCCGCTGCATAGAGGGATGCTTCCCTGCCACAAGGGGGAGCATACAGTAAACAGTTTTGTATACAAATACATCCTATCATGGCTAGAACAACGGCGGAGCTGACTTTACCTCAAACAAAAAAATACATGTATGAAAGCTACAAGAAATTCAAGATATTCGATGTCTAGAGAAACTATCTACATCTATGTAAGGATTCAAATGAAAGTAAGTAGCTTTATCCAACACATTGTCCGTAGTCCATGTCCGATCAATTTTACGACCAGATTTTCCCGTCAAATGACAAGCACGTACGAAATGTTCAACCGAGACAACAGCCGAATTGCGCCGCTGAGAACGAGAAGAGCGTTGTATGGTATAAAGCCCGCTGACACTGTCAGGCTGATTGAATGGAGTGAACCATTCAACGTAGGCAAGTGGGTGTGGGTAAGTTCCGTATTGCGGGGGTAATTGAAAGATAGATCGAATCCGGGCAACGCGAAGACCTGTTTGACGGGACGGAAATTTAAATCGGTGAATATAACACGAGGGGTCTGCTCCGCACCTTGAATACCAGAGGATAGGTGATAACTCTGAGGATCTTCTATAATCAGTGCTGTATCGAAGTGTGCTGGTGTACCCGCAGCACGACCTTTGGCAAGGATTTGTGGGGTCGCACGGATGCGGCTTTTGCGAGGGGCAGCTGAGAGGTAGCGGTTTTGGGGAAGATGGATAGATATCTGTTTGAATAAGGCAAAGCGGTCATGGCGGTTGGGAATAATCCCAGAATGGGGTAAGTATTTTCGCAGAAAGCGGGTGAAAGCAGGAATGAAATCCGAAGCACCGTAGATGGTCTCGAGTTGTGTAATAGTAACATCGGGGAACGACGGGGATTTGGCGGTAGAATATGCAAGGATGGTGATGGCCGATGGAGTTCGGGGAAGTATAACGGGCACCTGCCGCAACGGCGTAGAGCTGTCATCCTCGTCATCCGACTCTGACTCTGGAGGTGCCCGCGCCTCCCTAGTCAGTGTGTCATCGAGCCAGTCGAGGTAAGATTCCCGAAGCGCGAAGGCCTCTTGACGCTGGAGCCAGAGTGTCATTTGGGCAGTATAGTCGCGCCGATTGGAGGCCTGGTAGGCCCTCTTGGCCATGTCAATGTGAAGGCGTTCTGGCGCCTCAGTGTTGTAGCCGTCGGCGCTACCAAGAGCCCAAATCCCGTCAACGTAATGCTGAAGAGCGTGAAGTTTCGGGATATTGAAGTGCTCACGGATCCCGAGCTCGATGAAAATGTCCTTTTCGGAGTGGAAGGTATCCA
Organism: Mycena galopus ATCC 62051; assembly: GCA_014925785.1. Classification (NCBI taxonomy): domain Eukaryota; kingdom Fungi; phylum Basidiomycota; class Agaricomycetes; order Agaricales; family Mycenaceae; genus Mycena; species Mycena galopus. The sequence continues at coordinate 305,310 of WIQG01000153.1, forward strand.
GAGACTCCTGGAGGGCCTTCAGTGTCGTCGGGGTATGGGACTGAAGTTGGGCGTAATAGATGAAGTCGATGAGGGCCTTGACGACGGTGAGAACCCGCGCAGTTACAGCACCTGTCAACACGCCAAGGAAGACGCGCTCCATCTCCTTGTGCTCTGTCCCCGTCCACTGCGAGACCGTTGAGATCCCTTTCTTGAAGTGCCGGAGACCAGAATGCGCATTCATGGCCTTGAAGCGTGCGTCAAATTCCTCCTCGCCCACGACGTCGATGCACCATTTGACGAGATGATCTTTGAAGACGCCTTGGTGAAGTTGATGGAGGAGGTCGGGTGTGAAGCAGGAGAAGATGTCGGAGTGGGGAAGCTCGCGCCAGAAGGGCTGGTAGACAGCGCGTACACCATCTCTATCGAACTCGGGATCAGTATACCCTTGCTGATGTCGATCTAGCATCGCCGATGTGTCTGCCGGAGTACGCGGTGGAAACACGGTGTTCTCGCCTCGCCGGTTATGAGGCACAATGCAGCGCGGGCAGCGGCTCTCCTTACAACACGCCACGAGGCACTGCTCGGGGAAGTCGGCAATGTACGCAGCAAGGATGGGGTGCACGAGACGTACACGGCCATCTGCGCACACCATTTTGACGCCCGTTTTACCGGCCTCAATAAGCGGTTGCAGCAAGGACCGCATGCAGTGGTGGAACAGGCGGTATCCGGCTAAGGAGCGGGTGGACTCCGTGAAGCATTTCAGCTTCGACACAGGTAAGTAACCAATTAACACCATCGCACGCGCCGAAGGCTGACGTCGAATGTCCTTGGAGATATTCCCAATGCTGAGGTAGACGGGCCAGGCAGTTTTATCGCCTTGGAACCGCGTAAGTTGGGTCTTGTCTGAGGAGAGAATAACGGGGCTAATAACAACGCCCGGTGGTAGCCTTTTCTGAAGGTATGTAAGCCTGGCTCGGAAAACATGCTGAAATACTTACCTGCATTTCCCACCACCATTTAGCCGTCCACATCTCGTCGATGATTCGACTCGACTCAGACGCGATCTTGTTCCCATAAACTCGCTCCGGCGCGTATGCCATATAATCACGAAAACCGGGGTTCCCAATTAACTCCTTGATGCATTCAACAGGGTCTCGCTTCCACAACTCAAGATCCTCCTTCATCATCTCATCGTTTTCATCCAACTGATTCCCCGCAACAGTGATGATCTCGCACTTCCACTTAGGACCCGTGGGCAGCTGATCAACCTTCTTCAGGTATTCGTAGTTGTTGTGGTAGGCAACGCGAGTGCGGTTTTTAGTCTGACGAAGGTCAGTCAGAAATTATATGATATCAAGAATATCTCTCACGATTGGGAGCTTTAGAAATTCGTCGGCTGCCGTCTGGCCAACATGTTTCGACAGCCAGCTCGCAAGTCCCCACTCCTCCTCGTCCAGAAAAGGTGTATAACGGCTGGATTTGTCGTTTTCTTGCGCAGCACGCAGACGTTCGAACATCGTCTTGCCATCACCCTCCTTCAGATCCCGCGCACTCGCGTCGAAATAATCCTCGCAGCCCGCAAATTCATCATCGCCGGGAAACTCCTCGGCCAGTCGCACAAAGTTTGTGGGAGAATCATCGCTCTCGTCGGGCACCTCCTCAATGGTCGGTCGCCGGGATGGTGCGTGAGATGGAGGTTGCGGTAGCATCGGGACATCGTCATTTACAGAGTTGTTGTTGTCCAGGTCGTCCAGCTCGTAGCTAACGAACATCGAAGCTGGCGCTGACTTGTCACTGTGCAGGGTGGGCTCTACTGGCGTTTCACCTTCCTCCTGCTGTACGCTGATCGAAGCCCCAAGAGCAGCACGCCATTTTTCAAAGCAAGCAGTCTTCCGAGAAACGTGTCTGTTGACCGCAGCCTGATTAACCTGGGGGGCCTCACAGTACGGGCAGCGGTGCGTCGACATGGCTTAGTGAATACTCGGAGAATGCTGACTCGAAGGAGGTAGAGACTTTTGTTTTCGAAATCCATACGCCACGCCGCGATGGATTGCACTGACGCCTGTCGTTGTGCGGCGTGTTTCAAGGAGCGGTGTGCGGTATTCGGGTCTTTTTTTTTTTCACCCAACAATGGCGCGTACATCTCTCTCAACAAACCCCACCAGCACCCAACGCGTTTGTTGAATCAAGCATAGTTTTATGTCTGATTCAACAAACGCGTCGTTGGTGCACGCGTCAATATAAAAGCTGGATGTCTGAGGTATATTTTTCCGCATTCTTTCCCCACAAGAATACACACTCACCGCCTTTTTATTGCTCCCCTCGCAATTTCCTCATCCCACCCACCATCCATTTCAATGGCTATCACTCACACCAACACGCCCGCCCCTGTTCAACGCCGCACTACGCAGTCGGCAGCAGCGCCAGCTGTTGTTGACGCTAGCCACAACCAGGAGAATGAATCTGGTGCGCACCTACTGCTCACATGGTCTCGAAGCTGACGCAATTTTTTAGCTCGGCCCGTTCGAAGCAAGAAGCCCTCGGCGAAGGCTCGCGCAGCTGTGGAGGCAGCCGATGATTCTGGTTAGTACTCCCTCAGCACTGCGACACCGGCGTTCACCTGGCTTTCTTTCATAGATGATAATGGCGATGGCGACAACTACAGCGATGGCAACGAGAAAAACCTCTCCGATGACGAGGCGCCACAACCCACTCGACGAGGAGGTCGCGAAGTCCGCCGCAGCGAAAAGGCTGCGCAGCAGTGTAAGTCTTTGGATTTTCTTGGCGACCATTGAGAATTATATCCCCACAGTTGACGAGCAAGAGGAGACCGCGGCTCGTAAGACTTTGAAGGCTAATAAAGCTGTACAGAAGCAACGTCAAAAGGAAACTGGAGAGGGTCCTCAGCCTACTCCTCTCCAGGACACGGTGGTATGTTATTTATCGAGGTCTCTGCCGTCTGCTCATAATTACTACAGTTTCAGTCCCGCGAGGTCGAGGTCCATAACAAGAGAACCAAGACGCTAGTCCCACGCGACTCCCGTATCCCAGCTACTCCAGCAGGTCAAAGCCGTACACCGGCCATGAATGACAAGGTGGGTCTCTAATATTTATAATATTTATTTACAGCCTTGATCTGACGGGTTAATTACTGCTCCAGTACCGTGATGCCACCTCCTTGTCCATAGCGAGGAGTGGGCTTGCTTCGCGGAGCATTCCCGACCGGCGGCGTCCATCAGAAGATGAGATGGAGGTCGACGAAAATGACCCTCGCCCTCGGGTGTGTCCTCTTTTCCTCCATCGATTTCTGCTCACCATTTTCAGGGCATCAATGGAAATCTGCTCCCATCTCATGCACGACTCGACCTCCGCGCCTTTCCGCCGTATCGAGCGGAGCAGTGGGCTGTTCCGCGCCGACGCTCCCCCTCTCCAGGCCTTGAGCGTGCGCATGCGGACCATGGCCACGAGACCCAGACTCAGTCTCATGACCACCATCGTCGTGAGCCATCTCAAGACGCCGATCACTACTACCGTCGTCGTGAGCCATCTCAAGACGTCGATCATCACTCCGCAAGACCCGCATCGCCTCCGATACAGAGTCAATCTCAGCGCCGCCGTCGCGAGCCTTCTCCGGAGCTCAATCGCGCCCATCCCGAGCCCTCATCGCCTCCGGGACAGCCTCGTGGTCGCGATCAGGTCGCCTCCACCTCGACCCCTCAGCGGTCCTCGTCCCCAGCAACAGGATCGAAGCGGGCACGATCGCCAGCTGAGGATTTCCGCCAGACGCAAGCTCAGAAGCTCAACGATCACCAGGGACGTGCACGGGCAAAAGACTTCGACAGCACCACACAAGAGGTAGTTAGTACGGCACTTACGTACTTCCGCTGCTTGGTAGCGACCGAGGACGCATTCCCTGACCACACGTCGGAGACGCACCTGCTCACTCTCGCTTGGGCTATGGCGCGCGACGAGCACAAGATTGTCATGGACCTGACACCGGACATCGCCAAAATAGTAATTTTATTCCGTCACTCCTCTATCTCTTTCTTATCACCCTTAGGTCACCAGCAGGACATCCCAGTTGCGCGGGGAACTGAAGACCAAGGTTCGGGGCCTCGTAGAGCTCACCTTTGGCTTCCGGACCGGTCAGAACAAGAAGGATGTGCGAAAAAACCGGCAACTCGCAGAAGACTTGAAGGAGGATATGGGATATGCGTACGAGGTGAGATATAGTCAACTTCTAGATCGGCCTCTGACCGATTTCTCGCAGACCAACCCGTCAAAGTCCGAAGGCCGCAAAGGACTTTACAAGGCCAACATTATTCAACAGTCCACCAACCTCATGTGGTTCAGCAACCGTCGCGCTGAAGGCGCTACTCATCCCGAGATGTTCGGCCCTGCTTTGCCGAAACCGACCCTCGCCCTGGTCCTCACTGCCGTATGTGTTAAATGTTTCATTTGTGGTTCACGCTAATCGGGAGCCGCCACCAGGTGGAATGTGGCATCGACGAGTGGGCCACGGGAATCAAAACTGATGTTCCTTTCACCACGGCCGACTACCGCTCCATCTATCTCGACCACATCAAATCATTGACTGACTTCGAGAAGCGCTCTGCTCCCCGCGACATTCTAGGCAACATCTTGACTCGTTTGCACAATATCGGACGGTGAGTATTAAATCAATTCACATCACATTTCTCTCATTCCTTCAATAGCTTCCACTCCGGAGCGCAGCCGCTGGTTGCGGCGCGCACATCATCTCTTTCGACGTCCGCTATCGACGCCGCTATTCGGGAATATGACGAGAACTCGGAGACAGAAACTGAGGGCGAGTTCGGCGAGGACTCTGATGTGTAGTTTATTAGTTTAATGGATGTGTGCTCGTTTATGGCAATATTCAATCAGTATTGGCCCTCTTCACTAGCTACCATGAGCATTAACTATCTTGTGCTATTTAACACTAGATAGCATTGTAGCTCGGTAGACTCATAGTGCTATGGACTGCTATGTAGCGCTATTTTAGCAGCAGCGTGCGGCTATCAAGTGCTAAAATAGCAGTTGATAGCACGCACCCGGAGCTATGCGGCACTACAAAACAGGGGTCAGACTAATCTGCTACGCGAGCTATCCCAGCTATGTTGTGCACGATAGACTCAATGTTTTTTGCTGATGTTTTGTCGGTGCCAAGCCGCCCACTTTGGAATGGTTACGTACATCCGCGAAGCCGCTCTTGGTCCGGAAAGAGCGGGTTATGAAGGCTCTAGAATGGCTGTCTGAGCATAACCACTTGTATAAAGATGTTTTTATTGATCGGACTGTGTTCGACGGGCATGGGGACCTGGTTGAAGTCCCTTTCCACATAGAGCACGTGATTCCGTCTGACGGGATCGATGCTACGACTTCCTCCTATACTCAACTGTCTTCGGATGCTCCTGCGCCTTTCCCGACTGACTCCCGCCTCGGTGATGACCCTAACACTTGGTCCGATTCCTTTCAGAATATGCTCACGCCTGCTCCGCTTGACCGCGTAGCGTTCGAGAGTGTCGTTGTCACTGATGTGCGTGGCCATGAATCTCCCGCCAGTATGCGAAAGGCAGCCGCGGACCATCTGCAAAAGCCAGGGTCTAATTATCTTGGTATCGGTCACGGTCCGAACCCGGTCAACGAATTCGACAATCCGGATCTATTGCCACTTATATACCCGACTCTATTTCCGTACGGCATTGGCGGCGTGGAGGACCGTAGCAGGCGAACACCCTTTGGTTTTGACGCTCATCTCAAACATTTTTTCAACCTGGCGGACCGCCGCTTCCAGGAGCACTACTCCTTTCTGTTCACGGTGTTCAATATGATTCAACGTCGCAAGATATTGCGGGAGACTACATATCGCATCAAACGCAAGCATTTCGACACCGTTTCAGCACAGTTTGCCTCAATTTCGCCATCCGTCATTCATGCTGTATCGGAGAGACTGAGTAATGGGGATGTGACTACAGCTTATTCGGATGACGAGCGGAAGGTCTTGGACCTCATGAAAGAAGTTAATTTGGTGAATGCCCACGTCCACGGTTCACCCCAGAGTCGGCTGCGTATGCGTAATGAGATCCAAGGTCTCATGCTCGAGAAAGGTCTTCCTAGTTTTTACATCACCATCAATCCTGCTGATGTTTTTAATCCAGTTGTGCGCTTTCTTGCGGGCGAGGAGATTGATATAGACAATCTCACTGTTCCGGATATGACCGGTCTTCGCGACCAGACGGTTCTTGTAGCGCAAAATCCAGCAGTGGCCGCTCGCTTTTTTAATGTGTACATCAAAGCTTTCATCGCTGCTCTCGGGTATGATGCGACTGGTGCGGATACGGAGGGTGGGGTCCTCGGCGTTGTCAGTGGCTATTATGGTTGTGTCGAAGCTCAGGGTCGAGGCACTCTTCATTGTCATATGCTTGTATGGGTTGAAGGCGGATTGAATCCCAACGAGATTTAAAAAAAAGTGTTCGACCACGGAGGAGATGTAGAATTCCAGCGGAGACTGTTGGCTTTTTTGGAGGATACTATTTCTAGTTCTCTGCCTCCTGATATTCATCCAAACTCAACGACACCGCTCTCTCGATTTCATCCATGTGCTACTAGCGGCCCTCCTTCTCAAATGGTATCCCCCGATGATCTGACCAGCGCACACGCTAAGGACTTTCGAGAGCTCGCCAAAGTATGTCAGGCTCATGATCATCGAGCTACTTGTTATAAATACTGGAAAGGGCCCGGGTACGTAAAGGAGTGTCGGTTCAACCTTGATGAATCCAACGTGGTTCCTGTCAGCATATGGGATCCTGCTACCGGTACGTTTGAGCTTCGTTGCTTAGACGGTATGGTGAATCACTTCAACGCCACTATGCTGGAGAGTATCCGCTGTAATATGGACATAAAATTCATCTCGTCTGGCGTTGCGGCTAAGGCTGTTATGCATTACATCACAGACTATATAACAAAGGGCCAGTTGAAGGCGCATGTTGCGTACGCTGCTCTAGAGCAAGCTGCTACCAAGTTAGAGCAGTACGAACCTGACGTGGACGATTTTGCTCTTCGCGCTAAGAAGTTGTTGCGAAAGTGCGCGCATTCCATGCTGGCCCAGCAAGAGATGAGCGGACAACAGGTCGTGTCTTATGTGATGGGGTTTGAAGATCATTTCACTAGTCACAAGTATGTCAACCTCTATTGGCCCAGTCTCGAGGGTTTCGTCAATTCTGAGTGACCTAGCCCTGAGTGTTATCGTAAGGTGCGCGTTGTCGACGAGTCTGCGCTCGACCCCCCTGCAGAGGAATCCCTGGCTTATGGACAAGAAGATGGTGAGGTTGGAGTTGGCGTTGGCCGTGGGGATGGTGTCTCTTCTGGATACGGTCTGAGCGGTGGTATCATTCGAGGCGTGTCTCCTGATGCCGATCCGTACGAAGGCGCCAGTTTTAATGAAGTTGTCGATGGGCCTGGAAGCATGGAGGACGAGGTAACACTGAGCGTGGGCGCTAACGGGAAATTCACAGCGACTGCGAACCAGTCTCGCGATTATCAATGTCGCGGCTCTGATCTGGAGAGCGTATGTGTGTGGGACTTTGTGTCGCAAGTTACGAAGACCCGGATCGTCCGTTCTCGCCGACGCACGCGCTCTACTCTGGAGGATGACGAATCTATGTCGATAGAGGACGCTGCCGTCGGTGCCGGAGACGACGCAGAGGGTGTATCTGATACGTGGAACGCGATGCGAGACGGTGATATTCTTCGATGGTCCGGACGTGTGAGACCCCGCGTTCGACTCCAAGAATCTCATTTGGAAGACCAGACACATTTATTGACTGTACTGTCGCCGACGGATCACTGAGTTCCTGTTCCGATCGGACCCGCACTACCGCGCAGAGATCGAGACGAATCAACGGCTAAACACGCGTGTCTGATGCTCGTATTGTTCAAGCCATGGAGGCGTTGTATTGATTTGATCTCCGATAGTCAGACTTGGATTGAGGCCTATGAAGAGTGTCTTGAAACATGTCCCGGTAGAACGCTGGCCATTATAGACAACATGCAGATTCTGCACGAGTGCAAGGATAGTCGGGATAGTCATTATGCTAAGAGGAGTCATAAGTGGAGCGTCGATTCTGTTCCACTTAATTGGCTCAGTCGGAGCGCGGACGACGACCTTGGCGATTACGATGAGGCCGCCGTAGTAGAGCATTTGGATTCCATTGAAAATTGTTATTCAAGCCGCGTGCAACAGACGCGCGATAATGTTATTGCTGCTGTATCGGCCTTGACGGAGAGTGGTATGTTGGGTGCTGGACATGGCGATAACACCGAATTTCGCGACCCTGTCTCCGTTCCAGGTCACCAGCTCGTCGCAGAACGTAAACCTTATCTGGAACAGAGCTGGGAGAAGAATTACGATGATCGTAAAGATGCTTGGAAGAAGGTCGCGTCCAGTAAAGCTACAGGTGCCGGCAGTGGTATTCCGCCTGCGATGCCTCTGAGTGCCTGTGGTGCTGTGATTCAGGACGGGTCTGTCTTCCGCACAGTCGCTCCTACACTGGCTGTAGAATCTAACGTCATCTGCGTCCAGCCGGGTTTGGTGTCTGCAACGCAGAATGTACAAGCTAGTCATCAGGAAAATCCCCCATAAGTATTTCGCAGGAACTCTCTAGAGTTGTTGGATGTTCTGAACATTTTTCAAATTTTATTCAAAATTGTGAGAATGGAAGAACCAAACAGCCCCAAAAAAATGTTACAATTGTTGCACATTTTCAACACATTTTGTCAACAAATGTCGTGCATTGCAGGATGTTTTTTTCCAATTGTTGTGGTTTGCTCAGATTTCACTCCATGTTTTACAAGAAGGAAATGTATTATAGCACATTCCGATGATCAGGTATAATAGAACAAGCTATGTGACTATAGTACGACGACACAGAGCACATTCTCCTGAGGCTCGAGCTTCACAGGGTGCGGTCGCTTTTCGTACAGGTTGGGGTAAAGGCCGAATAGTGTCTCTGACATTGACGGGGTGTGCCGGGAGCTTGGACGACTCCCCTGACGACTTCCTTGACATCTCATCGGTAGACATGACATTCTGATTCTAGGTGGGACACTGCACGCCAAGGGTCCGAACTGTGAGCGTGGGACAGAAATAATGAACAGATTAAATGCACCTCTTGATCTCGAGCAATCTCCCGCTTGCCACGCGCAGCAATAGGCTGGGAGTTGAATGTTAGTATGGCCAACATTAGTCAAAGAGTAATCACGTACTGCTATCACGTACTGCTGCTGACGATGAATGGGAAGCAGTCTAAATCGAATGTTAGTATGGCCAACATTAGTCAAAGAGTAATCCCGTACCGCTGCTGAAGATGAATGGGAAGCAGTCTAAATTGAATGTTAGTATGGCCAAAATTAGCCGAACAGTAATCCCGTACCGCTGCCGAAGATAAATGGGAAGCCATCTACATGGCGGCGTCAGCGCGGAATATACACGAAAAGGAAAGAGCGCCAGCGCAGACCTTGGAGGACTTCTTCTTATCGACCACGGGAACTAGCTGCTGGGCTGTCTTGAGGGTGTCAACTCTGGCCCTCGTTTCCGAGCAGTCTAAATTGAATATTAGTATGACCAAAATTAGCTGAACAGTAATCCCGTACCGCTGCCGAAGATGAATGGGAAGCCATCTACATGGCGGCGTCAGCACGGAGTATACACGAAAAGGAAAGAGCGCCAGCGCAGACCTCGGAGGACTTCTTCTTATCGACCGCGGGAACTAGCTGCTGGGCTGTCTTGAGGGCGTCGACTCTGGCCCTCGTTTCCGAGTCGTCGGAATGATCGCAGTCCGAGACATTCGAGGAAGGAATGATCACGCAGCCGGAACTTACGGAAGCGCGGCTCGATGAGCGGTAGTGGACTGACCTCCATGGCCTCGTCGTCAGTTACGGAGCCTTTCTATAGGAGAGGGTAAAAAACGAGTGTGGTGAAAAGCGGGGACTTGGTGGTATGAAGGTGGAAATGCTCGTATCGTACCATTTCAAAAGTCAATAACTGCTGTCATAAGTGACACACTATCGCACCATTTTTCAAAAGTCACTAACCGCTGTCGTAAGTGACACACTAGCCGCTGCCACGGAGAATTCCTTCCTCGCCACAACGTGTAGACGGTCAAGTCTTACTTCTCTTCTCTGTGGCGTGTGATTTTTTTCTACATGCTCATTCTGAGTTTTTGAAGGTTATCGTGTCGGCCGCATTCGGTTGGTTTTCAAATTGTCGCATCAGACTTCGGGTTATCTTTTCCCAGATGCACGTCCTCCAAGACATCTCGCATATGTGGAGTGGTTCACTCCTTTCCCAGGACATCCAGAGCCCAACCATTTGATGTATAAAATCTCGAGACCACAGGAGAGGGTAGCTAGCGTCATACCTGTGGAAAGCATTAGACGAAATATCCATTTATTTCCTCAGTTTGGTCCAGTCGTTCCACGGGATTGGACAAGCCAAAATGTGTTGGACCTAGCAACCAAGTTTTTTATGTCAGTCCGTGGTCCGATCGACATGCATATATCACTATAAAATAGATTTGTTAAAGCCATCTCACATTCTTATATTGGTCTTGTACCGAAAAATGCGGTTGAGTGCGACATGCACCCGACCGGCACGCGGTCCGAGAGTCACAACCACTGATCTAGATCAATGTTGATCAAATGTAACATTTGCGAGCAAATTGTCCAACATTCTTTGACATTTGTTTGCAATTCAACTCTTTGTAGGATTGTCCACAAATCGTGAGACTTTTCTCACAATTTCGATTGGGGGTTTTTCCTGATGCTAGTGCCGCTGACCCTCTAATTGAGACGGTTGCCGCCGAGTCTACCTTGAATGTCGAACAGAGACGCGCGTTTGAGATCGTAGCGCGTCATAGCCTGGAGAGTAAACCGGAACCTCTCCGTATGTATGTTGGTGGCCCTGGAGGTACGGGAAAATCTCGCGTTATTGATGCAATGAAATCTTTTTTTGACGTGATGGGCCAGACTAGGCGATTCCGAGTTTCGTCTTATACGGGTGTGGCTGCTCGGAATGTTACTGGTATGACTTTGCATGCTGCTTTGGGTATGGGCAAGCAGGGTGAACGAGGACGGACTGGTAAGGGCCTTCGTGATTTGATGGCGATGTGGGAGGGCGTCGATTATCTCTTTATTGATGAGATATTGATGGTGGGATGTGCCTTGCTTGCCGACATCAGTGACACGTTATGTGCTGCTAAGGGTGATCCCGGAACTGCGTTTGGAGGAGTTAACGTTATCTTTGCAGGTGACTTCTACCAGCTACCACCGGTGCGTCAGCAGAGGCTGTATGCTCACATGGAACGCGCGTCTGCTAGCAAGAAGCGTAAGAGTTCTGGAATCAAGTCTGTCGCGGCTTCTGGCGAACCTGGTCAGAAGAACGTGCGTGGCAAGTTACTGTGGCTCAGTGTGAAGACGGTCGTGCTGCTCACTGAGGTTAAGCGTCAGACCGGTCCTGAAAACGAACCTTTCCTACACCTTCTGGAACGTCTTCGTTACGGCCGATGTACTGTGGAAGACCACGCGTTACTTAACATGCGTCTGCTGCGGAATTTGGAGGTAGACTGGACAGCTGAACCGTGGCGCGGGACTCCGATGATCGTCAACGAGAATTACATGAAGGACGACCTGAATATCCGGGCTGCACACAGCTTTTCTAGACGGACTGGACGCGAGCTTCACTGGTATTACACTGACGATCGGATCGGTCGACGCGCTGTGGCTCCTGGCAAATTGGCGGATCGGCTATTTCAACTGGATACTGGTAAGAGTAATCAAAGGATGGGAAGGATCCCTCTTGTCATTGGTATGCCGGTTACCGTATGCCAGAACTTCGACGTTCACGGCGGAGTTGTTAACGGGTCTTTTGGGACGTTGGAGAGTGTTCGATACTACCTTGATGCTGACGGTAATCGGCATGCGGTTTCTTGTGTGATTAATTGTCCTGATACTGTATCGGGGCTTGTACCTGGCCTTCCCGATCACCATGTTGTGGCGTTGGAGGATACAGTGGATGTCCAGTTGGAACACCCGTACACTCACAAGCGGTGCACCGTTCGACGCACTCAGCTCCCCGTCCAGCCCGGCTTCGTCATGACCACGTACAAATCTCAAGGGAAAACTTTGACTACTACTGCTGTTAATTTGGTTGACTGTCGAGGCACCGAATCGCCATATGTCATGCTTTCTAGGGTTACCTCTCTGGATGGGCTGGCTATCGTCACTCCCTTTCCCAAGGAGAAGATCAGTTGCCGGACGTCCGAAGACTTACGCCGCGAGACTCTGAGATTGGAGCTGTTGGCTCTTCAGACCAAGCTCGCGTACGGTACAGATGACGATAAAATCGCTGCTAGGCGCTTGATGGAGTTGAGCTTTCCGGCCGCTGCTTCGGACGCAGAGCTCCTTGATTCGCGGCATGATATACAGGAGGACGACTGGTTTAGGCTACAGCGCATACAGGCCCGAAACCATCAGTTGACTCGCCCGGTCCCGGTGCTTGGACCAGGAAGACGCGAGCTGAGTTCCGCCCGCGTTGGCACTACGACAGGTTCGACTCGGTCTAGAGAGACTCACTCTGTCGGTGGTCAGGCCAGACGTCGAGCCCTTGACGCTCCTCGCCTTGCTCGCGCGCCTGTTGTTGTCGCGTCGGGGTCTAATCTGTCTCTTCCCCGTTCTGAACACGCACGTGCCGATGGTCGCGCGCCCCCAGTCGCCGGCCAGGACTTGGATCGGTGTATATCCCCTGCGGTGAGTTCTTATATGCTTTTCTCGACTCGTTCTCATTCGGTGTGCCAGGCCGATGATGCTCGCCCGTACCAAATGGGACCGGTTCCTAGTGGCAGCGGGGATGCTGAACAGCGTATTCCGAAGCGGGTTCGCTTCACAGCCCTCGAGGTTTGTTGTGGCGTATATGGTTCTTGCGGGTCTCATAAATTCGCAGGGTGTGTGATTCCTTTGTTCATGACTTCCATCCACGATCTTCTCTCTCGACGCCTTTTGGATCCCCGCCTGTGTCTTTTGGGCCGTTGCGTGTATGGCCTCCACTTTACCCGACATTTTATTCGTTCTCCTTCTGGATGCGGGGATGCCAATTCCTATGCGTCGTCTACCGATGGATCCTTGTTCTGTCCGATGCTCGTAGGCGTCGTCGAAGATGCACAGTGTGTGAGCTTGTGTGCTAGCTTCGAGATTTCCGTCGAGAACTGAATGATTATGTTTCTAGTGTGACGCTAGAGATTATGTTCTCGTTCGTGTTGGTATGCCCTCTGTTTGAGCTGGCCATCCACTCGATGTTTTGTGCTGGGATCAGCTCTCCGTCTTGTCTGACGTGATGATGCGAGAGCTCGAGGACGTTGTCGTTCTTCCGTGTTTGGATAGGCATCTGCGAGTCTGGGCGAAGGTTCGCGCACATTTGTACTCGGGATGCGGCCGATACTAAAGAACCGGAACAAGGGTGTGCTGCGCAATCTTAGCCCGTGGTCTATAGGACCTGGATCAGACGTCGACTTCGTGGCGCGAGGTAATTCTTTTGTGGTTCGGGTCGGTTCTGCCTGTACGTCGGTACGCGCTCGTTTGTTTCTTTGTCGTCGTTCATTCCTGATTGTATCGCTGTTCCGTTAGGTTGCCAGAACCCTGTACTTCTGACTCGAGCGCGCTTGGCGGTGACGACGGTGATATCATCGAGCCAGGAGATCTGGTGGTCATGCGATGTACCCTCCACTGTTCTCATGATTTCCATCCCGGGTCCACTCGCTTCAGTCGGGTTCGTGTGTTTTCTGTGTTGGTGAAAAATTCTGAAATTTTTGCATAGACGTATTACATCGAGGCTCATCAAGTATCTATTATAGTTTAATGTTTTCTGTAAGTTCAAATCCCCGCGTATAGTCTGTCCACGGACTGCGGACTGTACAGGTTGTGGTCTGCTGTAAGGCAGTACTGTCGGCTGTATTCCCTCTTCGGGAATAGTATGAGATACGGTCCCGAACATACGATACCTCTCTGATCACACGAGGTTTTTTTTTTCTTTTTTTTTTTTTTTTGCGGGCCGTATGACTCGTGATTCTCGGGTTTGCGTCGCGTCCGCTCGCATCCGTTTCTTGTGGGTGATTTGAAATTGTTCTTGTTCAATGAGTCTTGCGTGGAGCCCACTCGACGTCAGTGTTTCGAGGCGGTCTGTACACGGTGCCTGTGTCATCCTCGAACCCGGTCCCGAGCTTCAAATGGGGAGGGCTCTATTTAATGTTCGTCCCGCCCAGCGTCGTTCCCGTGGATCGCCGTCTGTTTTCGATTTATCTGTTGGTCTAAAACTCCCGCTCTCTGCACCTGTTTCTATTCTCTGTTATCTTTATTATGTCTGTGGACGAGTTTCACGCACCTGCCACGGGTTCGTCTAGGAGTTGTTGCGTGCTCCTTTCGCTGATCCTCTTTCAGTTTTCGGCAAGCGCAATGAATGTGGGATGTATGGCGAGTTGGCGAATAACTTGGATGCTATGGGGGATGCAGCCCTAGGGAATGTTGACTGCCCTGCAGATTTCGCTCGATATCAACCAGTTTATTCCACCAACATCGAGTTCCGCAACAAGAACGGCTATGAATTTCGCACGGTGATTGTAGGCGAGATCGCTGGGCCTCTCCAAGGAACTGTTCTGCGTGCGACTGGTAATTATTATACGGGAGAGAATGTACGCGCTGTCTTCTATCTTGTTTTATTTTATTCTTCGATGCTCACTCTTTCTGTAGTTTCAGCCTATCGATGATACTAAGAAGGGCGTCAAGGATATTCTGGCTCTTGTCATGCCGACTTGTTCCAGTGACCGATTGGCCAATTTTTGGGACAACCAAACTGTACCGTTGCGAGACGCTATTGATCACGAGATACAGATCGAAAATCGCGCTCTTCCTTATCAAGTACGTTTTTTTGGGGCGTGGACAGCGAAGACCCTCTGCTCACCCGTGTCCTGTAGGAATACATGATACGCCCTTGGCTGCGATTGATCCGTGAGGACAGTACTCAGGACGACGTCATCGTAGTTCATATGCTGCCGAAATACGGGGTCAGTTTGCGTTTTGTAATCGCCATTGCAATCTCCTCACGCTTTTTAGGTTCCGGCGGCAGCGGGCACCACTAATTCTGTTACCCCTCGCAAGACTAAGCGTAAATTAGACGACGTTGTTCAGAGGCCTTCCGATTTACTCGCCGCTACCGGACCGTCTAATGTTGGAGGCTCTGCTAGCGGTGGTGTCGCAGCGACTGCTGATCCTTCTGGCTTTGTAATCGCGCCCGACAGTGCGTGCCTTCGCTTGTCTCGATGCATCTCGTTGATTTTGCGCCAGTCTCTCAAATCAAGCTGGGGGCATTCTACGACCCTCGATTGCTTGTTGATTATGGCGGGGAGTATTTCCGACACGTTAAGGCCCAGCTTGTGCAGCTCGACGTACGGGATGCGACGGTAGCGAAGAAAACTCCAGGTTCTGAAAATCCGCTTATTCCTCCGTGGGAGTTCTACGACAAACTTCGGCCTGGTACTCTTGTTCTCGTTAGCGCTTCCCTTCATATATTTGTTATGAACGACGTAGATTCTAAAGGGGTGTCCCGTCCCAGGAAACGGAAGGTATGTGGTCACGTTATTTCATCTCCTGTTGTATGACATACATTCCTCGTAGATTTACCAGATCAACGCTCATTCTATTAGGGTCCTCGCGCACTCGGATCTTCCTGTTGAGCAGAGACGGATTTTGGTTCCCCGTGGGCTCGAGAGCAGTTTGACAGCCAGTGCCCCCCCTCCCGCTGAATTTGCTTCTTTCACGCTGAAGTCTTCGATTGACGGTGTGCTTGGCGCAGCCTTACCGCCTTCCCCTTTGATCGGCGCCCTTGCCGTTGGTCCTTCATCTGGTGCCTCGACTTCTGTTTCTAAACCTTCTCACTCCCTTGGTGAGTCCTATATGTGTTGCTGCTGTACGGGCTAACGACCGTTTGGACTGCAGCTCTTCCTTCCCAGGACGGCGATGCGGATATGCCCGATGTTGATCGCTCTCCGAAAAAAATCAAGAAAAAGGTGACAGGCCAAATGACGCGCTTGTCGTTGATCACGCGAGGTGCCCGTCTTTTGGCTTCGTGCTTATTTTGTCTGACAGTCGTCTGAAGCCGTTCAACCACCCGTGGTTCTCAACTCCTTGTTTCAAGTATGTTTGTATGTTTCCGTTCTTGCAGTTACTCATTCTGCGTTTCAGCAACAGGGAGTATCATCCGTTCTCTCCTGAATTTGGTTTGTTAGACTGTCGTGTGTACGTCGAATGTATTTGAGGGCGTGGAATTTAGAATTACCGTCTATCGATACCTTTGCGAACGAGCGTATGGTGCAGAGACTAAACGGAAGAGCGTAGGGGACGAGAAGGTCTCTCTGGCGACCTCACTCTTATCCGGCTGTTTGATGCTATATTCTCGAGTCGTCTGTCTGGTGTATAATCTGCGCCTGCTATTTTTATAGTTGCTGGCGAGAAGAATTGAACGTGACTCGGATGCGAATTTACGGACGCCTTCAACTTTTTGTGTATTTCAACTTGAGTTGATGTCCGTACTTGTCCCAGAATTCGGGTCTTTCTAGAGACAGACGTGAATCGCAATGCGTTGAGAATATTTTGCTGGCTTTTGCTTACGCGCTTAAACAGTAATCGCCGGGCGGGTGAATGTCGGACGAGCTGTGATTGTTACAGGTAAGCGTTACAGTCACGTTTCTTCTCTTCGTTCTGACTACGTTTCCAGCAGTAGCAAGGTGCTCTCTTGCTCTATCTACAGCCCGGATACCCGCGTTCTTCGCCGCCCATGTCCCGCTTTTCCAATCTGTACTTGCATTTGGAAGTTATTGCCTTTGACAACAATATCGGGATCATGTATGGGACTATAGTCCACACGGCTGTGGATAATACGGTGGTCTGGGTTAGCACCGAGGGTAGGGCTGTTAACCAAACAGAGCGGATTTTGGTTTCGCGAGTCAGAGAACGCCAGTCAGTGTTCCTTCGCATCTTTTATCTCCTGAAATCCTCTATCCTCTTTGCTCATTGTATCACCCAGTACCGGGTTGCCCTTGCACGACTATTCTTGTGCCTCTCAAGCCATGATAAACGAGCTTCGCACGGAACGAGAGCAAGCGCGCGCCGGTCTTGTGCCCGACAAATTTGATTCTCCGCTCAATGTGGTGTCCGATGCGTCGCTCGCGTGGGGCGGTGTAGCGCGTGATACATCTGTTCCTATTCCGCAGGCTCCTGCCGTTGGTAGCCGTTCCCGAGAGTCCTGCTCCCGTGTTTCTCATTGGTTGCTGGAGCCGGCGTTACGGTGCAGATATCTGGATGTCTGCATTCGGGGCGCTTCTGAGGTTTGGAATGGGAGATACAATAATATGGCAGGTGTAATTCAGGCCCTGCCGGAAATCAAGCGTGGGAGGCGAGGATCGGTACAGGTGAAATTCGGTGTGATGGCCGCGACTACACGGTTCATCCCCATCGAGTTCGTATATCCCCTGATCACGAACGAATTCGAGGGTGTTGTCTCCGCTGCAGACGCGCAGTCCGTGCTTCTCTTGCGCGGGGTATACGTTGTGGATATTGGTCCGGATGAGCAAGGGCTTTCATCGGCTGTTGGTAGAACGGGATTTACTCTGGGTGATGGTGCGGTGGATCTCGACGGAGAGTGGCGTCGATTCCCTGTGGCGAGCATCTGTCGCTCTGATCCATTTCCAAGACGCTCCGCCTACTGATGTATCGGCGATCGAGGCGAGTCAGGTTCGCATCCGCGCGAGGGAGAAGAAAGAACAGATAAAGGCGGTCAGAACCGACTCGGTTTCTGTATGGACTTGCCAGGTGTGTTAAATGTTCGGCCTTGACACCTTATTGACTTCTCTGGTAGGTATAGCCACGCTGCCTGAACCGCTCACCGACGGCGATGAGTGTGACGCGCCAGTATTGGTTGATTCCGGTGCATCGGCTCGTCGGAAAGGCAAATGTAAAGACGGTGCGGGTGAAGCGTTTTTCTTTTTCGCTTCCTATGTGTTCACGTTTTGGTTTCTCTAGGGTCTTCGATGGGTCACAACAATGCGCGAATGCATCAGGGTGCGTGCTTGGCTTGCAGCACTGCGTTCCGACTGATGTTCCAAGCTTTAGAAGTCATTTCTGTCAGTAGCGGTGAGGATTTTCCCGAGCGCTCGGCGTGCTCTCGGGTCAAAAGAAAGGCTGGAAGGCACCGGAGTATGTCCTCGCTTGTTGTCCGACTGTCGCTTATCTTCGGTAGGTGTCGTGGTTATTAGTAGCGACGACGATGCTTCTTCGTCTGGTCGAGTTAACGTGCTCGAACACGGTGAATGTCAGCCTTTCTGTTTGCTTCGAGCCTTCGGCCGCGTTCGGGCGTTTATCAGCATCTTTTACAGCCTCAAGCGTGTCCGCTGCAGACCAGGATGATTCGACGCGGCCTAGTGAGAAGGGCGCTGGTTGGTTTTTTCATCGAAATCCGTTATATTTTCTTACATACCATCTCTAGTTCGCGACATCATCGTTATTAGCAGTGACCACGATGGTCCCGCTACAGATACACCTGTTTCGCGTCAGTCTTATCCCCATTGCTCACCTAGTTCTTTTCGTTGTATATTGATTTTTTCTTTCTTTTTTTCTTAGGCCCAGTTACTCTTGCTTCTGGGTCTTCGCGCCAGTCTACGGCTTATTTTCCTGTCCAACCGAGACGGAAACAGTGTGTGCACTTGGATCGTCGACTTCGCACGCCGGCGTGTGCCGCGCCGTTGGTTGGGCTGGCTGGATCGTCTGCACTAGGGTTTCATCCCAGGCTACATCGACCGGAGGTAATTCCTATGGCGTTGCCGAGTAGGGTAAGACAGCCCGGCTCTACTCGATATTCCTCCGGGGAGCGAAAGATCCGCTCACAGCCGCTACGAGTTGAGGACTTGTACGTCGGGAACAGTATGGGTCCTCCTAGTCTCGCGGCTCTACAACCACAGCACGAATGTTGCGTGTGTAGGCATCTCAAGTCTCATCCCGTCTCGTGCGTCTGTTCTGGACGTGTTTCTTCTCGCCCTAACGTTTGTCTTGATTCAGATTTCAATGTGGGCATGGTGCCTGTTATACGTGCATTCGCGTCGCCCTCGAGTATAGATGGGAATGTCCTGAATGTCGTGTTATTATGGTGCAGGCGCCTATCCGGATCTATTCAGAAGAACAGACAACTCGCAGTTTATACGGAGAGTGGGACGATACTCTGGTAGACTACGATTGGAGTGGACTGACTTGGCCCGTTTTGGCCTCTTGATTGAGCGCGTCGTTGTATAACTCTCGTAGATAATACCGAGCTGTACGGTCTGATATGCCACTTCACAGATCGTTTTCGATAGGCATTTTTCAAGAGAAGCTTAACCGTCTTCGCTCTTCTCTTCCTCGCGACCTTATCAGTGGAACGGGTGGACGGCGTGCGTTCCGCTCGAGGGTCAATCTGTTAAGTGTGTCCGGACTTCATTCTTACTGACTATTCTGTGTATTAGGTTTAACGACTAGCGCCTCGGTTCCGTGGTCCTGCGAGATAGGAACACCTATAAAGCCCAGAAATCCGCAGTAGTTAGTGTGGGGATGACACCCCTCGTCCCCACACTAGTTACTGGCAAAAACAGGCCCCCAGGGCATCCTGCAATAACTATGAAGATATCTTTGGATACCTTTAGAAAATTTTGGGCATTTGGGACATGTAAAGGTACCCCTGGGCTACTCTGAATAACTTTTGATAAATATTGGACCTGAGGGTGTATCTAGGCTATCTTTAGCCAAAGCTGAATAACTTTCAATAAATATGGACTCGGTAGTACATACAGAGGTACCTGCCACCTAATTTCAATAACTTTTGATAATTATGGCACTGGAGGGTCATCTGGGGGTGCTATCCTGCTAATTTCAATACCTTTTGATAATTATGGCACTGGAGGGTCATCTGGGGGTGCTATCCTGCTAATGTCAATACCTTTTGATAATTATGGCACTGGAGGGTCATCTAGGGTGTTATCCTGCTAATTTCAATAACTTTTGATAATTATAGCACTGGAGGGTCATCTGGGGGTGTTATCCTGCTAATTTCAATAACTTTCAATAATTATTGTACTTCTCAACTCAAAATGAGTTGCACTGACCCAAAAAGGAAATTCCTGATATAATACAGCAAAAAATTCGAAAATTGCTAGAAAAAATTAGTCCAAGCTAAGATCACGGCCCCCACCTTCTGCACAGTCCACTGCCAGCACATCAGCTCAGAGAGGTCTATATGGGTGCTACTCCCAGCTAACTTGGATAACTTTTGATAATTATGAGGATTGGGTGTTCATATCGCCGGCTTTTTGAAAGTATTTGGCATTTTCTGCAATAACAACAAGGTCTATCCCAAAACGGTAAGCACCATCAGGGAGAGCACAACAGGAGCTAAAACTTAGGTTTAGGGTCTATTTTTAGATTTTTAGTCTGTCCTGCCCTTCCCACCTCTCAAGCACCCAAGGTTACCACAAATCTGAACTAACTTGTCAGAGGGTAATGTTCGTTTGTATCTCCTAACAAGTCAGTCACCCCCAGGCCAAATATTAAAGCAGTCACAAAACAATGTAATGAGTGTCACACCACAGTTACCACCTGACCCCAACCAAAAGTCATAAACATTTGGTCACATTTGGTCCCAATCCCCCCGCTACCACAGAGTGAGGTTACAAAAGTCAGTAAATTTTGTGACCCACCCAAAATACCATCTGTACCATGGATATTGTTTGGGACATCAAAAAATTCTGTGACCCACCAATAATACCATTGTTACCACCAACCTTATTCAGAAGTCAATGAACTTTCTGACCCACCTCAAATACCAGTCATACCACTGATATCATTTTAGAAGTCAGTACAATTTTTGATCCACTTGCATTACCGCTCCTATCACAGACCCATTTTGGAAGGTCAGTAAATTTTGTGACTTTACTAAACTGCCACAGATCTCCCCCAAAACACTTCAAAAATATGTCCAGTGCAAGCTACCACTGATACCACCAGTTTATCTTTCCCAAAATGGGCAGACTATCCTTATCTTTGACCGTAAGGTATTATTTCTCATGGGGTTTGACACCACGGCCTCTCCTATCACCCAAAACAGTTTAAATGAATATTTTATTGCTATTTATTGCCGCGTTTGGAAATGTATTTTGCGTTTTGCGCCTCAACCAGACCACGGATCACAAAACGGATTGGACAGCCAGATAGAGCTTTTTTGGGTCTACAACTTTGATTTTGCTGACACATTTCCTTTTTTAGCCACTACGCCTTTCGCCCAAAATGGAAATACTTTGTTTTTGCTATTGCTTGGGTGCAGATTGGCCGTTTTCCTTGGTTTAACTTGGAAGTTGTCATGTTTTGTGGATGTGGATGTAGCCTGAGTCACAGTGGGAGGTAGGGAAACAGAGTAACATGGACATCATTTCCAAACCTCGAAATGTATTTCGTGTTTTGCGCCACAACCAGGACACTAATCGCAAAACGGATTGGACCGCCGAAGTGGCTCCACAACTTTGGTTTTGACTCTATTTTTGGATTTTTTGGTGTCTCAGAGTCTTCAGGCTGACACATTTCCTTTTCTGGCCACTACGCCTTTCGCCCGGTTCGAGAAATTGGTTGGAACCCGAACCAGACTGAACTGAACGCAAAGTTCAGGTTCAGGTTCAGTAAATGCCCGGACCTGAACCCGATGTTCGGTTCGGGGTTCGGTGAGGCAATTTTTTATAATTCTATCAGGATTGTGTGAGTTTTGAGGAAGGTTCGGCCCAGGATTTTTGCTTCAAATGATTTTTTAAACTTTCAGAACTGAATCTACAGTTACTTGAAGCAATTTTAGTGCTGAATCATAAATTCTTTCACATATTGAATGTCTTTGAGAGAATGCTCAGAATCCAGTTCTACTAGGATAGAATGAAAGGGGGATCATTTAACTGCAAGGAAAGATTTAATCCGCCTTCTTTGGAGTATCCTTGACTGATTCTTTTTGCATTTTAGAAGGAAGTAAAACCTACAGCTTCGGTTCGCGTTTGAAAGCATTTGAATGCCGAACGCAGGTTCAAGTTCGGCGTTCAGAGAAAAAGGTCTTGAACCTGAACCGAACTGAACTTTGGGAACACTACCATCTCCTTGTGCTGAGCTAGTTCGAGGCCTTTGATGTTGGTCGGACAACGTCTTCGTCCCGCTCGAGTGGTCATTCCGGAGATGCTGGGATAATTTTGCATGTCGATGCGACCCCTCTGGGTAACCTTCAAGTTTTCCTATGCGGAATTTGCTACAGCGGCGGTGTAGGCGCTGGTGTGATTCCCGGAAAATGCTGTTCACTGTGCATGCAAATTTTTTTGCTACCATTGCTTCGATAAAGGCTAACAAGTGATCACAGATCTTCAAGAGGTCTCTTTTGTCGGGCGAAGGTCGAAGAGGTGCCAATTCGTAACGGGGGTTTTGAAGAAGAACTCGCTGAAGTGGTGAAAGGGGCCGTGGTTGAGGTGCCGGAGAGCGCAAGGAGAACACCAGAATGTTGAGTTACAGTTGGGAAGGTGCTGAGGTCTGAGTTGGTTTTGAATGGGGCTGGTTGTGTCGTTGGGAAATGCATGAAATGTACCTATTAGCCACACTGTTCAGTGGCGACTGTAGCCCCTCAAGGCCTCAAGTCCCAGGGATGCCCGGAGGGCCCTTTGAATCTATTGTTGACGTGATACAATCAAATCGAACCATGTTTCGCGTACACGTAAGTCGGCAATTTGTTTGACATAGGAGCATCGTGGAACCTGTCGTGGACTTAGCAAAAAATCGTCTTCCATGCAAAGGCCACCTTGTCGGAGTCCTGTTACATCGCATTTGGATTGGGAGATTTTTGGTAATCATGCAGAAGACAGCCACCAAGTAAACAGGAGTCTTTTATGTGTTGATGCAAGATTTTGCACTGATCAGCCAAGATTGGGTTGGCTCAGGCTTAAGCAACCGGTAAGCCACGGGAATTATAGGAGATTATATAATGTGTCAAAGTAAAACTGGTGACTCACAGGTCATTCATAATTCCAGTAATTGAGCGGCAGTACCGGTAATCCATCAGGAAAACCGCAAGCCACTATGGCGGCTATGCAGCACAAGCCGAGTGCTAGGCGGTGCTAGGCGAGTGCTCCATAGTGCCCATAGTAACTTGCGGTTTTCCTGATGGCCCCACATCAGAGGTTTGGGAATCGCGGGAAATTACCGAGGGATGTTTTTCCTGATGGTTCCCCAGAGCAACTCTGAGCAAGTAACCTTGATACACGGATTATGGGCGAATCGAGATGTATCAAGACGTCTCCTGCTGTAGAATACAGAATTGAGATAGACTAAGTGTCCTCTAATGATCTTGATTATTACGACTTGGACGCCTGGCACGGTCTCGCCGGCGAGCGAGCAGCAATGTCAGACACCGACGGTGTTTTGAGGTTCTCGACGTAAGGGTATTGATTTTATGCGAAGCGCTGTTGTGCTGGTCGTGGTCCGTTGTGGTGGCGGAGAATGGGAGATCAGTCTGATGTGAAGACGGTGAAGAGCAAAGGCTGGTCACGCGGTGACGCTGGCAGTCACGGATTGCATCAGCCAACAAAAACAAATTCTACGGCTCCAATTGCCACAAGGGAGGGTGTCCCGGTCAAAGAACAATGAAGATTGTGTGGAAAAAGTTCAAGAAATTCAGTTTGTATTGCTGTGGGTCGGGATCGGCCCAAGATCGGCCTTAAAGTTGGTTCGGCTGACCGCCCATAGAAAGCTCAGAATCAGCAGCCTTATAAATGTACTGTACTATTGCGACCAAAGGTTCACGGGGTGTCACTCGTCACCTCAAGTGTTCACTGAACAAGGTAAGTATTCATTCCTCGGCAATCACGTCAAAATTGCCTTATATGGAAGTCCGGCGAATGCCGGACAAGAAATTTTTGACATTCGGGCTCAAAAAATCGAACGCCACCGTTACCTAGGTCAAAGTTGTTCAGTTCACAAGCGGCTGTCACGCGTCACCTGTACCGTTGGTCGTAATAATACAGTAGTCTAGAAACAGTGTCACAATATCCCATTTCGTCCCTCAGTGTCCAAGGAAAATTAATCCCGCAACCAAAATCATATCCCATTGTGCCGAATTTACACTGCGGCAGTGAAGTACGCCGCGCGTAGTGGCCTCTCCAGGGATTGGAGGCGAGTCGTAGAGGACGGAGGTAAAATAAGTATCCGAGAACTCATCCAACTCCGCAGAGAGTTTGGACGCTGGTGAGATGGCGGTCGTGTCGCCAGTCGTCTCCGTTCTGTAGGTGAACGGAGAAGGGAATTCCCCGATGGCTGCCATGTGTGTCATGCTGCCCACTGGGTCGGGTGCGGTGACCAGCTGCGGGCCAGAGAAGGGATGCAGTGAGCGCCGTGGTCGGACGGTAGTGATCCGCGGGCATGCAGCCGCCGCGGCATCACTTGTCATGAGGCCGTAGGGGCGGGAGGCGGAGGGGCCCAGGTGGAGTATCACTGACTGAGTCGAAAAGGAGAATTCCGAGGATACGGACTCGGAGGAGTCTATGCAGGCTGAGTACGCGGAGAGGGCGGGATCCATGAATGTAGACTTCATGAGAGGTGTGGAAGTGGGGATTGTCAGGTGGGGGACTAATGGCCTGTGATCGCTGGGCAACTCGGGAGACGGAGGGATGGCAGAAAACGACGAATGTGGCAATTGAATTGCATGTTCGACGAGACTGTCGATGGCCGCAGTACTTCTCCGGTCCATCTTGCCTCCCCGGTTCCTCCGGCGCACCAAGAATATAAGGAATATCAATAGGCTCAAAAGAAGGATGCCTCCGAATGTAACGCCAAACACCGTGCCCGCACCTCCAACCGCGCCGGTCCGCTGTTGACTTGGAAGAATTGGCATGCCAGAAAGAAAAAACGGGGAAGGGACAAAATAAGACTGCTCAGAGTCATATATGCAGGATCCGGACCATAGGATTTCGAAACAGATATTTCGGTGGGCGCGGATGTTTTGGTGGCGACACCGCATACTTAAGCCAGCCAACGTAAGCCAGATTTGTCAGCTCGGCTCGGGAGCCAGCTGTGGCCGAGCCGCGGCAACACTAACAGCGACTGATGATCAATCATGGTGGCGATGCACCATCTCCTCTTTTTCACCACACAGTGACAAAAGATTTCCCGAAATTCGGTTACCCGGACTCGCTGCAGGCTGGAAGCTCCTGTAGCATCGCCGTGCTGCACAATTGATGGGCTGTTGCCAATCCCGCTGCCTCGCCGTCTACCCCCTCAACAGACCCATTTTGAGCAGGGGCAATATTGCCCTGGGCTTCGCTCGCACTGTGATTTCCTAGCAGCTTCCAAGCCACCGCGTGAGTTAATTTCTCATGTTCCTGCTTCTCAAGCGGTTCGTCGAACACAGCCGTGTACCGTGGTTCCTGTGTACCCTGGAAACGAGCGGGATTATATCGCAGTGCTTTGAATTGACCGCATCACGTCCTTCCAATTGTCTCAAACCTCTCCCAGATATGGTCTGCTAATCCGCCTGGACTTACCTGGATCGTCCCGTCCGTCCCTTTGTGGTATAACTCTGCCCTTCGTTTCCTGAGCCTAATCGCCGCCTCTCAACCAGTGCCTCGTACATATCGGTGCCTCTCTGGCTTTGGTCCGGTTTCCTGCGAAGTATGTAGATATCGTGGACACTTTGTTCTGCAGCAATTCACCCCAACATTTCGGCTAATCCGCGGCCAGCTGGAGTTTGTTGAGGTCTCCCCAGCTATGTGCGCGCTTGTCTCTGCGTGTTTGTCGCAGCCTGGATCCTCGCAAATGATCACTGCTTGATGTTCATTTCCCGGCGCACGACTGGCAACGACTGGGGCGTATTAGATCAATTGCGCAGAGTGACCTATTCCCAGCCTGGATCAGAACATTAATTTCCGTCTTCACGATCCGTCGGGCGTACCGTCGGTCATTGTGCTCCAGGTACTCGGCGCGGCAGTTTCAAGTGGGCGGTGGCCAAATGGCGGGTTCGCGTACAATTACGGCAGGTTATCGCATGTCCGTTCGCGACGGATTAGTCTCGGGTATACCCATGAAGGTGGGTTTTCTCTTTTTGACTCCGGGCAGCGCCTGATGCCATTTCCCGTGGGCGGGGGATTCCAAGCCTCCCTCATTATGTAGTTCTTCAAAGCGATCAGCCCGAATGGCGGGTGTGTCAGTTCCTCGGTCCCACTCTGTGCCAATGCCCATCCCCGTCTTCCCCGGACTCTGAGCGCTGGTTGTCTTGGCGGCGATCAAAGCCGAAGTATCCGAGCACCGTGTTGCATGGCGCATCACGGCCAATTTTCGCGGTAAACGAAATGGAACGAATGTCTGCGACGAGCAACGTGCGTTTTAATCCGATTCTTTTCGTCAATCCGTGGTGCTGAACAGAGCCGGGAAGAGCGCGAAGAAAATTCGCGAAGTGGTACCCACATCGACCTTTCTTCTGCTATATTTGATTGCCAACTCTTGCGCACACGTGCAACATCAACATGGGCTGGGTAATTCCAGATTTTATGAACTAGCCGTGGCAGTGCGACTTGCCGTCGCGAAACGCAAATTTCCAGGCGGTGGCGTGGCACCGCACTGTCACCGCACGAAGTGTACAGGGGCATATCTGCAGATAATTCAGAATACAATCGCAAGTGGGTTTGTGTCGCGGCAGTGCTCGGACGCGGACGACTATCCCAAAAACTAGACCCCGGGTTCCGTCTGCTAATGCGGAGTCTACGCATGGCCTCGCATAACTGAGCGCTAAATGTCGCACCTTATGGAGATCCAAAGACATCGGCTGTCACGCCGCCGATGGCAGTGATGGCATCGCCTTAAGCGAGAGGAGAAAACGTAAGGGGTCTGCTCCTTGCCCTCTCCCTGTCGCACCCCCGCAGGCCATGTTTTCCTTTCTTCTTCTTCCACTCCCCCTTTTTTTTCACGTCGCGAGCGCTCTGCTCAATGTTACCATTGATGATACCGACACGATGATTCAGTATAACGGACTGTGGACACCGGATTCCCAGCTCAAATCCTCTCTCGATTATGGCGGGGCACACACTATCAGCACGGACCCCACTGCGAACGCTATCTTCACATTCACTGGTGCGTTCCACCCAAAGTCCACGTTGGACATAGTCTTACAGGCGCTGTCATTCATCCAGGAACGGCGGTATATTACCTGGCGCCACGATGGTCGTACGCCATCTTCACGGACGTCAGTTTGGATGGGGCGCAGCCCGAGACGGTCAATCTGACGGACCCCAATGCCACACCGACGCAGCCAGGTGGATCAGAGTCTGCGGAATATTCAGTAGCATGGTGGAAAGACAACCTCGCCAACACGACGCACAAAGTAGTCGTTACGATGACGCCAGGGCAGCAGCAGACACCCATAATAATTGTGGATGGATTCATGTGCGTACGCTGCTCCTGCATCAAAAATACTCTGCTTCATATCCGTCCTCAGTTATACTGTCAACAACAGGTCATCTGCAACATCTTCCAGAATGCCCTCGCCGTCCAGCAAGCCCTCGCCATCCCACGAGTCCTCCTCCTCCCCATCTAGCACCACGATCCCAAGCACAAGCGACAAGCTCGCAATTGAAATTGGCGTCGGCGCGGGAGCCGTCGTCCTCATCGCTGCCATCGGCATCACGTTCTTCTTTTATAGACGCCGGCGCCAGCAGAAGAAGGGGCGTGTCAGTAACGTCCTGGACGAATGGGGCCAAGACTACCCGCCTGCTGCTGCTGTGACACCATTCCGCGCCGCTACTGTCCCCGAGCGTCCGACGCACGAGCCGAGCATGTCAGACGCTTCGAGACCGCTCCTCACCCCTGCTGCATCTCTGTCTTGGGACCGCTCCGCCGCCCCAGCCCCAGTTTCCCGCGCGACCTCGTATCGTGATGACCCACACACGGCGCCTATATCGGAGTTTGGCTACCGCCCTGGAGACGAAGGCGCGTATGAAGACGGGATGAGCGATTCTATCGCCAGTGGGAGCGGATCCACGTCTATTACCGCGCCGAAGGCGGGATACGCATCGGCGCGCAACGAGAAAGCGGTACCGCCACGAGAGATGACCCAAACACCTGGGCCTCCCGCATACACTGAGAGCTAACATGGGCTCTTGGCGGCGGATTTCTCGGGACCTTTTAATTTATTATTGTATTCATTCCTTGCTGGTTGCGCCGCTTGCGCTTCGACTGCACATATTATCCTCTCCGTTACATATAATTACATGGCCGCAAGGGCACGCACAGCAAAAGTTGTATAGTAAAGCTGCATAGTCTATTTATTTACTGCATGATACCACCGGTTATGATATTCACGAATCACGAGTATGGCGATTCACACCTGTCCACTCACTTTCCTGTGGGACCTGGGCCTTAGTTGTGCTATGGGACTTACAGGGCTCAGTCGAGGGTGATGGAAGAATTTTCTCTTCAAGCTCGACAAGAAACCAGATTTTAAAGATACTAATTTTTTCTGGCTCCTAACAAGGGATGGTGGCCACCAACGATGTTGAGACATGGCATTGTCTGTGGCTCATCCTAGGATATATTGCACATCCTAAACTTTCCCATAACTCCCCTAGCGATGAAGTTTTGGGCGATCCCTATTATACAGTGGGTTAGGAGGTCAACGCTTTCACATTTTTCCTAAGTTTTCACTCTGGAAGTTTCCATTTCGTTCAATCCAAAACTCAGACGATACACTCGGAAGCCGACAGAACGGCTCACCACGAGGCTTTCCAGTTGGCCATCGGGAAAGATCAAGTAACACCGGTAAAAATCAGGGGTGTCCACGCTCGTCAAGAGGAGATTCAGGGCCTTGCAAACGCGCCAGGGATTAATTCAAAATCACTGTCCCAAATACGGAATCAGGCACGGGATAGCAATCTTGTTGCGTCAGTATGTCTCAAGTCAACGGCGGCAGCAGTTGAACTTGGTGACAGGGAAGTCTAGCACCGACTTTTTAGGTAATATCAAGCTAATATGCGGAAATTGAAGATTCCATGAAAGATGTCTATTTTCGTGGGGTAAAACCAAATACCGCACAAGCTTAAGGGCACTGTGGGTAGGCACTGCTCATCGCAGTGCAGCGGAGTCTTGTGCAAAATGCCGTGCCTGCCGAAATTGACTGGCAGCCGCAATTGATCGGCATTCCGCTCCACTGATTGCGGCGCCCACAACACAGCCTTTTTGGAGAGACTCCTAGCCGATTCCCATGCCCTTTTCACTCGCTGCCTATGGTGTCATTTCTCGTTCTTCCCCTCCTCTTATTTTTCCATCGCGCGGGCGCTCTGCTCAACGTCACGATCGATGACACGGATCCGATGGTCGTGTATAGCGGGATTTGGAGCTCGGCAAAATCCAGTCTTGATTATGGGGGAAGTCATGCCCTCAGCACCGACAACAGTTCCACTGCAGGCGCAACCCTGAAGTTCACTGGTATGCCTTGGTCCCGGATGTTCACGTCCAATCAATGTGTAACGAACATCTTTGTGCACGCAGGAGTGGCCGTATACTACGTTGTCCCGCGATGGCCTTACAATGTGAACACCCAGGTTACCTTGGACGGAGGTCCGTCGGCAGGAGGCCAGACCGCCAGTATCAATCTCACGGACCCCGACGCGACCCCGACTCCACCGGGCGGCTCGGAGTCTGCGGCGTATTCAGTAGCCTGGTCCGCGACGGGCCTCAGTAACACGACGCACACGCTAGTTCTTAGCATGGTGACTCCGCCGGCAGGATGGATAATTCTGGCAGACGCGTTCATGTGCGTATGACATACACTCCAATTCGGGGAGATATTGACCCCTCCCTTCCATCATAAGTTATACTATCGACAACGGATCCTCTCCCGCGTCTTCGTCCTCCGCACAAACCGGGTCTCAAACTAGCGCTGCTCCGGTCACTGCCTCTCCTTCTGGAAACTCCGTTGTGCCCCAAAAAAGCAACACGCTCGAGATTGGGATTGGCACTGCCCTTGGGGCTGCCGCTCTCATTGGAGCACTCATCGCTGCATTCTGTTTCCGCAGGCGACGCCGCCGCCGGCAAGCTGTGGGCGAAGTGAAAAACGTCTTAGACCCATGGGACCAGACGGCATCCCCCGTACGGGACGAATGGGGTCAAGAGGCATATCCTCCGCCACCCGTACCTTTCCGCGCCGACGCTGCTCGCAGGACGCACGCGCCGAGCATGTCCGACTCGTCCGGGCCGTTGTTCGCGACTCCTTGGGAGGAGTCTTTGTATAACCCCACCTCCGAATATCGCGATACTCCTACTCAGTCGTATTCCGAGTCGGACTTCAGCTCGGGCGGGTCGCGCGGACTACCGCCCGGTGCTCGAGCGGCAGACCCAATCACGTCGGATGACGAAACGAGCGAATTGGCTCGGGGAAGTGGGAGTATTGCGCGCAGAGCGTCTTCGATGGGATATCTCGGGGGCGCCGGTCCGTCGATGCGTCGCGAGAAGTCCGTGCCAATTCGGAACACAGGCTACACACCTGCGCCGCCGGCGTACAGCGAGAGTTAAGGTCGGGCTCTCATTCGTCGAAAGTAATTTATTCGAATATCATTCCGTCCACGTTCCAATGTCGCTACATTTGCATTTTTTCAGGACTGTCTCCATTCTTGTATTCTCTCGCACATTGCATGAACTCAAGCGTACCACCAAGGCTGTCTACAAGGACAGGGATAATGACCACTTGCCGGATTCCTCAATTTAGGATGGATCCCTGGTACTGCTCACCAGAGAGAGGAGTACATTTTCACCCACAGTGGGAGAAGCGGAATTTATATTTAACGGGCAACTCACTGTATTGAGGTTCAGAAACAGCTCGACGGCAATGGTTCAGGTCGTTCCGCGCCAGTGCGCAAAGCTTCGATTTTTTTGGAGCGTCAAGTCTCAATCACACAAGATCCATTCGGTCCATGATCTGGAGCCTATCACACCTATCAACGATATTTCTCCTCGTTCTGAGCCATTAGCGGACACAGAAGGATACATAATTGGAACTCCGCCATTGTTCTCGGCCATTGCCGAAATTGAGGAGAATACGAGCGACCGCATAGAAGAAAGCGGTAAGAACTGAGAGATTTACCGCTAAGGCGTATCTCTAACCCACAGGAGTCATTCCAGTTCAGAAGGGGGGGAACATTCGATTTGAGATATCTACCCATACGCAAACGCCTTTTGATTTCTACGATATTGAATTCGCTGCCTGAACGCAGGGAAAGGGTTGAAATGAGACCGTGAGGTCAGCGAACCGCTCATCTCCTTATAATTATGTGGATGTACTGCACCTCCGCGCAGGGCAAGCAAAACACAATTTAAAGTCCGCATTCAGACAGATTAACCATCGCCAAACATTTCGGGCATCTTGGGCCCAGCCTAGGAAGTTCTAAGCGCTGGACTAGCAAACAACACCTCATGGTAATATTATTTCGCCCAATTCGTAGCTATTTGGTGTATAAAAACCCACCACACGGACATTCAGTGATAATTGAAACGCCGCCATTGTTCTCGGCAAATGCCGAAAGCGACAGCGGCATGGTGGAGAGACGGATCAGACTAGTGGAAGTAACGTCCGTTGTGCGTTCTTGACAAACGAGAGCGATGCCAGCTTGAATGCAGAGAGGGGATATTTGATTTCAGAGCGAGAAGAGATGTACGCATATATGAATTCTGTCGATAGAAGGAAAGGATTGAATTGATACCACCGAATCGCCCGCTTCCTCATTGTATGTTGAGTATTGCATCTCCATGCATGGAATAAATGGCAAGAATTTTTGACTCCAGAGTAAGAAGAGTTTGTACGCATAAGCCTTGGATTTTCGTCAAGCGCCAGGATTCAATCGCACAAGATCCATTTGTTTCATCACGCTCAATCACACTTATGGATGATATTCCTCCTCGTTCCGAGCAAATAGCGGACGCAAAGAACCATCCACAAAGGAATTTACTGGTAAGGGGCATCCGAAACACGGAAGCCATGCTAGTTCAAATCAATGGGGAACGGTCGATTTGAGATATCTACCCATTCGCAGAGGCCTTCTGATTTCTACGATATTGATTTTCGCTGCCTCAACGCAGGGAAAACATAGAAATGAGCTCTTTCGGTCAACGAAGTGTTTACTCACTTTGTAGATGTACTCTGCACAAGCCAAACAAATGAGAATTCAAAGTCCCCATCAAAAGTCCCGACCGATCAAACCATCGCCGAACATTTTGGGCATCTCGGACCCAGCCTAGGAGATTGTATGCATTTTTCGAGCACACAACACCTTGGGATAATGCTATTTAGCTGAATTCCTAGCTTCCGGTACGTGAAGAACCACAACACAAGGACATTGAGGAATAATTGAAACTCCGCCATTGTTCTCGGCAAATGCCGGAATGGACAACAATGCGAGCGGCATAGTGAAGAGAAGGATGAGACCAGTGGAAGTAACGTGCATTGTGCGTTTTCGACACAATAGAGCTATGCTAGCTCGAATTGAGGGTGGGCATATTTTTTTTGAGAGCAAGAAGCGATCTAGTGTTGCCGCGGCTCGGCTACGGCTGGCTCGGCTCGGCTTTTGATGGCTCCAGAGCCATCACCGCCTAAAGCCGAGCCAAGCCATTTATAGACGGCTGGCTTGAGCGGCTTGCGGCTTAGCTGCGTCTCAGCCGCGGCTCGGAGAGCATTGTTTGCCGCTTGGGTTCTAACCACTCATACGACCTTTTAGTAGCTGCAGGATTCTCGAGATAACAGGGCTTACATTTTGCACCCCACAACAACGTCGGCACTCGAAATCGATTGTTCAACGTCAAATGATTATCGGATGTGCCGTAAGGTGATCTGATCAGCTGTCTCCGCTCAAAGTCCGCTTATCGTATTACTTCTCGTGGCACGCGGGTTGCCATGAGAAACACCCATGAGTTGTTCTCTGTAGTAGGAGGCATCACACAACATGTAGAGTGCTCAAAATACCAGAGGGGAGTGGTCTGCTAGCACATTTGAAAAAAGGCCTGAAGCCGTGGCTAAGCTGGGCTTAAGCCGGCTTCAGCCGAAGCCGAGCCACTTATAGCCACTGTGGGAACGGCTGGCTCGGCTCGGCTAAATTTCGGCTCCGCTCAATCGGCTAGCCAAGCCAAGCCGAGCCGCGGCAACACTAAAGCGATCTACGCATACGCGTACGGGTTCTTTGAGCGCAAGAAGCGACGCACATTATCATACACCTACTCCATTGGTAATTGTCTGAATCCCATGAATTGGCGGAAAGGACTCATCGCTAAGGTAGTAGGGGACATCCACTTACGGTAAACGTCACGTGAATCTTCCATATATGGGTAATTTTTAGAAAATATTGTGGTGAAAGACATGTAGATCAGCTTGTCTTTATCCCTTCCATGAAATTGTAAAAACATATCTTAAGAGTATTAAACCCAGCTGGCTAAGGATTTCAGTAAGAACTGAGAGAGGAGATGTGGTCGCAAAGTGGATCACCTCTCGCTGATCATTGACGATCAAATTATGATGGCAATTCCATCGCAACTTGGAAGAATAACTCCTCACTCAATATTGACTCTTTTCCTTAGTGGTCTGGTTTTAACATTCTAACTAAGTATACCTACAGATTCATGGAAGGGATAAAGACAAGCTGATCTACACGTCTTTCACCACAATATTTTCAAAAAATTACCCATATATGGAAAGCTCACGTGACGTTTCCCGTAAGTGGATGTCCCTTAGCTGCCTCCACGCATGGCAAGCAAATGCCAAGTCACCAAAGTTCACTCTTCACGCCATTCTCGGGCATCTCGGGCATCTCGGACATCTCAGACGAGGTTCTATGAATTTGAAATGTTCAACTCTGGGACAACCCCCATGTGATTTCGCCCATCTTTGGCCCTTGGTGCACGAAAGACGCTCGTGAAAATAGATTTGAGAGTAATTCAAGCTCCGCCATTGTTCTCGGCAATTGCCGAAATGGACAACAATGCGAGCGGCACCGTGAAGAGAGGTGTGAACACGATCAAGAGATAGATGCAGACGCAGGAGAATGTTATTCCAGGACTAGGAGAAGACGTCGGCCGAGACTTAGCGGCGACGAGACCCGTACAATATGTTGCTTCTGACGTTCGGATATCACATAGATACACAGCAAGCGGACAATTTATTTTCATTGTATAGAGAAACAGAAACGTGGATAGCGATACAGTGGGCACAGAGGTAATAATCAGAAAGAATAAGTGAGCGTAAGGAGCGTGGGCCGCGAACGGCGTTCGTAGGGGATGGGGTACAGCGTAAGGACGGGAAGACGAATAGCGGCACATGAGGATCGAGGTGGGCGGAAGGTCGGTGGCACCGGACGAAATGGGCAGACGCAACGCGACGGGGGTCACGGTGGGGGCAGGCAGGCGTGTGTCTAGAGAGGAGGAGCTAGTTAGTATCGGGCGACGGAGGAGAAAGCCAGCGGGATGCACAATGTACGCAGGGAATAAACACGACGGGTATAGGGCGAGCGCGGCCGGCGCGCTCATGCGATGACGCAGTACGAGGGGAACGCGTCGCCGGGGGCGGCGGACTCGAGGTTGCGCGGCGGGCCGGCGGGGGACTCCTCGGCGTCGACCGTGCGGGCGGTGGTGGGCAGCTCCGCGAGGAAATTGATGGGTTGGGACACGGAAACGGCGGCGAAGTTTACGCCGAACTCCTCGAGGGAGAAGGATGTGAAGGTGTCGGACATGGTAGCGATGTGGAGGTAGGCTGGTGAGAGCGGGTGTGGGTAGGTGGGCTAGCGGATGGCGAGCGGTAGAGGATGAGATGCTTTGGGGTAGCGGGAGGCAAAGAGCTCGTGTGGGTGGGTTACTGAAAAGTAATGGGGGCGCCTGTGCAAACAAAGCCGCCTTTTTAAAGCCCCTCTGCGGAACAAAGCCGCACGGTGGCATTGATGTGCAATGAGCCAATACCGCCGGTCCACAATGCCATACGATCAAGAAAAAACGCGGTCCCATTGTCTCTTTATTTCCCGAAATGGCGATCAATGGTCGGCGGAGTTTGAATCTCGGCACCAGAGGAAATGGTCCTGCGTCGTGAATGGCAGCAGGTGCTGCAGCGATTCAGTGCGCATTGTCCCCCAAGAAATTGCGGACGAAGGAGAATCCAGTGACAAAGGCTGAAGACAAGCCCGAAAAGTGATGGTTGATGTTACACGTGGCCATGTGACGGGCGTGACACGCGTGACTTTCTACCCCACCGCCGTCTTTGCCTCTCACCTCCTCGACTGCTAGCTTTGCTGGGTTCTCGATGCGCAAGATCTTTTACTTTGGCTTCTCTGCGCCTGCCAAGTTTCGCCTGCACGCTTTGTCTGAGGAATTATGCCACAAGAAGTCTCAATGCGGAGTTTGAAATAACAATGGCGTGGCGGAAACAAAGAAAGAACAGTGGGCCTTTATAAAGCGCTTCGCGTCTCTCTTCCGAGTCTTTTGCCTCTGACCTCCGACCCTCACGCAATGCTCTACGAACTCCCCATTGGCGCCTTTCTCGCAGCTTTCCTCGTTCTCGTCCCCTTGCCGTGGCATTGGCGCGCACGCAACGTCCCCACGCTCTCTATTATCACTTGGCTCTTTGTTTCAAATATTATCCTCGGGGTGAATGCGATAATATGGCGGTACTCTATAGAAGTCACCGCGTTGGTATGGTGTGATATCAGTGCGTTGTCTTGAACCCCACGACTTGGCGCAATATTGACTTTCCCAGCCACGAAATTGCAGATCGGTGCCACCATGGCCCTCCCCGCGTGCTGTCTGTGTCTCTGCATACACCTGGAGCGCATCGCCTCCGTGCGGGAGGTGCGCACGACCGCCGAACAGAGGACGCGTCGCCGCATCTTCGACATCGCCCTGTGCTGGGGTCTCCCCTCAATCAGCATGGCTCTTCGTGCGTTTACTTCTTCTGCTTATGCAACCCCTCAATCTCAATTTATTTATGCCAGACTACATCGTACAAGGCCACCGCTTCGATATAATCCAATACTTCGGCTGCCGGCCTACGACGTACATCTCCCTCCCCGCGATCTTCCTCGTCTGGGTCCCGCAGCTCATCGTCGTCGCGCTCACGCTCGGCTACGCCTGCACCGCCCTCGCGCACTTCTTCCGCCGCCGCCTCACCTTCGCGCGCCACCTCGCGTCCCAGACCCAGTCCGCCCTCACGCCCTCCCGCTACCTGCGCCTCATGGGCATGGCCCTCACGCAGATGCTCTGGGCCACCTTCGTCACCGTCGCCAACATGTGGTTCACCGTCAGCCCCGGGCTCCGGCCATGGGTCTCCTGGGCCTCCGTGCACAGCGGCTTCTCGCGCGTCGGCGTCTTCCCGCGCCTGTTCGTCCCGCAGACGCAGTGGAACTGGACGTACTTCTTCTTCTGGACGGTGCCCATCGGCACGCTGTTCTTTTTTGCGTTCTTTGCGTTTGGGCAGGACGCGGTGAAGGAGTATCGTGCCTGCGGGGCGGCGGTGGGGAGGGGTGTCCGGAGGGTGATCCGGATACCCGAGAAGAAGCAGACGCTGGCGCCGGCGGGGAGCGTTGCGCGCTTCGCGACGCCGTCCGCGACAGACGTCGACTTGAAGGACATCCCGCTGTCGCCGTCATCGTTCGCCACACACACCGACGCCGACACCGCGACGGAGACGGACGTTCCCGCATACTCCTCACATGGATACAGCTTCGACACACTCTCGACGCACAAGGTCTCCTTCCCCTCGTCTTCACATTCTGACGACACCCATTTACATTCCGACGCGCATTCGCATTTTCCCCCGGATATAAACGGCATGGCTTGATGCCGCCCCTTCCCTTGCCTTTCTCCATCGCATTTCCCTCCTTGCTCTTTTGTACTTTATCCGCGCCCTCCCTCATTTGCGCTGCCCACGTCTTACGGTAACACTCACGTACTAACGCTACACACTCCCTCACGGCATTATTCTTTTCCACCCTCTCTTTCGCACGAGCATGTTGTACTAGAAAGAATACAAAATACATCAATTCAATTGGGTCTCTCCCACTGAGTTAACCGGAGGACTACGCGGAGCTCGCGCTTTTTCTCTTCTCCCTTCAAGGGTGTCCCTTTGCGAACGAAACGAAGTCAGTGGCGTCGAACAGTCGTAAATTATCGTAGCAGCTGTTGTTGGATTTTTCCAACGCAAACTTCCCTCTCGAAGCAGCACGATTGACGACTTGTGTCGAGGCCACTACTCTTGTTGATTCAATTCGTCAGCTGGAGAACGTTCCCGATTTTGTAGCAGTTTTTTGCCGAGATTTTACCGAGTCTCTGATTGGTCAAGAGGTGTGGAGCAGCCAATCAGAATTGAGCAAAATATCGGCTAAAATTTTGCTAATATGGTCTTTAAAATACTTCTACACTTGATTACTCTGCAATAAAGCGGTGAAGGGGAACCTGTTTGTGGGGAAATCTCTTCGCCTTTCTCAACCGGAATCTTTCTGGTGGTCTCGCTTCGTCTTCCAAGTCCCACAGCTTAGTAGTACACGCGCCAGAAACACAACAAATTGACTTGAAATCGATCGGTTTGAATTCCACCTTAGTACGCACGCTCGACCCAACGACTCGGGGTGTAGTACTCTTCATCGACCGACGGAAATATCATATTACAGGGGGGACGAGCACCGATTTATCTCAGCCTACCTCCGTTTTTCATGCCAGTTTCATGCCCTGTTCAACGACGATAGAGAGGGTCGCAACGTTGCCTGCGCGCCAGTGTGAGGGCAGGGCAAGGAAGAGGGAAAAGGCGGAGATGAAGGCGACGGGGGCCAATTCGGGGTGCATGACGGTCGTGAGAGAGTCGAAGCAAGACACAAAGAAGCCATTGCGCGCTTTTAAAGGCCCAATTGTGCAGAACAAAGAGGCGGAGGTAAGGGGCACTCGGGATTCGAATATCGGACAGGGGGGTGGGGGGGTCCCGAGGAAGACCTTGAAATCTTTTTATTGTGTATTTCAAACTAAGTGTTTAAAGCACATTTGGGCCTATGAAAAGCCCTGTAGGACATGTATTGAGTCCCCAGAGGTGTCTAGATATCTGGCCCTAGTATACACACAGGAATATTTTTGCAATTTAGTAGTGGTATTATAAATTGTCTGAAGCACTTATTCAAGTCAGGTACTGCTCAAATAAAATATATTATGGCCTGTATACATCCAAAAACCTGCTGGTATAATATACTTCACATCGGCCTATTTGAGCGGGAGTGGGCCGAGCGGCCATCAGAAGGCGATGCATGTGCACATGACCTGGAGGAACAGTCCGGCGCTACCCATGGGAAACTCCTTCCCTATATAGGGGGGGAGGGTCTGGCTGAGGTCCTTATAAACCTTTTCGACCCTATCCATTATTATAATCCCGAGTGCCCCTTGGGCGGAGGACAATGGTGGATTGTTGATCCCATCAATTTTGAAGGCACATGGCATTTCGGCTATTTCCGGTGCTTCGGTTGGAATGCCCCGGGACTGCTGGACGGTCGTTGTACAGAATATGTTTTGTGCGCACTACAATTCACGTAGTTGATAACCCTGATTGATGCTGCACACAGGATTCGACCCTCAAATGCTGATCTATTCTGATCAACCACTCAGAATCCACAGAAACTACACGCTTTGAAGCATGGTGGCCCATACTCAAAGCGCGAGGAAACATCGCAGGACGATATTGCCACAGCACTGAATTGGTTCTGATCTTGAATGTGCCCAAATCCTGATTTTCCATGAAACCTTAGCCTAAACCCACTCAAACCCAATCATACTGTACAATTTCATTCGTCACGCGTCACGCACTCCCTGTGCCGCGACAAATTTTCGTCTTGGTCATGGGTCACGGTGCCCAGTGCCAAATGTAAAATTCACACCCAAACCAAATTTCTTGGAGCTGCAAAAAACGCAGAATTTTCGAAAATTTCTGTCTTGAATGCCGGAATTTTGTTGGGCGCACGTGACTTTTTAATTTCTCTGACAAATCTCCAAAATCTGCTAAAACTGAGAAAAAAATATTGCAAGGGTTTTTGAAAGTCGGGTGTGATGTGTGACATACAAATGGAATGAAATAGGACAGTATTTTCGGTCACAGGTCACAACTCGTGCCGATTTGAATGAAATTGTACAGTACTTAGACGCTCACATCCGATATGGCCGCAATCAATCATTATAGCTTCGATGCGGGCCATCAACAATGTCCGCGAACCAAAACCGAACCACCAGCCTACACACCGCAGGACTGCGCTCAGACACGGGAGAACTAGTACTGTACTACTGTACTATTTCGACCAAGTGTTCAGTGACGCGTGACACTCAGAATTTTTGATGTGTGCAAAAATCACCTTAATTCAAAAGAAAATTTATCGGGCATCCCGCACATCGAAAATTCTGAAATTGATGAACACTTGGTCAAAATAGTACAGTATTTCAACCGAATGTTCAGGTGACGGGTAACAGCAGCCTCTGAACTGAACGGTGATATTGAGGTTCCCTAGCCTAAATAGGCCAAAAACATGAAAAAATTCCCTCTGGCAGCTGCCGGATTGCCATATATGATGATTTTCTCATAATTGCTGACGAATGAACGTTTGGAAAAATGAACACCTTTGGTATCGCGTAACACCCGATGAACATTCGGTCGAAATAGTACAGTAGACGGCGCTCTGCTTGCGGAACGTCGCTTCTGGGGACATATCACGGTGCTGCCGTGGGACAGGTGACAGTCGAATACAATGACCGGGTGTGTGTGTGGGTATTCGGCCGGCTTGAAGCTGAACGTTGAACTTGGGCGTTTCAGCTCTAGGACAGTGCGAAGCCCGAGATAAATATGGTACCCGATCGTACAGCCTGTTCCGGGAGTAATGAGCGTCCTTCCTTCCCCGGTATCTTTCCTTCAAGTCCAGCAACGGCAACACAGGGCTCACGAATCTGTTGTTTTATTTCGCTATTTGCCGGTAGCATTGTAAGTTGAGTCTTGACGCGATGTGCCTAAGATACCCGGGGATGATTTCATGAAATATTGCCTTGATTTGCGATCGAGCGATGCCCAACCGTCGAGGCAGGCTGGCTGGAGCATTCCGAGGGAGATTGATGATGTGGAGCGCCATCGATTCGTGTTGCTTGGTCTGCCCAGAAGGACAGAACGAACACACCCGAGCCAAAATAAAAGGGAATTGTGCGGCGAGTTTGATATTCTTTCCACTCGATTTCAATGCGGTCAGGGCCAGCCAAAGGAACAAGGGTGCGTCGTGTTATTACAACGTGGTTCGCCTGAGTTCCGCGGGGTACCGCGAATTCGGGGAAGCATAAGGGTAATTTCGTTGGGCAGCAATCGACGCCAAGAAATCAGATTATTGCGCAGGCCCTTCTTCAGATCAATCCTAACGGAAACATGTCAAACTCTTTCGTTGCTTCGCGCGGTGCGATGTCGATATCAACACGCTGACCTGGCTTGGGTTTCTGTCGGTCGAATCAATTGAACATTTGATTCCTATAGTACCTGCAGCCACAGGACGGAGAGTTGGAGTTTGTCCAGGAACCATTTTTTTGATTGCCATCATACAACCTGCCGATCCGGATTCCGAGGGGAGCCCTGTCTGATGCCGAGAACCCTGATCGACGTCCGAGACAGCGCTGCCGCGAGGCGCGGGACCTACAATGACTGTGTTCCCTCATATGTCCCAGTAATATATATATACCCATAGGATATATATATTTGGGAAAGTTATGCGATAATAATAAATCAGCAGTCACTTATACAATAAAATGGCAGCAGTTGCATCTCCGGTGTTTTTTTTTTGCATAGCATGTGGATTTTCAATCCGTTCTACCCATACAGACAAGAGCGGTGCGGCGGGCAGCGTCCACGGTCCGACGATGTATATCGCATAAATACCGGCAAGTATGACATGATGGGACTGCATCACATGATTGCCGAGCATTTGTCCCCATCTAGCTTCCACTTGGCTTAAACCACCGCAGGGTTATGCCATGAACCTAAGCTGAGATAAAATTCATCTCAGCTTACCTCCGTTTTTCATGCCAGTTTCATGCCCTGTTCGACGGGCCACAGCCTCTTGGCGCATCTTGGCGCCGAGTTCTTGGCACTGCCACAAACACCCTGGAACAATGATCCAAAAGGGTTGAAGAAGAGAACAGATTTAGAGAGAAACGCACTCCTACCACCGGAAAATTCGAATAGCTCACCGTGGGATGTCGACCCGTGCTACATTGATTCTCGACTGCGCTCGACTGCGCTCCCCACGGTCCGGGGAAATGTTGTTGGATACTTACCTCTTTAACTCCGCATAAGATGATAATGAGCACGCAGTTCTTGGCAACTTCGCCGTCCATTGGCCAGCTGGTTTGACATGTCCCTTCCTCGGCGCAAGCACTCACCGAACCTGTAGCGGTGATTGGAATTACTCTTGGCACGTTCCTGTTCTGTAAGATGTCTCTTAAGGGCGTTAGTCGGACACCATTCACGCTATAAAAGCTAGATGCACCAGTCCCGGAAACCTTGACCATATCAACCTCAAAAATGTCGATGTCCCAGCAGACTGTCCGCATGACCGCGAAGTCTTTGCGCAATGTCCACTCCTCTTCTCCGGCCCGAGCAGCAATGGCCGACGTACCAGTGACGCTCCCGCCCATATTCGATATCTTCGACGTCCCCGTCCGACTCCGGAAAGATTCTCGCGTGTCCGAGCCGGCGAGACAGTCGCATCCACGAGAAACCTCATCCCTCTCCGGCCGCGCACTCAATCCCAGGCCAACGCCCACATCCCTTCCCAAACCCCTGGTCTTTGACGGCCCGGCTGGGAGGAGACCTGTTGTACGACAGCACCACGAACGGGCCTCATCGTACGTACCCCGACATGGCGCGGAGCCTGTCATCACCATGTTTGATGGCCCCGCGCGGTCTGGCGGGCGTACGCAGCGACCTGAAACATCGGGCAGAAAATCGGTGCGGATGCACGAATAGCATCGAGTTTTAATGGCTGCTGATAGGCATAATTCAATGCAGGCGGCACCGGAGAGACGGAACATCCAACTTGGGATGGGCGCGGCTGCTGCGACTGCAGTCACCTTCGCTGTTGCACAGTCATGGTATGTTGCGTTGTTGTGCTGTAGACGTCCGAGTCCGTTGACGTTTTCTGCAGAGTGCCTCGATCGAATGATTCCTGTTATTATTTAGATTTATGTTCCCCAGGGTTCCTCTCGGATTGGTTTGGATGGGTACGGCTAGATTTGGGCTAGATAGATCTTTAAAGGGTAGAACACAGAATTGTAACAAGAGATGTACAGTTGTAAACGCATGCCATCGCAACTAATCGTGAGGTGTCACCCGCCCGGTGAAATTGGGATTAATCTTAGCCTCTCGGTCCTGAAACCAGGAAGATGATAACAGCAAACCACCGTGATCTCGCGTTCAATTGGGCGGCATGAGCCACTGGTAGTCCCTTAAAGCCCCGGCGCTCCAGCCTAATCCGGATATTTCCTTACTTCATGGTCGTCGGGCCCCCGCGCAGCTGTAGATATATCAGATCCTCGTTGTGTAAAGAGCCAAAACGCCCATCGCTGACAGCATGAAGACGGTCGTCATCCTGTAACGTGTACTGTCCGGCGCAAGAGTGGGGCTCGGGTTCTGGTGCGTATGCGGGTCGACGTCGATGGGCTTGCGCATACTCACAAGGCGAGGGGTTTCGAGAGCCCCTTGGTGAAGACCATGTGCGGCATACAGTTAGTTTCACGCATGACACATTTCTGTGGTCATTAAGAGACTCGGTGCGGGATACGCAGCTAAGAAAAACGACGGGGTTGATCTTAGCCCACCCAACGACGTGTAGGTCGAGGCCGAGCAGGCCAGGGAGGTGATCGAGGGCGGCTCCAAGCACGGCTTCATTTAGCATCAGTCGTGAAAATAGACCTAGAAAAGGTGCTTCAAGCGTAAGAACAAGGTGGGAATCGTGTGATTCATGATATTCCAGCATGAAGATCAAGAGTGAGATATCGTATCTTGCAAAGCTTGACGATTTTCATGGACTGGTCAGTACGCAGGTCGCGTAGCCGCTACTTCTCCGCAGCGCATCAATTAACGTTAGCAACGGGCTTATGCTACGTACATCGGAAACGGGTGACGCTAGGACACCCATCGAGTGCGTGGGTGCATCCAGAGAGAAACTTGGGGTTATACTGAGGTTTTACGACCGGTACTGTTCGGGTATCTAAGGCCATTATGAGGTTGCATCATGACTCGCAGTGGGTGACACGACGCACCAAAGTGGCGGACCGCGGACATGGATGGCAAAGTCTGGGTAGGCAGCAGTAGCAGCACAAGGAGAAGGGACCGACTGTCCCGAGCAGATATCATGTCAAAGCAAAAGCTACAAAATGACACCAAGGTCAAGGATTTTTCAGAAGGACGCGGGGACAAGAAAGGTGTGAGGCTCCGGAACGCCAAAAAAACACGAGGGGCTTTTGTTTGCCAATTCGAAAATTTCATCTACACCATGTGCATACAATCATAACGAGAAAACCTTCAGACTTAAAATATGCAGAGACAATAACAGAATCCGTCCACCATATAACCAAAGTTTACTAAGTTTCCCGGTGATTTTATCATGCAGCAGTGCCGTCGATCCCAGTACAGTTCATGGAAGTTACACCGACGTTCGTCAAGTCTTTGGGGTTGACAGCCAAAATGAGATCGGGACTTTACAAAATATATAGTTAGTAAGAGACACAAATTGCAATACAAGTTACTCACTGCAATGCGAGCTGATCATTGTCCAACCCGGCGTCCGTGTCCACATTCTCGAGGAGATCTTCCATGTCTGTCGAGTCCCACACAAACAAAACAGACTGGTTGCTATTTTTGTTGAATTTTTGGAGCGTGTTATTAGGGCAGTCGTCGTCTGCACCGTCACCAGTCGCACTGAGGAAGGCTATTGAATCACAAGCATAGTGCAAGAGAACAGAGCTGCTCTTACCATGTGGAGATATTTATGCCGAAGGCCGTCGCAAAAGGGACGGCTGTCTCGTTCGCGGCGGGGCAGTTAAGTCCCTCTTCGCCATCTCTATCGACCGTGCAAGTGATAATGAGGCCAATATTCAACTGGGAAAAAATCTGCGACGACAATGAGTGTCAAACATGGCTTATCAACAAAGCCGTTTACTTACATTGGGGATGCAAGACTCTGCCCTCTGTTTTCCGACAGGCGTCAAGCCGGGGCGGCCGAGAGACGGCGTTTCTCCATTGGAGATAATGTAGAACGGTATCTTGGCCGTCGTGGACGTCCACGCGGTGGAACAGAAAGCTGCAAGAACAAGTTGCAGGTACTGCAATCGCATCTTCGAAATGAGT
This sequence comes from Mycena galopus ATCC 62051, assembly GCA_014925785.1. Taxonomy (NCBI): domain Eukaryota; kingdom Fungi; phylum Basidiomycota; class Agaricomycetes; order Agaricales; family Mycenaceae; genus Mycena; species Mycena galopus. Next base: position 349,861 of record WIQG01000153.1, read on the forward strand.
AATGGGCACACTGACAGTGGATATTGAATGAAAATTACTGAACTTTTATACGACAACCGGATGTTCATATCTGATAATTTTAGTGCGGAGATAACCGAAGTTTTAGGCGGCAAATGGAGATCAAGCGTAAATACGCAAAGGAAGGGCCGCATCAAACTATGTGAAAGTGGGTCACGAAATCCAGCCCATGTTCTTCCTTACCTAGATTCTGAACTAAAGAATGGAAGAGCCGCGGCAAGAAGCTTGGAGTGGGTTTTAGCTTTATTGTGATTTATCCAGCCAGTCCGCGACCACCGATTCAAAGTCCTTGCGCCTTGCTATTGGCATGCCGCCGTTTTCGAGTTTTTCTCTTATGTCTGCTACGCGTCGAGCAAGCCGACCATAACGCGCATCGAAATGCGTCCCGACATGCCCCCCAATCCCGCAGGAAGATCAAAACACATTGGCACGCCAGCCGACCTGGTTTACTCCGCATAGATCAACCACCTTGGCCAGATGTCGAGCCTCTGTTCAAGACATGCCTCCGATGTATGCACCCAGTCCCTGCGAGCCAAACGAGTTTCCACGCCCCATATCGAGCTTTCCGGATTTCAGGACCACTAGAGCGTGTATCTTGTCTAATCTACATACCTCCTGACGGCACGTTGATAGAATTACATAACTACAATGTACATTGTGGCCGTTAACTCGGGAACCGCCAAAGGGCTGGGCCTAAGCGCCGATTGATTCAACAGAGCAGTGGGGTTGGAGGGGAACAGAGTATGTAGACGGACGAGACGACATGCCAGGATAAGAGGCGAGAGCAAACCAGATGAGATTGACCAGAGCAGACTCGGAGCGACTGTGAATGGGTGTATTGTGGTGCGACTTTGAGGTGCGAGCGAGCGCAAGAGATCAAAGACGAAGCCAAAACTAAAGCTCACGGTCAGAAGTCGAGCTTCGCTTCGGATTGGCTAGTGCGGCCGGAGGTCGGATTCCCTGTCGTTGCGGCTGTTGGGTGGTCCTAGTTTTACGGCGAGTGGGATGTTGGACCTTGGTAGCATGAGCGTGTGGGATAAGGACAGAAGCCGGGCGGAGGAAGGAGCTGGGTCTTGCGCGGCTTTGAGTCAGCTTGTTTGAATGTACAGACCGGCGCGGTGATTGACATTGGGGCGTTTGGCAGATTCTTGGTGTACGAGGACACGCAGAAGGCAGGGCGATTAACGTCGGGAGATGATGCACCACGATGAACGTTGGCGGCGGGTATGAGAGCGCGGTCAGAGGTCTCCCCCACATCCCCGGAGAAAACCCTGTCGGAAATGAGCGTGCTGAACTTGGTTCGCGTGCGCGAGGTGGCGTAGGATGTCGCTTCCTCGTCTTCGGCGTGGCAGGCCACGAGGGGAGCTTGAAGCCGCCGAGCGCGCCGCTCTTCTCTGTCTGACCCGCCTTCTCCCGCAAAACCGTGCGACTTACGACGCCAAACTCACACCCCACGCCCGTTATCCTTCACCGCCTCCCGTCTAAAAGTAAAGAACGCCACGAAGATCGCGGACGTCACCGACCATGCTGCGTGGTATGTACATTGTCTCGACCTCCGGCGGGATGAAGAGCGTGGGGAACTGGGCGACGCGCGATAAGCCCGCGTGGACGTACGCCCAGGAGACGTATGGGCGGAGGGTGGAGACGGCGAGAGCCCAGACCATCTGCAGCTCAGACATGAGGATGAGACAGGTAGCGGGAGGAGGTGAAGGCAGAGTGAGAGGCAGAGAGGTGCGCGGCGAAGGGAGTGATGGAGGGCGAGGACTGGGGCCCAAATAATAAATTGAGAAGGCTAGAGGAGAAGGGGAGAAGAGGGAGTACCGGCAAAGATGAGCGCCGCGATACCGAGAATAAGAGGCGGAACTCAGATAAGTACGACGGCGATAATGTCGAAGCGGTGGCCGCGTACAACAAAGTCTATGCAAGCATTAAAAACGAGAGAAAAGAAAATGAAGAAAAGACACTCGAAGGAGCATGAATAATATCGGCAGTCCAAAGCACATCAGCGCCTCGAACACCTGTCTACGCTTCTTGTCCGATGCGGTGGTGCGTGCAGCGCGAACGGCTGAGACCTGCTCAAGGTGGATGCAGATACGCAGGCAGCGCAAAGCTAGCGCCGATAATTATCTTGGTCGCTTGACGCTTCATCAGTCCACTGCCACGGAGGAAAAATTAAATAAAGCGCACTGATATCACACCACACGACCGCAACGACCGCATCCCTGTCCCCCCATATAAGCGCATCCACGACGAAGATAATATTGGTGGCAAAGAGCCACGCGATGATAGAGAGGGTGGTAACGTTGCCCGCGCGCCAGTGTCAGGGCAGGGCAGGGAAGAGAGAAAAGGCGGAGATGAAGGCGACGGGGGCGAATTCGGGGTGCATGACGGTCGTGAGTCGGAGCGAGACGCAGAGAAGCCATAGCGCGCGCTTTTAAAGGCCCAATTGTGCAGAACAAAGAAGCGGAGGACAATGGTGGATTATTGATCCCATCAATTTTGAAGACACGTGGTATTTCGGCTATTCCCGGTGCTTCGGTTGGAATGCCCCGAGACTGCTGGACGGTCGTTCTGGACTGGGATGCGTTTCGTGCGCGTTGAAATTCACGTAGTTGATGACTCTGATGCTGCATGCGGGATTCGACCTTAAAATGCGGATTCATTGAAGAATTCTGCAGCTAATTTATTCCGATCAACCAGTCAGATTCCACAGAAACTTCACACTTTGAAGCATGTTGACCCGTACTCAAAGCGCGAGGAAACGCTTTATGACAAGATCGCCACGGCGCTAAATTGGTTCTGATCTTGAACTTGCTCGTATCCCGATTTTCCACGAAACATTAGCCCAAAACCCACTCAAATCCAACCATACGCGCTCACATCCGATATGACCGCAACGAACCATTATAGCTTCGACACGGGCCATCGACAATGATGAATGCCGATGGCAGACTGAAAATGGGGTCTGAACGCTACAATGTTACAGTACTTTGTGGTACATAAGGCGCGGACCGATTTTTTTTTTCCTTTTTGGGGTTTTTTGGATCCCTGTGACTAGGAAAGTCGCGGCGGCCTCAATTCTCGTCCGTTTGCCTTGTCCATAGGCTCATACACTGCGCATTTCCAATACGCAGAGGATGAAATCCTCAGAATCCTTTATGCGAGGTTTAAAATTGTTATAAAAGTGCCTTAGCAAGACTTTTGTGTTTTTCCTGTCGCTTTTTTAATAGGACACTTGTTCTGAGCTCAATTCCTCTCCCTTTCGCCTGTGTATGGCCACATTTTCTCCGCGCTTTCAATACACATGGAATGGCCTCCTCAAACTTTCAATGTCGGCCTGCAGGTGGTATCTAAGTGCAAGATATTGATGAACAATTAATAGACCACAACTAGGACAGTCCCGGCGGCCTCAATTCCCGTCCGTCTGCCTTCTCCATAGGCTCATTCGCTGCAGATTTCAAATCCGCAGAGGGTGGCATCCTTGGAATCCTTTATACACGGTTGACCGTTCTGGAAGTGCCCTAGCGAGAAGTTCATGTTTTGTGTGCAAGACACTTGTTCTGGGCTTAGTTCATCACCTTTCCGCCTGCCTATAGGCTGATTTTTTTTGTGTTGTAAATACGCAGGAGATGGGCTCCTCATACTTTCAATGTGGGCCTATAGGGGGTATCTGAGCGCACAAGGTTAAATCATTGATGGGTAGTCAATAGAACACTCACTGTGCAGTGAGTTCTGAACCGTTTTCCTTGTTTCTATCCTCAATTGATTCGGAATTTTAATGCGCAGGGAACGCCCTTCTCAACCTATTTTTGCTCACACTTCATAAAATCTCCTTTTTCTCACTCATTAAAGGTGGACATATATGAGACAGATGCAATAGCACCAATCCAACCGATATAAGTATGTATTTAATTCATGTTGATGGTTATGAGTTCAGTATCGACACAAACATCAACTGGTGGGCATCCCAGAGGGCTCCCAGACCTGGTTCACCAAAATCATGGTTAAAAAACACGATAGATCTTAGGAATGACCAGTTGGGAAGTGACGAGCAGTACAAGTCGCTCATCCTGTGCCTAAGTATCAGTAGAAGACGATGAGCACACAATTAGAACCATTGAACAACATTTGAGTATGCAGCAAGTGTTCTATTGACCACCAATCAAACATGACAATGTACAATGAATATTATGCACTCAGCTGCCCCCCTGCGGGCCCACATTGATAGTTGGAGGAGACCATTCCCTGTTGATTCAAGACGCGAAGAAAATGAGCCTATAAGCAGACGGAAAGGTGAAGAACTGAGCCCAGAACAAGTGTCCTATTCGAAAAAGCGGCACACAAAACATGAAATTCCCGCTAGGACACTTCTAAAACGATTTGAAACCTCGTTGAAAGGATTATGAAGATGCCATCCTCTGCGTACTCGAAATGCGCAGCGTATGAGCCTATAGACAAGGCGAACGGACGAGAATTGAGGCCGCCATGACTGTCCTAGTCGCGGGGATCCAAAAAACCCCAAAAAGGAAAAAAAATCGGTCCGCACCTTATGTACTGCAAAGTGCTGTAAGAAAAGATTGCAAACTTGACCCACCAGCCCTGAAACATTGCCAAAAACCCGATGTCTGCGAACTAAAACCGAACCACCGGCCTACACACCGCAGGACGAAAGAACTAGCATACGGGACTCTACTTGCAGTAACTCGGAGGACGATGTCGTCCAACCTCCGAAGAAAAAGTCCCGTGGGAAGAAAGCAAAGGGCGGAGAAACAGAGATGCTGTCCCATGATAAATGGCGTGCATGTTTATGTTATTTTAATTGTGACTTTGACAGCTTATTCATCGCACAAGAGCTTGTGTTGAGTGTTCCACGGGCTTCCGAACCTGGAAATCAGCGGATCACTCTTACGCATGCAACCCCTTTCAAAGAAGCACTTGCTGTCATTCACTCGACTGCGGGATGCACAGATGTCGCACGTAAACCAGTCTATTTCTCTTCCACATTTGTGATTTGACCTTCAGACGCACCTCTGACGCCCAAGGCCAACACAATTTGCCGGCATTCTTAAAGCGGTGGGCCGGACTCAGAGCAGCTTGCAATTGAATATTTGATTCCAATGGTACCTGCAACCACGGGACGGAGAGCTAGAGTGTGTCAAGGAACCATTTTGATTGGCAATCATGCCATCATACAACCTGCCAATCCCGATTCCGAGCTGACCCAGTCTGATACCGAGAACCCCGATCGACGTCCGAGACAGCGCTGCCGCGAGGCGCGGCACCCAAGCAGCACCCACAATGACACTGCGAATCATTCCTGAATCTGTGCTCCCTCAGATGTCCCAGTAATATATATTTGCAAAAGTTGTGTGATAATAATAAATCAGCAGTCTGACCGTCATACTTATACAATAAAATGGCAGCAGTTGTATCTCTGGTGTTTTTTGTGCATAGTATGTGGATTTTCAATCCCTTCTACCCATACAACTTTGTGCAGAAAAGAGCGGTGCGGCGGGCTGCGTCCGACAGTGTGTATGGCATAAATGCCGCGCAAGCAAGGGGGAATCGGGATTAAAATCCCGTACATGGTTGAAGAAGAGAACAAATTTAGGGAGAAACGCACTCCTACCACCGGAAAATTAAAATAGCTCACCGTGGGATGGCGACCCATGCTACATTTATTCTCGACTGCACTCCCCAGCACTCCCCACGGTCCAAGGGAATGTTGTTGGTAGTCTATTGTTTGCCGCGGGGGTCTGATTGGAATGCTCGCTTATTGCGCCCTCACGTACTTCGTCACTTCGTTGGATGTGGATCTTCGTCACATCGTATGCAAGTTCGTCGCATGCCTAATTGGGTGTCGGGTATCAAGCAGAAACTTCGTCAGATGATCGTCGGCAGTAAGACCTCGGTTGCCACACAGTTAAACGGTGTAACTGTTGGTTACGTGTGCCTTGACCACTACCATAACGGGCCACCACCCGTCTCCCGCCGCCTCATGCCGCCGTTTTGTACAGGCTCTCACAGCCCTCACAGCGTCAATATTTCAGAGGCGGAAAATCACATTGTGTGTCTGTGTCCACAATTGTGTGAATCTTTGAATGCATTAGAGACCTGGTTGTTTTGGCTTCGCAGGTGGACGTGTCGTCCCTTGGGACACCGTTGTTAATCTACCTGCGCCCTCTGGACGGCATTGAACACGCCATTTGGTTCCAGGCCATCCTTATTTGAACATCCCGTGGGGTCATGGCAATCTGGTAATGTTCCAACACAAGATGTGTGATACTGACATACACCATAAATACTCTGAGACTTGGGTTCATGAACGAAAGTCTTGAAGCTCCCCCAAAATGGTCGCTAGATTGGAAACGAAGACCACTGAACCACGCACTTGGAAATAAAATCCCAAATCCCTCGCCATTGTAAGGGTCTATAGCCCAAAAAGAGGGTCAGCAAAGTCGACTTTCAAACTCTTTATAAAAACATACGGGTTTCCAATCTTTCCTTTTTGGAGAGGTGCAAGACTTAACTCCGGGCCATTTCAAATTCCGACATCGGAAATATTAGGATCAAAACAAGGAGGGGGACGGCCGCAGGCCGTTGACCACCTTGTAAGAGCAAAAAATCTTGCACATGAATCGTAACCGCAAACCAACCGAGAACTCGACTCACTAACACTGTGCGTCTACGAGGCCAGGGAACACAGTGATAAAAATTTCACCAAGGAAAAAGGAAGGTTAAATTTCCACGACAAAATGAGAGTGGGTTTACAGAAGTTGCCAGTGAGATGTCCGAATATTATGGTAGTAACAAATTACTGTCGGTAAAGCCACGTCACACACCCGAATTGTACTCGGGAGGTGGATCATGCGTTGGGCGAAGAACCCATTCCATTTGTTGTCCACGTATCTCGCGAGAGATGTTACGACCATCCTCCCTCGAGGCACCGTCTGTCCAAGTCGACGAGGTTTCGTCCCTGGTCGGACTACTGGTAACACTTGTTGTATTCCTGGTTGAATAGTCCAATCTGATATAATTCCTCCAGGCCTTCTCGTTCGGGCGGGCAGCAAACCCGAGAAAGGGATCGATAGACGGAGCGGAATTCCTTATGGCGGACTCGCGTGATCCTCCAGAATTGCGTTTTTTAAAGTGTCGAATGAGGAGAATAAGAACTATGGCCACAGCGACTGTCCCAGCAACTGTCGCTCCGATTATGGCCCTGAGATTGACAGAGTTTCTGACGCGCTTGATCAGTTTATGCGGAGGCATATGCCGTGAGACTCACGAGCCATTGGAAGACGATGCGTCCAGGCCGCTAGGAGTCGAGGGCGTCTGAGGAAGTACTTCTTTGACCGTTATTATATCACCGAGACCAGATTCGTACAATGTGGTCGCCGATGGTGCTGCCGTGGAAGTCGCATTTTGCTTCACAATAGAATTTGATCTGCAGACCAGTGAGAACGCAGCCAAATGGCATAAGTAGAGAATGCGATACAATTTTGGTGCAGGAGGTAAGGGCGTATCCGGAGTTGTGGTTATGGTTGGGGTTGGGGTATTCTGTGGCAGCTTTGATGTTGGTTGAGTAGCGACTGTGGTTTGGAGTGTATTTGTTGAGCCTTTTGGAACTGGGATCGCGGATGTTGGTGCAAACACGGTCGTCGAACTAGTGGAAAAATCAATAAAGTTCGCTATATTTGATTGATAAAAGCGCGCCTAGACAAAGGAGGGAGTACCGTGTATGTTGGACCGACTGCAAAAGGCTGATCCAGGCCGCTGGTCCATAACTTGTCAGAGAGTTTCGGGACTTAACGTGGAAAACCTACACGACAGACGTAGAGTTATACGCTTCAATGAAATGAGGCCTGACGATATCCCGATCTAATGAGCTTCTGGACTACGGTAGGAGGATCTGAGAGCCCACCCGATATCCCCTGGGATTGTGAAAAACGACCCACTCCCAGAGAAGGGCTGCTTGTTGTTGATATCGTTCCAGCGCCCATTATCGACCACCTCGAAGAAGAATTCCTGCGGGTCGCCAGCCTCGATAGTGTACGTGACAACAACCTGAATATCTGCGGGCGAGGATGACGGATTGGAGATCTTCATAGAAGGGCGCGTTCGAGGGGATGGTTGCAGTGAATGACCGACAAGAGCAGCCGAGCGCTCGACGAAGTCATGGAGTTGGTTATATGGCACCCTAAGTCAGTCTCAGACAGAGAAGCTCGATGCTAAAAAAATTCATCAAGAGTGGGATAGCGGATATCAAGGTACAGGGGTAACTCTAACGGAACCACGTCGCCGTGGGCCGTGTTATCACCGTTTTGATTATCATTGAAGATTTTCCCAACGATAAATCCATCGACTTGATATATTGTAGATGCTGTCCACCCTGTCTTCACGGCATTCGAAAGTATTCAAAATGAGTGTCGGAGGGGATTGATTGACATGGGCCCAAGAGAGTGAGTATACAAAATCTGACTGCTGCGCGGAAGTTTACGATATCTGAGGAGACTTCGAGTGGAAGGAGCACATGTTACGCTCTCCGATTTTCACAGCTCGTTGCCAAGGAAATATGCGTCAAAATGGAGAGGATCTGCTATTTTAAGACAGCTATTGCAGGAACGATGAAAGATTTTTAGTTTCTCCGTAGACTTCTGTATTCGGCGTGATACACCTGTCTCAAGCGTCCGTCATGTCGAGTCAGTTTCTTGCCGGACCTGAGCTCGACATTGTGCAGGAAAAATGATCTCCACTTGTACTATTTCTGACTAGGCACTAGGAACCTGGCCACTTGTCAATTATATGTTTAGGTGCTTGTGTATCTGGCATTTTTGTACTTGAAGGGTGGAATACAACCTATGCCGCCTGTCCACGCCAATTCTCGGCCGAAAGTGATAGGTTGATGTTAAGCGGTGGCGCGGTAAATGTCGGGCCGCAGGGTGAGAAAATCAATTTCTTATCTCCGAGCGGCCATTTCGCTCCTTTCTCCACCAATTCTTTGTCAATCTACGACTTTGGAGGCTCGTTCTTTTGCCCTGACTTTGGGCTACTGTCTAGGTACACTAACTCGGTAAAAGAAATGTCACATGGTTTTTTCCGTCATTTCTGGGCCGAATCACCCCAAATAAAATGTTGGCTTCCATCGATTTTATGATGATATGCACAATTTAACCCATAACATCCTCATTTCATTGTCTCGGAATAAAATATTTGGGCATTTTCTGAAAAATTGAGTGTGTGGGATCATCTCATATTCATGAGTGGTGTATACAGTCTCAAAGTACTTGAAAAATGAACCTCATTCATGGTTTCGTACACCCAGGAGACCCTCGAACACCTGTCTACGCTTATTGTCCGATGCGGTGGTGCGTGCAGAGCGAACAGCTGAGACTTGCTCAAGGTGGATGCAGATACATAGGCAGCGCAAAGCTAGAGCCGATAATTATCTTGGTCGCTTGACGCTTCGTCAGGCCCCGAAAAATTGAAGAAAGTAGCAAACGCAGTGATATCGCACCACACGACCACAATGATCGCGTCACTGTCCCCCCACATGAGCGCATCCACAGCGGATATAATGTTGGTGGCAAAGAGCCATGCGATGATAGAGGGTGGCAACTTTGCCTGCGCGCCAGTGTGAGGACAGGCCCGGCGGGGCAAGAAAGGGAGAAAAGGCGGAGATGAAGGCGAGGCGAATTCAGGGTGCATGACGGTCGTGGGGGAGTCGGAGCATCCCACGCGCGTTTCGTACGTAAAGGTCGGAGGCGGTGGATTGCTGATGCCATCAATGTCCCGCACGGCCTCTCGGCTATCTCCGGCGCTTCCGGGCACCGTCCCGAAGCTAGTCATGGACAGTTAACTCCTCGTCTAGAAAGCGTGATACCAGCGGTGAATCTGACACCAGTTCTACCTGCTCTCGGGCTTAATCATGTATAATTCATGAATTCTGCAGCTAAGTTTTATATTTATTCCAATCAACCAATCAGATCCCGCACAAATCTCACGCTTTGAACGACGTTCCCCCATGTCAAAGCACGAGCGAGACACGGCATAGCATAATCACAACGCTTGCGCTGCGACTCAGACTTCCTCGCAATCCAAGTCCCAATTTTCCCGAAAGAATTCTGGTCCAATCGGCACCAAATTGGCTTTGATCTTCAGCTCCCTGAAACTCTTAAATACTCCGATTCTCCGCTAAAATCCAGCCTAAAAGTCGCTGAAAAATAATCAGATGCAACCGCCACGACACATGATTTTCCATGAAGATTTAGCATACAAGTCACCGGAGAACCCACCATACAAGCTCACATGTGGTATCACACTACTAATGATACTCCCTTTAACAAGTATTTGGCATACAAAATACGACACGGAAGCATTATGCTTCGATACGGGCCCTCGCTGATGATCAACAGCGAGAGCAACCGATTGATGGAAGAAGCACAAAAGATTGAGAGGAACGCAAGTTTGACCCAGCAACATCGGCACAAAGCGGGGGGCCGCGAACCCAAAATGAAACCATCGGCCCACACCTGGCAGGACCGCCCTCGAGGGAGAAGAAGAGAGTGGTTTCCACCACCCAGAGAAATGCTTTCCGCACGCCCGAGGGCAGTGGGGGACTACCGCGCTACCCAACTCCACGGCTATTTATATGCCGGGATTGGGGCTGTCTAAAAGCGCGACTACCCATTGAAACTCTGGGCTCCCGCAACCAGTTGGCCGATAAATTATTTCGGCCATCCAAGGTGTGGGACCGGGTCTCGAGGACCAGTTATTTGGATCTTGGCATTTCTGGATGCAGGGAATATCATCTTTGACCTCGAAGTAGCGATGATGAACCGAATCAAAATTGGGAAAATATTGTGCCCAGAGAACGAGAATTCCCGTGTCCATGAATCGCTCTATCATCTGCTTTCCCCACAAATGCCCTTGTTATTGCCAGCGAATTTTTCTTATTACCCCGGCCCTTGAAATCTACTGAAGCTGAACGTTAAACTTTAGTCACCTCGCGGAAATGACATTACAATTCAAGGATGTAGCAGAGCCCGAGATACCTAATCGTGAAACCAGAAACGAAGTACTCGTCGTTGTGCGCGAAAAAGGCGACCAAATCGGCGCACACACAGGGAGTGGGTTCCTAGCAGTAATAACCATCCGTTCCGATCAAGCTTCAACTGAAGTGGAACTACGGTAACATAAGACTCACGCATCTGTTTTCCTCAGGTGGTAGCATTGTGTGCCCGAGATGGTCGGGGATGATTTCATGAAAGATTGCATTAATATTGGGATGGTACTGCGGAATGAGCGGTGCCCAACCGTCAAAGCACGAGACTTCCGAGTGAGAGTGATTCTTAGGGAATGGAATCGTGTCTGCACGTAACGAACATACAGACAAAATTAGAAGTGTCCATACGATTACCATTCAATTCTGGTTCGGGTTATATCAATGCGTAGCATATGCCTCATACAAGAGCGTGAAATATCTGAACGAGAAGAGTGCTCATACCTTCGCTGAATGATTCATGGGTAACAATTGTGTTGACACCAATTAAAAGGTTACAAGCGGCCGCGAAGCCCGAGTGTGAATTTCGATTGGAACACAGAATAAAGAGATGTGGCCAGATTTGGATCCGAAGGCCGACCAAGCTGCGCAATCTGTCAAACGCCAAAAGTTCCAGGCAAAAGTTCCTAGAGCGGAGTTTAAAGGCTTCACCCGCCGGTAATTTTATAAAGAGAGAGATTGCGCAGGCCCTGCTTCAAATCAATCCCAAATTAAACGAGCCACTAACAAACTGCCCACGATTGCGCGCAGATGGTAGTCCGTTTGTAAGTGTGGGGGCTCTTATCAGTGTAAATGTCACACACTAGTGTTGGAAAAGTCCGGTTCGTAAAATCGGTTCGAACCTGAACCGAACCGAACTGAATGCAACATTAACCATATATCCATCTCCTTTGTTTTTCCTCTGCTCTTCCTTTAATTCCTTTGTCCTGTGACATCGGACACTCACTGCATTCCGGCGCCCCATAGCCGCACTTACGGCGAGCTCTTGCTAGCCGAGGGTAGCTGTGGCTAGCTATGCTTGGGCTAGGCCTGGCTAGCCACCTAGACAGTGTGGATTAGCCACACGTGATGTTAGCTCTTGCCAGTTATTGCTAGTTCCCCGACGCAACCCCGACGGGGAGCTGTGGGGAGGTCTGGGTAGGTCCGGGTAGCTTTTCGGCTAGGCTGCCAGCCATATGCGGCTGGCCGACTCGCTGAGGCCATCAAGGCCTTTCGGCTAGCTCTGGTGGGCGGATGCTGTGGCTAGAGGGTGTCGGAATGCAGTGACTGCTGCTTCATTTACTGCCGCCCCGCTGACCTACGCGCAGTATTTTCTTGACAAGGCGCAGTTCAGCGCGGTGCTGCTGCCTACGGCGCAGCCTGGTTATATTCATCCGGCCGGGGGCCACGTAGTCCCTCCCCAAGATATAAAATGGCGTGCCTATTGTTTGAATTGGCAGTCTTCTGCTCAAGTACCTAAGTCAAGTTCTTTCCTCTGTCACCCTCTTCCGTCACACATCTTTCCAATTCTGTGGAAATCACCTTCAAGCTCTCTTCAACTACGCCATCGAGCCTCGCTATTTCATTCCCTGCACTCGCCCAAGTTTAACCGGCTATGACCTTCGGACGTTCAGAAAATGGTGCTGCCGGCCTGAAGCAAATCGTTCGATTGTCTTTTACTGATGTGTCAAAATTTCCTCCCGCCTGCGACTTCTGTTTGCCGACGGACTTGTAATGTATGTTCACCATCACATAGTTTCGTATGCCTAATGAAAGTCATTTTTCACCTCATATCGCAACAATACTGTTGCCACCTACGCTCCTCTGCGGAAAACAACGGACGTGAGTTCGAATATCATTCTCATTTAATGCCACCTACCTACCTACCTGGCTGTCTTTGATGTTATGAATGTACTTTTACCAAGAACACAATATTCATGCCTCCGTTCATCTCAAACCGGAGCGAAGCGGAGGTCCGTCTTGTTTTCCTGAACGCGTTCGAACACCGAACCCGGCCTGGTTGGTGGGAGATCAATATCACCACCGAGGTGTGTCGACTCGCATCTACGCTGTATATGCAGGTAAACGCACGAGTTCGTGCCACCCTTGTCACTTCGTTACTTCCGCTAATTTTGAGAAAGTTAGTCACCCCATGTAAATTTGGCCCATTTGACCTGGACCCCCCCTCCCCACGTACGGAATTTTTAATCCCACTTTCCCCTTGATTCCGACGTTGTAACTGTGCTCATTCCCCACGGACCCTCCGCAGACGGCGTCATCGTCGTTCGCGTCTCCACATCTCGACGGAGAGATACATCGACGGCGATATATCCAGCAACGTCTGCAGAGACGCCTCCACAGATCAAAGCGCACAAAAAAAGACCAAAGACCGCATACAAATATTCCTACAAGAAAGGCATAGCAATCGGACTCTGGTCTTTGCTGATCTTCAGGGTACGTAGTTGTTTTAAAGTTGAAGAAAAAGCCCTCACTTCACTTGGAATCCTACTTAGGAACACCCGCACTTGGTGGATATAAAGATGGTCTGGTTTTGTTTGACCCAATGACGCACACTAGAACTGGGTATGTCAGTACTGCTATTGCTCAAGAATCTCGCTTACTCCAAGTGTGAAGGGGGAGTGGCATTGAAGACTTTGGGCTAGAGGGAATCCAGTCATTGCTCAATGATCACATATGCGGAGATGTCTGCCGTCGATTTGATCTAGACAAGACTGCTCCATTGGTGCTAGACAGTGATGTTAGGGAGGAAGGTGATGATGACGATGATCCTGATCCTCTGACTCCTGGATACGAGCCTGTCAACTTGTTGGAGGAAGTAAATGATGAACAGTGAAGGTTTTCCAGGAAGCTTTAGAACTACATTCATTAATTCGAAGGGCAATCATCGCGGGTATCTTGTGGATGTTCGTGATGGGCAATGCCCATACCTAGCAACATATTTTTAATGTTAACATAGTTTTTTTTCTTGTATACTGGACTGTAAGGAAGGAAGCTGGAGGGCACATGGAGACGACAGAGACGGGCTTCTCCTGGCAACAGAGTCACGGAGTCACGGCCCGATCATGACATGCATGACAGTTGACAGAAATTGAACCGCGACCAATCTGCCTACCATAGTGAGCTGCCTCGTTTGCCGTTTAGGATTTGTGCTGACCGCGTACTCGACTCAAATCGGGAGTATGAATGTGAAAAACAGGGCAAGAAGAGTACTCGATGATTAGCGGAACTACGAAGTGCGAAAAGTGAATTGCGAAGAGCCAGAAATTGATCCTGACTTGCGAGTTGATCAGGTCCGAATTGTGATGTGTTTCGCACCCAAATTGAGAGAGATTGAATTCAGAAAAGCAGAACAATCACAACATCCCACCTGATCTCTGCTCGATTTGCGGGATTAATTCGGATTAAGAGTGGGTGGGGTAGCGAGGATGGGACTTGATACCTCAGGACTCCGCCTTAGAAACCTCGGTATGGGCGAAGTAAACAGAGAGGAAAACACAAGAGGAAACTCGGCTTCGAAGAAATTGAAAGAAATGAAGTTTGCCTGCACCATAAACCGGAATCCATTGGATGTTCGGAGGGCGAGAACCCAAGGAGGTTGAGCGAAGGGAACACAAGGAGGGTGGCATTTCGACCAGCCACATCCAAAGTTGGTACGAGCACAGGGGCGAGACGCCTACAGAGTTCGTAACCGCGGGATACTGATTTGTATACTGTTGATGTGTTGAGGTTCAGAACGCAGACCAGTTCAATGACTGCGTGACAGTGGCAGAGGATAGCACTGAGCAGTGGCACCAGCGTGCGCCGCACAGCTGTTAGAGCGGGGGCGAAGCGGCGCCGGTACCCAGGACAAGAGCGGGAAGCGAACCTGACGAAGGTGTTAAAATACTGTCATTACAATCTCGTCGGCTTTATCCGTACATTCCCTTTCGTCCATTTGTCCGTAGTCACATGTCAAGCATTCTTTCTCCCTTCTTTCTTTTAGAAGGACAGCGTGAGAGTGTGGAATTCGGAGCCAAAATTCCGCGGGCCGCGTTCTCCGGTGTGACAACGGTCCCGACAAACACGGCATCGCTTTTTGTCCACTCTCCCATGCCGATTGCGTTGTTGTGGACTCTCTGGGCGGAGTGACTGGTTTCTGACCTGGCATGCTGCTCTGCGCCGTCTACTTGGCGGGCTTCAATCTGGAAGCAGGATCTCTCGCGCCTGGTCGATGACCCGCTCGGCGCTCGCTAGCTTCATCCTCATCCTCACGCCACAACACGGCTGCAGCATCCCATCCGCGACCTGGAGTTTCCCCACGCCGCACTGCGTGTTCTAATGATGTCCTTCCCCCCCTTTCGCTTTGGCCAGGCCTAAGTGTGCGTGTCAACCCACTTCCGCCCTCCACCCTCCCATCTCGACTCCAGGTCGATAGCCCTTAGTCGCTTCTTGCTCGGGCGCTTCGTCTGACCGATCGCCCTGGTAGGCTCCCAGAATCCCGAATAAGCTCAGCAACCCACCGTCTGCGGCCCACGCGTGCTCTGCCTTTCATGTATAAACACCACGGTCGGTGAACGTCAGGCTGGAAGTGACTTCTTTGCCGAAATCCTCGGGGAACAAGGCCAATTCTCTGCTGATTTTCTCCTCGGTTCGCCTCGTCCGGCCTTGCCTCCATTCCAGCGCCACGTCGTGGATGCGAGTGAATCCGTTTCGCTCGTTCTTCAATTGCTATACCCCATTCTTACCCGCTTCTCTCGAGTGAGGATATGTTACGAGGGGCCAAGTCGTTTTACCAAGCCCGTTGGCCAAGTCTGAAGGAACCGGAACTTTCGTAGCTGGGGTCATACTCTATTCTTCCCATCCGCATTACCTCGCATTACTCAGTAATTGAGACTTCCATAGACGGAGTAATTTTCAGCTCCTCGGATTCTTGGGCCAGGTCCATCCAGAGCCATTTGGGCCACTAGTAGGGCGATTCTGATACAGTTTCGGCACAGGACTCGTGATACATGAGGTGTTCCGCCGCGCCAAGAACCCGATGAAAATGCATCTCGCCTCGATATGTATGATCCATATTCGGGGTTCTGGAATCTACCTGTGGACGATATGGAGGGACAGAACTACATCCTCGTACATTTCTGCTGGACCAATCCTGCGCTCATCGACATTTGTTAACATTCTGTGTCAATTCTCTAGAATCTCCTGATGCTTTCCATTGTTGAGAGCTTGTCGGAGTGGTATAAACTATACTTCTCCGTACGTCTGAATCCGTTTTAATCTCTGTCATGGCTCTATGGCCACGCCAACCACGCGCTTGTAGCGGAATCAGACTGAGATTTTGTGTGAACTTTTTTTTTTCACACCTCCATCGTTCGAATATGTTTGGACTGGCAGGAGGACCAAGGTAAGCTCATTATTGGATGGAGAAATCCTTGTTGACCGGCGTTAGTCCGATATTCTGTTGTACGCAGACGGCTGGATCACATTGCGGGAGTGCGTTCACTACAAGGCTATTTACCAGGTCTACTCGCACCGATGTCTCCCTCAAAAACTGTTACAATGCCGCTTTTTCGCGCCTTATCATAATCTCCCAGTCTGCACCCGTCCAGGTAATTGGACATCGGGCCGTTGATTACGCTGATTTGATACCAGGGCAATCAGAACATACTTCCGAGGGCGATTCTGAGGTTGCCACCCAGGTCTACCGGATTGGCTTGTCCTTTCGCGCCGGACGCGACGTCAGAAGCGCAAATGAACTCATGGCGACGGTCCGCCGTGACACGTGTTTCCGGCGGCCCAAGAAGTCTATCCCAATTTAAGTGAACTATTCTATCCACTTCGTGGATCTCCTCCACCCGCTCTATTCTGGCTCAGTTCCTTGTTGGAGATTCCATCGAGGTTTCGGGTCTCGGACCTTCAGTCCGCTCCTACTCCTATGGCATCAGGGATTGCATGGCACCGTGCGCCCTTGGCACGTCCGAGAATTCTCCTGTTCCGTGGAAACGCCGTAGACGATGCCGCGCGTGCCGGCGTGGAAGGAAGGGAAGGAGAGCCGAAGACGGCGCGTTTGAGGTAGCGGTGGAGCAGGCATTCCTAGCGAAAGAGTGGGGGCTCGCCGGGAAGGGGAAGGAGCCAGTCGGTGCGCGGCGGAAGCACGGAGGTGTGTTGTGCAGCTCCGCGGACCCGGCATTCGGCCCGAGTTGGCCGACCCGTCGATCAAGTTCGACCAACGCTCCGCAAGATTTGTAGACGTCTGCCGACCAGTATGAATGCGAAAACTAACTACCTATTTCACCATACCCTACATCTTGTAAAATGATTACACTACGCTGCCTTGTTGCGAGCACCGTTGAGTCTGAATACCGACTACGATCCGCTGACAACGGTCCAAATAGCGAACGAGTGTGATCATCGGAAATCGAGGCTTTACTTGGTGCCGGGAGGACCACATGCTAAGGAACCAACTCGATTACAATTTGGTACGGTACTCTACTATATTCTTTCAGGCTGAGCTCACCGCAGTAGATTTCCGCCGGAAACTTATTGAAGACCGTCGCCATCAGGCTTCGGATAGCCTTTCGCAGAATTCGGAGCGATTATGTCGGAAAAATAAAAATGATCTTACGGATTTTTCTTATTATAGACCCTTTTAACGGCATTATAAGAGGGTTATAAGAGGGTTATAAGACGTTATCAGGGAAGAGATATCTTATGGGGCCTTATATGGCTTTACATAATATCTCTTCCAAAATAAGGCAAATTTCAAATTTCCGACATTACGGGCGAGAATACGGCATTCACATATACACTGGAACCTGTTTGTGCTGTCGCGTATAGAAGAATTTGACTGTACTGGTGCAGTCAAGTCACCGAATTGCCTAGAAAAACACCTTCGCCCGTACCCGTCGCTCCGGGCGAAGATACGGCATTCAAATATATGCTGGAACCTAACTGTTCTATGGTGTAGAACCTAATTGTACTGGTGCAGTCAAGTCACCGGATTGCTTAGTCTAGCAAAATATCGATTGATTTGTGGTTCACCTTTCTGGATTCAGCCGGATATGATACAAATGGGCGGTTCCATGCGAAGCAGGCCCAGCTTGACTAGAATAGGTATCTCCTTTCGAATCCAAAGAGTGAATAAAAAGAGGGACCAGACACCCCATTGCCTGCACACCATCCGCGAATTGTTTCGGTTGAGATGATATTTTCTGCCATCGTCCTTTCGGTCCTCGGTTTGGGTGTTACTCAGGCTCTGAGCTATGATCCCACTTGTTCAGACAATGTTTGTTATTTTCTCCTGCTCATTGTGAAACATTGACTTACCTCTTCTCAGTTGGCAGTTTATTGGGGTTCGCCTCTCCAAGTTTCTTCACTGCATTTGGCGAATAACAATTTGCTTCTAGGCCAGAACTCGTATGGCGTTGCCAACCCAAATGACTCCAGCAATTGGCAACAGACTATATCGAATTACTGCCAGGTACTAGCTCCAGAAATTCGTCTGACTTACAACTAACCGTCTGGCAAGGACACCGTGATTGACGTTATCCCAATTGCATTTGTAAATGTGTACTTTTCCACAGGCGGGCTACCGCAACTGGACCTCTCAAACGTAATACTCCCGGGTCTTTCTCTATACTATTTCCTCAATTGTGATTAGATATGCGGTACCTCAACTGGCGTCTTCGCCGGCACCGATTTGGCGAATTGTCAATTCTTGGCTGCCGGTATCCAAACCTGCCAAGCGATGGGGAAATTGATCACAATCTCTATTGGCAAGCGTGAAAGTCTATCTTATGAGTTTTATTCTGAATCTGTTCATCAGGGGGTGGGCAGACTAGCTCAACTTTGAGTTCGGACGCTCAAGGGACCGCCTTCGCGAACACCATTTGGAACTTGTTTCTCGGTGGCTCGAGCTCTACGCGTCCCTTCGGTTCGGCCGTGCTTGATGGGGTTGATCTGGACATTGAAATTGGCAATCCCACTGGCTACGCCGCGTTTGTGAACCAAATTCGCGCGCTCTCAGCTGGTGGTATCAAACCGTGTGTTCTGACTTCCATTCAAGTCCTAATCTCACAGTACATTTTCTTTAGTTATTACGTTACAGCGGCGCCTCAGTGCCCCTTTCCAGACGCGCACATCGGATCCGCCCTCAATGCGGCAAGCTTCGATGCTGTTTACGTTCAGGTAAAGTCGCTGCTAACTTTCTATATGACGCCATCACAATTCACACGGTTGAATCAACAAGTTCTACAACAACATCTGGTAATGTGCCTCGCAGGGATAGTTCAATGCTCTTCTAAAAGATGTATATTTTTCAGTGAGGTCTCTAATGAAGCGAACCCTTCGGTGAGACCATTTGATATGACCAAACTGAATTGCCTTGAGCTTCATCTAGGACTGGGATTACAGCACCTGGGACAACTGGGCGAAGACCGTCTCTCTGAATCCAAACGTTAAAGTCTTCATAGGTTTTTATGCCCACCTTGATCCAGCACTGCCATGTTCTCACTCGCTCGATTCTAGGTGCCCCCGCATCCCCGAGCGCAGGTGGAGGCTATGTCGATGCCTCTACCCTTGGTTCAATTGCGCTCGAAACCCGTGCACAGTATTCGAGTTTCGGAGGAATCATGCTTTGGTGGGACAACCAGTTTTTTTCCCTCGCTGACAGCACTAACCGACTCTGCCTTTCTCAGGGACGCCTCGCAGGCATATGGTTCGTCGGCATTGGATATAATGAATAGAGTGGTATGGATGACGATATCGAATGCAGCGAACGGAAGATTCGATGAGCAAATCAAGAATATCATAGCTGCCGATGGTTGCTCTCCCGGCGTAGGCGGAGGGTGCGCCCAGACATACACTGTCGTGTCTGGAGACACGTGCGCGGCCATCGAGTCAAAGACTGGCGTATCCGACGCTCAACTGCACACACTGAACCCGGCGATTAACAGCGGTTGCACAAGTATGTCCCCCTTCCGTCTTTCCTTGTCATTTGCGCCGAGCCCTTTTTGCTAGACCTTCAAGTCGGCCAAACTCTCTGCGTGGTGGCAAGTACAGGATGCACGCAGACATATACTGTCGTTAGTGGAGACACGTGCGCGGCCATCGAGTCAAAAACAGGCGTATCCGATGCTCAGCTTCACGCATTGAACACAGCAATCAACAGCGGATGTACAAGTATGTTCCCCTTTCGCCTTGTACGACGATATGTGCTGAATGTCTTCACCAGATCTGAGTGTCGGTCAAACGCTCTGCCTCAGCGGGGGTGGTGGCGGATGCACGCAGAAATATACTGTCGTCAGTGGAGACACGTGCGCGGCCATCGAGTCAAAGACTGGCGTATCCGACGCTCAGCTTCACGCACTGAACCCAGCAATCAACAGCGGATGTACAAGTATGTTCCCCTTTCGCCTTGTAAGACGATATGTGCTGAATGTCTTCACCAGATCTGAGTGTCGGTCAAACGCTCTGCCTCAGCGGGAGTAGCGGCGGATGCACGCAGAAATATACTGTCGTCAGTGGAGACACGTGCGCGGCCATCGAGTCAAAGACGGGGGTGTCCGACTCTCAGCTGCATGCATTGAATCCATCCATTAACAGTGGTTGCACAAGTATGTCCCCCTCTACCTTCATATCAATACGAGCTGAATGTGTTCGTCAGATCTGAGTGTGGGCCAAACTCTTTGCGTTTGAATTATAGTTTATCCGGCCGGCGTGATCCAACACGTACTACCTGTTTTTCATGAAACTAGTTGTCAATGGGGAATCTGATTTTAGGATATTAGTACTTGTGTACAGCATACTGCAAGAAGTCATCTTACTGTCACTGAACCAGACTTGTGAATTCATGACGACAAGGAGAGCGCAAGCGCACTGTCAGAGACCCAACACCACATTCACTGCATTTTGACAGGTTCTGGACCCACCTTAGCCCAGGTATGCCGAGGCTTTGCCGAGCTGCCAAGCGGCTGTGTCGAGGTTAGCCGAGACACTTGAGCCACCTCGGCAAAGGCTCGGCATACCTAGACGGATGAGGTTCCAGGCTAGGTCCCGGGAACCATCAAAATGTACAGTAATACACGCGGAGCTTGCAAACGGCTGATCGGCACTGGTCGGCATTGGTGATCAGCGCTGATCGTTGGTTGTTCAATGTTTTCCAGTGGTTTTCGGTGGATCCCGATGGCGGTCCATTGCCTGCATAGGGTTTCACTGGTTTCCGGTGGACGGTCAGGACCTGAAAGCCCATTGGTAGCCACTGGAATCCAGCGGCTCTCACGGGTTGATGTGAGAGTGCTAACAATTGTGGACTACTGGAATCTAATGGTTTGCCGTCACTGTGATCTACTGGTCTACAGTGAAAAACCTGTTTTTTTTAATCCCCAATCAAGTGAGTTAGCGCCTAGGGTAATCCAAAACTTTGAATCAACGGCATGTATTTTATGTATACTTTAAGCTAGTTCAACTTGTATACTCAATTATCTCCCAATGCCTCCACCCAAAACTCGTCAGTAAGCCCCAATTCCTTCTCCGACACGCGCCTTTGAATACACTCAGCATATAACATCATCAACGCATGAATAAAAAAATCAGAGCTTGTCCATGGGCCAGTCAGAAAGATCTAGAGCAGATGGAGGGGATTTGTTGACAGGAATTTCGGCCATGGGGGCAGGAGTGTAGAGAGTGCTCCTTAAAATAATATCGCCAAGATGGGAGCCAATGGCCATGTCCCAGCCCCAGGGGTGATCTTGATGGTTGTCCTTGCAATATGTGCAATATTCATATGCATCAACCCAGAGCCAATGAGCCCCAGCGTTATACGGTGAAAACCACTGGCTTCCAGTGGTGAGCAAAGATAACGGGGTACACTGACAGTTGACTTCTGATGTGGATCGCCGGTGAGTAACAACGATTTTAGTGGGAGTGGGACTCGTCCAGTCCCACTCCAGCACTTAGAAAGTGCGACTCACTCCCATTAATGGGACTCGACCCCGCTACCGAGTGCGACTGATGGAAAATGCATCAACAGTGCGACTGATGCACTGATGCGCAATCAATCCCCCCCTCATCGCCGATGATCTTGATATTGATCCGTATCTCGGCTGCAATTCAGCAGCAGCGACACTGTTCAACATGCCATCATGACACATTTCATTAGTAGCTGACCATGTTGCATGAATATCAACTGCACTACGCTATGCCGGGGTCTTTCTGAGTCCCATTATGGTCAAGATTACAGCCATTTGCAAAATTGATGACAGTACCATCAATTTTTATAAAAAACAACGTCAATGCACCAGATTGTCAAGTTCATTGCACCCTAATTTCTGAGCCAATTTGGATGATTTATCACGCGTTTGGAAGCCCCTCAACGGCGCCTTCAGGTCATACATAATAATCTCAAGGGAAAAAATATATTCAAATGGCACAAGGTGTTTTCAACTCGAAGCGGAATGGTTATATCTCTGCCAATACAAGTCACACCTACAATATATTAGGTAATACTCAAAGCTAGACTGAACGCAACCATGTGACGGCTTTCAAAAGTGTGGCACAGTTGCGGTCAGCCGGGCTCAAGGGAAGGTGTGAGAGTGATAATAAATTGATGGCGTGAATTATTTCCTCATCGGTGTGTACATTCTTCCTCAATCCCACCTTCGAGCACTCACATCTTGGTAGCAGTATTGCAGACCTCTGTACTGCCCCGACTTCAAGCTCCAGTATTCATTTTTCACATTCATACAACCAGTATGTTATATTTTAAATGAGTCTTACACCTCTGCCTCGAGTTTGTGGACTCAAGCGAGATATTTTTCACAAAAATTTCCCCCTAATGATTTGTTACTTCCGCCATACAAAATCAGTCACAGCTGGAAACCCATAGTCCCATCCTTTGGAGCTGTATGATGGCGGCGAGTGCGATTTCCACTCCCAGGACATGCACCCCTGGTTTGGGTTTTCTCCATTACTTCACACAGCCCTCAGCTTCCTCGATCGGGCATCTCGTTCGAACAAGATTTTGGGTTTGATGCCGTCTGCAAATCTAATTTACTGCCTTTGCTTTACCCCGATGATTCTCCACTCTTCGACACAATATGAAGCTATGGCAAGTAAGTTCTCATTCCTTTTGGAACTAATTCATTTCCCCATTCCTTTGATAGGTTCGAACCGGGACGATGGTGCGAAAGATCCTCGACATAAGGACAGAGACCAAGTTCTCTTCTGACAAATTTCCCACCGTTTTCGCCATATCACACCTCAGATTTCCTGGAGTCGATCGTCCTCTTGCATCACTACTGGGTTGAATCGGCACTTAGACCTTCTACTGGGGACTTTCTTACCCTTTGTTTTGGCGACTGCCCCCGGAATTATGGGCTACTGCGCTCCTCCAAGGTATCAGATTGCTGAAAGGTTTGGTCAAACAAGCTTTGTATTCTCGGTCGTTCCGACGATCTTCCCGCCTTATATTCCCAGTTTTTCCCTTGCCCTGCACCGTTCAATTCTGTTATCCCTTGGTGTTAAATTTAATTTCTTCGTTCCTCCTCGTTTGTGCTCTCTTGGCACTGATCATGTCGCGATCCCTTCTAGGGCTGCCACGGCAGGGCGATTATGAAAATTCTGGGTTGACTGCCTGATCCAGGGGCATATAACCACATTTCCATTCATAATTCGAGCCACGAGAACGACCGGGTTGCATCCTGAATATTTTTCTTTGCATTGATGGACTGTGGGGAATTTCATCCTCTGGTACCCGTTATAGCCGAAACGTCCGGCACAGCTGTGCGCTGATCTTGTTCCCATCAAGGCCGTCGGGTAACAAGTCGCCAACCAGTCGCACTCGGGAACCGAGTCGCACTTTCTGATGGACAAAAGTGCGACTCAAACACCATAAGTGCGACTCGACGACTTCCACTCCCACTAATCTCGTATATACTCATCGCCGGTTCACACCCACCTTAACGTCACTCGTTGATCATCACCAGGTAACGTTGGCCGCCAGTGGCTTTGCTAGTAGAGGGTATATTACTCAAAATGTAGTGCTTTCCCAGCTCACCGAACTGAAAATAGGTGGTGGCGAGCCTCAAGTTTGTCAGTGCAAAGAAGCGTTGGCTTTCTCGCAATGTCTTGTGTCACCCTTCTCGGTTTTCGTGAATCAGCTGTGATTTTTCTTGACTGTACTCTGCGGAAGTTTAATCGAGTATCAAACACAGAGCAGCAGGAGGAGAATGGCGTGGGAGGTGTGAGGGGAGGGGAGAGCGCACGGCGTGAGATGGGAGGGAGGCTGGAGTGGAGGGACAAGAGGAGATTCTGACCACAGGAAAATAGTTG